>FLSR01004870.1:2873726-2911682 GCA_900092035.1 Leuciscus waleckii | reverse complement strand
GAAGGGGAAGGGGAAGGGGAAGGGAGGGGAAGGAGGCCTTCACAGGGGAGAGACTGTTAACACTTCAGGACTGCGTTGTCGTCATGTCCAGGCGCAGATCCTTCATCAGATCCGGATACGGCCTGGATCCGATGGACTGCGGTAAACCTAACCCTCTGGAATAAACAGAGAGACTAATATTAGCGTAGACACCATCCTTCTTATGATGTAACAAGTACATCAGGATTTATGGGAAGTGTTCCCGGTTCCGGCTGACCTAATCTATGCAGCCTAACATTGAATTATATAAGTCTATAATGTGTTATGTATGCTAGGTCAAAGAGATGTGTTTTTAATCTAGAACTGAACAAATTTGAACTGACAGAGAGTGTCTGCTTCCCAGACAATGTTAGGAAGACTGTTCCAAAGTTTTAGTGCTAAAGGGGAAAAGGATCTATCGCCAACAGTTGATTTTGATATTCTAGGTATTTTCAACTGGCCGGAATTTTGAGATCGCAATAGACGTGAAGGACTATAATGCATTAGAGCTCGCTCAAGTACTGGGGAGCTAAACCATTTGTGCTTTGTAAGTAATCAGCAATATTTTAAAATTTATACGATGTTTAATAGGAAGCCAATGCAGTGTTGACAGAACCGGACTAATATGGTCATACTTCCTGGTTCTGGTAAGAACTCGAGCTGCTGCGTTTTGGATCAGCTGTAGTTTGTTTATTAAGCATGCAGGGCAACCATCCATAATAGAATTACAATAATCTAGCCTTGATGTCATGAACGCCTTAACTAATTGTTCCGCATTTGTCATTGAGAGCATATGACGTAATTTAGATATAATTTTAAGATGGAAAAATGCGGTTTTACAGATACTAGACACGTGACTTTCAAATGAAAGATTGGTATCAAAGAGCACACCCAGGTTCCTAACTGACGACGAAGACTTAACAGAGCAGCAGTGTTAGACAGTATTCTAGGTTAGTATGTGAGGAAGTTTTTTGTCCAATAATTAGAATCTATGTTTTTTCAGAATTAAGTAATAGGAAATTACTAGTATTCCAGTTTTTTATATCAGCTATGCAGTCTGTTAATTTTGTGATTGGTAAGTTTCGTCAGGGCGTGAAGACATATAGAACTGAGTATCATCAGCATAACAGTGAAAAGTAATGTCATGCTTCCTAATGATATCTTCTAAGGGTAGCATGTACAGAGTGAACAGCAACGGTCCTAGTACTGAGCCTTGTGGTACTCCATACTGAACTTTTGATCGATAAGACATCTCTTCATTTACTGCTACAAACTGATAACGGTCAGATAAGTATTATTTAAACCATGCTAATGCAATTCCACTAATGCCAACATAATTTTCGAGTCTATTTAAAAGAATGTTGTGGTAAATGGTATCAAATGCAGCACTAAGATCGAGTAACACTAATAGAGAGATACAACCAAGATCGGATGATAAGAGCAAATCATTTGTGACTCTAATGAGAGCCGTCTCAGTACTATGGTGCGTTCTAATATTGTGTAATATTTAGGAGGATCTGTAGACAGAATGCAATATAATATACATAACTATGTTTTCAGTGTGTATAAAGACCTTACTTAATGAACCGTTGTTTTTATTACCTTAGAATGAGCAATTTCTATCTACATACACCACGGGTCCCCTTACATTGAAGCGTCATTTTGCACCGACATGTTTCTGCAGTGGCCCTAAACGGACAAACGCGTTTCGTCACTATGTTGTTCTTCATGCAAAGAAGCTAGCTAATGTCAGCAAATAAAACAGACACTATGTGGAACAAATAACAATAATATTTGCAATAAGCATATTGTTTTACTGAATAACAAAGTAAACATCATTTCTTAATCTATCTTTGTAAAGAAACCTCATTGCTTAACTGGCTACTCTCTGCTGTCTCAGACGACGACATCTTCTCCTGTTGGCCACTGTAACTTTTGATGGTTATAATTCGTAACCTCACCACTAAATGCCGCTGAAAATCACACACTGCACCTTTAAAATACTAAAATACATCTGTATGTGTTATATACAGCTATATTTTAAATAATTTATTTCCAAGCTAAAATGACCATTTTCTAGATTATGCAAGGGTCACATCTCAGAAATCTTTTCACATGAAATTTCATTCAATGTCACAAACGCTCGTAATAGGCGTAAAATAAACTGCATAAGCGACTTTCGACAAATGACAACACTGCTGACATAAAAAAAAGACATTTATTCTGAAAGTTAACTTAAACTGTAAAAACAGTAAAGCACACTGGTATGCAGCTTAAGTCACTTACAAAATTTACAAACTGGAGATGTGTCATACTGAATGTGAAATATTAAACAATAACAGTTTTAGCTGAAAAGTGTACTTCAATTGTCAAGACTTCAGACAATATACTTTTGTTAAACTATCCATTAACCTCCATTTAATTAAAAACAGTTAAAATAGCCTAACACATAAAAAAAAATACACATAACACTGCTATGATATCAATAAATATGGCTAAATATGTTTTGTACAGTACTCATCTGTATAGCACACTTTTAAATGCATTATATCAAATTGTGCTTAAAAATATCAAACCCTTTTGAAATTCTAAAACTGTTAAAGTGACTACTATGTGAATAGAACACCTTGTTAAAGCAAGGTTATCTTCAAGCATGAAATAACAGTAAAATATCCTAGCAGACATTAAATATGAATTAAATGTTCAGAGACAAATCCCTTTATGGTAAACAATGTTGGGATTGAGGATTGAAGGATGAGAAATGAGAGGTAATGTTATATACAGAAAATTCAACAGTACCTCCATGAGTTTCCTTCCATATTTCCTTTATGTATATCCCTTTTTTCTCCTTTCTCATTGCACTTACTATGTGCATTTTTAGACAAAGACAGAGCAAAACATGTCCAATAACTATGCAAGGCATGAATGTTACTGCAGCAGCACAGTCCACATCAAACACATTACATACATATAAAGAGGAATTAAAAAATAAATAATTACACACATTGAAAAATAGTGATTAAGACCAAAACCCTTTAGCAAAATGAGAAATCAGGCACTGATGGTTATTCCTTATATTTAGTGTTTACCTTTCTATGCGTATATTTTAACATATAATCAAAACTGAGTTTGTGTCTCTATTGTAGAGACATTCAATGGGCACAGTAACAGAAATGTGTTCTGATGCAATGCATTAGCATATTGTAACAAAATTTGCAAGACGTATGTATTCATAATATGTATGAATTAATAATAGAGAATGATCTTTAGTGATCATGTGTAGATCTTTGTGTGAGTGTGTCAGTATCTACGTAAGCCATTTCTCAATGCAGGTTTTATACACGGTTTCATTGGAGTGCCAGAAGACATGTGCAACATCTGCCATTGAACAAAGAGCCAGATCTCCTCGAGCATACAGCGTCTTCAGCCCAAATAAGTCCATTAAAAACACCTGGAAAACATGCCAGAATCATGAGGTAAAGCTGATAAATATGACCTAAGCTACGGGGACAAGAAGCAGTTCTATATTGTGAATACAGGCATGGATAAGTAATGGATAATCCACAGCTAGTGTGCATTAAACAATTTTAATGCACGATGTTGGGCAAAGAACTGAGTGCATCCAAAACATTTAATGCATAGCTAGCCATGGGTTGTCCTGCTTATATCATGGCCATTTGCATTTGATTTTTGCAGCACAATATTTGACCGGAAGGCTAAAAATTATGGTTATTTTCATCAGTTACTACACGTTAGATCTAGCATTCCGCCCACTTAAAATCAGACACAGAGATAAAGTAGTGCGGAAGATTACATTAATTTGAATGAATGAACTATAGCGTTTATTTGAATTAATTATCGAGGAGAGAGAGAGAGAGATGCAGGTGTGAATTACCTGCGACAGCAACCAGCAATTTTACACGTTTTTTTTTTCTCACATCAATTTACCCTCCATTCCACATAAAACAAAAAACATAATTGTTTTGACTTTGTAACCTTTCAGATTTTTCTTTTTAATAAATGTATGCAAGTATTCAGACCCTTTGCTATGATGGGTATATTTAGCTCAGGTTCATCCCATTTCTCTGGATCACCTTTTAAATGTTTTTTACACTAGTTTGATGGAAGTCAATCTGGTACTGCCCTGTTATCTCTCACTGGCTCTAATCTGCTTGTCTGTCTAACCTCCCCTCTTGCTGACAATTTAGATTTGGTCGCTGTTTAGGCAGATTTCTGGTTTGACCCTTGCCTGGGTGATTATTCTTCTGTCTATGCTCTTGAGTTGGCCTGGAGCCAGAAGGCTTACATTGTTTCAGTTTCTGAACTTTTCAATAAAGTCTAATTAAGCATCTATCTGCTCTTGGGTCATTCCTACCAGAAAACCTGAAAGGAACAGCCTGCAGAGAGAAGACACAGAATTGTGTCGAGGCAGATCTGGGCAAGACTACAAAAACAAAAAAACATCTTCTGCACTGAAGTTTCCCAAAGTGGCCTCTATAATTACTACATGGAAGGACTCTTCCTAGAGCAGGCCTCCCAGCCAAACTGAGAAATCTGGGATTTATGGCAGAGTGGTGAGCCTAAAGACACATGAAACCTGTTTAGAAATTGAAGGGGGAAAAAACACTGATTCAGTGAAAAGAAAACAGTTTGACCCCAATTCCAAGCATCATGTTTTGAAGAAACCACACACCGCTCATCACCTACACAATACTGCTGGTAGTATCATGTTGTGGGGGTGTTTTTCAGGGACTGGTCAGCGTAGAAGTTGGACACAGGGCAATATAGAGATATCCTTAATGAAAACCTGATCTAAACCTCAAATTGGGTAAAGGTTCGTTTTCGAACAAGACAATAATATGACAAAGACGCTTTTTGAGGTATTTAAGACGGTCATTAAGAGGTATGTGTAGATTGTGAAGGAAAACATTAAAGCATTTTAGCTTAAGGCATGAGAAACTAAATACTTGAATACTGAATGCACTGTAGTTCCTGAATAGGTTCATGTTTAAAACCATGAGAAAGAAAGAAAGAAAGACAGACAGACAGACAGACAGACAGACAGACAGACAGACAGACAGACACAGACACAGACACAGACACAGACACAGACACACACACATTGTTGTCAGAGGACATATCACTCCAGAATTACAAAAAAAGGCCAAGTAATATTTATTATGCTTACTTTCTGGTTTTTCATCTCAACGACCGTCTCATTATCATCATAGAAACCAAACTGACTGAAAAGCAAGAAAATGAGACATCATAAAAATCCTTTGAGAAAAAGTAAAAAAATGACCATCATGTTTCAAGCTTCCGAAAATCTGAGTTATAAGATAAATGATTGACAAGTGATTTAAGCAACCTTGACTGCCATGGTGTGATGACCCCATCATCAGGACCACCAATCAGCACCAGCTTCTTAATTCGCAGAAAATTTAGTTTCCAAGCTATGCAAGGAGAATATTACATCACAAACCAGTTATAAACACTGCAAACAATAAAAGCAATTGAAAAAATTAAACAAGCTCTGACACTCAAAACCACGGAAATCACAATTACCATCTTCTTACTGAAGATGTACTTTTTAAAAAGCTGGAACTGTGATCTGGGTCTTACCAGTAGAGTTGGGATTTGTTCTTCATTGTTCAGTAATGCCAGATAGTCACTGCTGTTGATGTACAAGTCTCTGTGATGAGGGTCTGAAAAAAAAAGCCCTGAAACATCACGTATGGTCTTAAAGAGATATTAGACATTTTCAATATAATATTTTTGCTGTAATAATAAATAACCACTCAGTGAATGATCAGGGCATTGCTAGTTACTATGTTGTTCTGAGTGCTTTTAGTGTGAGGCTATTTGGTTGTTCTGGGTGGTTGCTTACTGGCCCAAGTCAAAAGAGCCAACTCATTGTCTCATTGTGTGATATTCTAGATTCTAGATTTGCCTCTGGCCCCTAGTCCACCCAAAAAAATAAAATTTCTATAATCAATTACTCATCCTCATGTCATTCTAAGCATGCATGACATCAGGGATTTAAAGTCCCCCTGTATTCAATAATTGTATCCCTTAAAACTCATCTTTGATCACCAAAATGGAATATTTAAGCGTTTTTTTCCTTGAAAAAATATTCTTCATGCCTTAAAATAGATTTTACACTATTGCCTAATTTAGTATATATGGTTCTATGATTATGTAAATTAGCCTCACCTCGATTCACTTACAACCAGCTCAGAGATCCACTCGAGGATCACACATTGACGTGATTGGTTACAAGGTAGTTTGTGAAGTCAGAAACACCAGCGATTTCAAACCGCAATTTTGTGAATGTCTTTGGTTCACTGCAGTTTTAAGGAGAATATACACAGCAATGGTGTTGACTTATGAATTTGCACATGGACTTAACATGGTCTTAAACCATATCAAAAACACCACATTGGCATATAAACAACATTTAAAACTTGATTTTCACCACAGGGGGACTTAAAGCAATTTGGGATAAAAAAAAAATATATAGTTTTTTATTTAAATATTTGAGACCAATAGCATTTTAAGGTAAGAAGATGTATTGCCAGTTTGCATAATTTCAAAGCAGTATCAATCTAGGAAATAAAACTGCCACTTTTTGCAATGCTGACACACCTTAGTCATACAAATAATCAACATCTACATAACTTTTCAGTGCATGTGTTTTTTTCTTGTAACAGCAAACAACGTTTCAAGTGAACCTTTTAACACAAAAAAGTACAATTGTTGTGCAGAAGTCTCTAGAGCAGGGGTCAACAGCCTATGGCACCACTTAATTTAGATAAAGTACCTTGCACCTGCATACAGATCTACATTTTAAGGTAATCATTCCTCATTGTAACACAGCTTGTTTTATCAAAGGCGCACTATGTAACTTTTGGTGCTCTAGCGATTAAAAACTGCAAAACTGATAGAACATTGCAGCCGGAGTTTCTTCTCTCCGTTTATGTATATGACGAGTCACACAGGTACTATGGCTAAATCAGAATATTAAAACTTATTATAGGCTACCATAGTGATTCAGGATAAGACAAGAACACAGTTTGGAAGATGGATTCATGGTGTACTCGCTCATTATATAAATTTTACGTTTTTAAGTTAGGAGCTATAAATACTATTAAAGTGTGTGAATTAAACTGCGCAAATCAATGAAAGCACACAGCTCTGACAAACCATAAGCGGGACCGCTGCTTATCAAGTTCCACTGAAAACAGGACACAGATCAAGACAGCAGACGTATCACACAAGTTAAATCTTTTTCAATGACAGTTTGTTCTGTTGTATTCGTTGCACTTGGCTTTGAAAATTAGAAGAAAATAAGTTAATAAGTTAATGCTATACATTTCTGAGGTATTCAATATAGATTCCTTTTAAACATTCCACATACATCAAAATAACAGTGATGTGCAAACTTTGTTCACACGTAGTGGGGTTCAATAGGGTCACATTGGAAATCTGGCAAGGTAATAACTAGGAAACTTAAAAATGGCACTCATGACAAAAAGGTTGCCGATCCCTGCTCTTAATTTTTTCTGCTTTTTAGTAATGGAACCATGTTCCTGAAGCTTGGCGTACACCAAATTCCCCTTTTTAATCATTGTTATTTATTGCCCATAATATTGTAATAAAAATATTAATACTGGTTTATAGAATAACCGAAAATTTAATATTCTTGTGGGCTAAACAAGCAGACACAAACGTTTGAGAACTGTTTATGAATTAGTTTGTGCATTTTTAGAAAATCAAGACTTCATACGGGCTATCTTAGTTATTCAGTTATAACAGTTATTCAAACTAGAAATATACTATACAGAAAACTACCAAAGTACATTCAGTCAGTGAGCGTACACTAAAACTCCAGTGCTTTCAGCAGATTTCTTCTTCAAAAATGACTATTTATATATACATTACTTCAAACATATCTGATTGGCCATTGCATTCATATGCTCAACAAAAATGTGTGATTAGTTGTAATGCTCAACACTGCAAAAAAGACAAGTAAAAATAAATCTTTGATGCAACATGAGCACATGAATTGCAATGGCGCAATTGACACTTATTTAAATTTTTATATTTCACTTTGATCTTGACAGTCCTAGCCCTAGCCGATTGAATTTTATTGTGCTGGGGCTTTTTTTTTTTTTTTTTTCCCCCGTTTTTTCTTACCCTGTTTTTCACTGAACCCCCGTTATTTCTGACCCTGATCTGCACTGATATCATACATGGCCTCGTTACAATCCAATTGATGGATAATATCCATCATAATGACAGAAACAGTAAATAATATTCTTCAAAATATCTTTTGTATTCCACAGAAAAAAGGAGGTCATACAAGCTGCTCAGAGGGTGAGTAAATGATGAGAGAATTTAAGTTTTTGGGTGAACCATCTCTTTAAATTTGACCTCAACATATGTGATTTGTGTGATCATTCTAGCCATAGTACAAATGGTGTGGGCTAGTTATGTATTGGACTTTTTACTGTTTTTGCTCAAATCACTATGGAGGAACAATATTAACAGTGATGCAAAAACCATTAATAATGTAAAATAAAGGTGAATTGTCATTAACTTATTTCTTAGCTCTTTAATATCATAGATCAATCATTTGACAAGGCAATATGTAGCTTCCTCATTTTCCCCACAATTTTGACTGATGCTAGCCTGGTTAAAACCAGACCATTCTAGTAGTAACGGAGTTATGGTCTGGCAAGCTTCATTAATAACTCATTTACAAAGGGGCGTCACCAACAGACGTCGCTCAAATGCCTCTGGGAGCAATTGGATAGACCTAAAACCAATCAGAGCGATCGTCATCGTGTAAAGCCATATGCTGCGTCCCAATTCGCCTAAGTTACACTACGCCATAAAAGTATGTACTCTTTTTGTGAAGAAAAGGTATTTACTTTTGAATGTGTAGCAAAAAAGTAGGCAAGCTTTGGGACATACTACTTCATCATCTTTATCGGACGGATCTGTCGCGTGCATCCTGTCACGTAAACTGCCCATCATCTTGTCGCAGTTAAAATCCTCTATTAAATCTAACTTAATTTCCTACCGTTTCGGAGAGAAATGTAGCAGCATGTTCATCTGCCAGTGGGTCTTTCATGGAGACTGTCCTCATGTGTTTGCAATTTGAATATAATTATGCATTTAAAAGTTGGTGCGCTCCACCAGGACGTCGCTCAAATGCCTCTGGGTGCAATTGGAAGTTTGTCTGGGTTTTCCCAGGCTAGACTGATGCATGATTTATGTGTCTATCTTCTGATCCTTCCATTCACTCACCATTCCAGTAGTTACAGATTGAGATTTTCTGGCCCACTGCAGTATAGCATACATGATACAAATTGGATTTGACAAACTGAGGGAAGAGGTACTTCAGATAGTCTGTGTCTACAAAAAAAAGAGCAAATATCACTTATAAAACATGAGCAAAACAGAACAATTTCTCTCAAAAGAAGTCAAAAGTTCCTAATATTGAATGGTTTCACATGACACTCAATGAGTCAAAGCTTTTCAATTTAATGTTTAATCAGGTCAGCAAGTTTGTAAATGTGCTCCTCAACAGAACTAAAGAAAGTGTGTTACCTCCATACTGTCCCGCCTGCGGAGAAGACAGAGATATGAAAGAGTGCACATTATGGTCTGGAAGAGTGGACAGGATTCCTCGACACACAAGGCCACCTGCAGCAGATTTAGACATGCCCTGCTTTAATGTTTATATAAGTCAAGGTACACACAAATGAGAAAGAGTATTGCCGGAAAATTCTGTCAATGGCGGAGAAAGAGTAAAAAAAAAAAAAAATTGTTTTTAGGAAGAAATACACAACAGACCTGATTGCACAGACTCTATAACCTAAAAATGTTTACTTTTACAGATAAACACAAAAGCCGTAAACCTCTGGGAAATTAGTTTATATATTTATATATACACACACACATTTAAAAAAATACTTGTCCAGGCCATATTAATTCCAAAGAAAATTTATATTTTGCTTAATCCTCTTGTGCACCTAACTTATGGGTCACTCTAGCCCAGCGGTTTTCAATAGGTGAGGCGCGTCTCCCCTGGGGGGCGCCAAAAAGCCACAGGGGAGGCATAACACGCAAAGAAAAAATAACTGTATGCAGCTCTATTGATATCGGTAATTGTGTGTGCAAGTATTAGCTTTAAAATGCCTCGTTTCCTTGTCTCAAGTCAACAGAAGTCAGCATTAAGGGAGGAGACAGGACCCAGCAAAAAATGTAGGAAATATGATCCTGAGTACTTAAAGTTAGGTTTCACTGGTCGGGGTCTGAGGCTGCACCTCTGTCACAGTGTCTGGTCTGCAAGGAGGTGCGAGCAAATGATAGCATGAGACCATGCAAACTTCGGCGTCACATTGAAACTAAGCACACAAATTTAGTGAACAAGCCAGTTGAGTTTTTTTAGATGATACGTGATGATTTGCAGTCACAAAAAAGTATAATATTAACATGAAGGCAACAGAAGCATCTTATCGTGTCGCGCTACGTATAGCGAAGGCTGGCAAACCTCATAACATTGGCGAAACATTGCTACTCCCTGCAGCTAGAGATTACTTGTTCAGTGATGCTGGGAGAAGCAGCTACTGCTAAACTTGACGCGATCCTCATCTCTGACAATCCCATCCAGCGACGAATATCAGACATGGCTTGTTGTGATGTCAAAGAGCAGGTCCTGGACTGTGTTCGTGAAAGCCCCTTTCACGCCATTCAGCTGGATGAGTCCATTGACGTCGCACACTTGCTCAATTGATGTGTACGTTCGGTTATCAAAGAGCACAGTGTCCAGGAAGATTTTTTGTTTCGCGTTCCTCTACCCGCCCGCACAACAGCTGACGAACTTTTCAAGGCCTTGAATAACTTTTACCAGATTAATTGCCTCGACTAGGGCCGGTGTTGTGGGATATGCACTGATGTGACAAGAGCAATTACTGGCCGTCACAGCGGTCTCGTAAAACAGGTGCAGGCAGTTGTCCCTGCGGCTGTCTGGAAGCACTGCATTATCCATTGCCAGGCTTTAGCAACAAAAAGGATGCCCCAAGATTTGCATGCCGTTCTTGATGAGGCTGTCAAAATTGTGAACCTAGTTAAATCGCGTGCCTTAAATGCCCATCTGTTCTCAATCCTCTGCAATGAGATGGGCGCGCTCTTAAAGCAGCTGCTTCTGCACTCTGAGGTCAGGTGGCTCTCTCGGGGCAAAGTCCACTCCAGGCTGTGCGATTTGCGCGAAGAAGTCCATCTCTTCCTCACCGTGATTAACTCCCCACTGGCAAAACATCTGGCAGACATGAACTGGCTTGCTATGTTGGCCTATCTCTCCGATATCTTCGATAGGATAAACTCCCTCAACACCTCTCTCCAGGGCAAAGAGTGCCACGTCTTCTCGGCACACGACCAAGTGTCTGGGTTCAGGAAAAAGCTGGACTTCTGGTGTGCTCGTGTTGAACGAGGTTCGGTGGAAATGTTCCCAACCCTGTAGAATGTTGCAGAGAAGACAGGGCTGCCTCTTAACTCTGTCCAACCGGTCATCACTGCGCATTTGAATGGGTTGCGTGACCAGTTTGGCGAGTATTTCGGAGTGGACGCAATGGGAAATCAGTGGGTGAGAAATCCGTTCTCTTTCCCCGCCACACCCCGTGATGGACTGAGCCTGCAGGAGGAGGAGGCCCTGGTCGAGCTCAGCTCGAATATGGACTTGAAGCAGAGACTGGTAGAAATGCCGATCACGCGTTTCTGGTTGTCTGTGGAGAGCGAGTTCCCCCAGTCTCCAATAAGGCTACGAAAGTCCAATCTCCTTCACCTCCACCTACTTGTGTGAGTGTGGGTTTTCCACACTGACCCTGATTAAAAACAAATACAGATCAAGGCTGCAGATGGAGGACGACTTGCGTTTATTTCTCTCCGCAGTGCAGCCCCGCATCGAACACCTCTGCGCATCAAAAGCGCGGTCTATTTGTTCACACTGATATGGACGATTAAATTGAAACTCAAAGTTGTGTTGTCTTGAATGCATAAATTGGTTGGGCCATAGGATTGATGTCGCTCTTGTAGCGCAAATTACGTGAATGGCGCATTTTGTTTTTTGTTTAAATCTGAGGTTTTATGTGGCTGAAATCGTTTAAAAAAAAATGGTAAAAAATTATCTGTTCGATCTGATAACATGCCTTCAATGCAGTTGACTGTTAAATGTTGTGTGTTCCGTGAACAAACAGCGCTATCGTTCATTGATCAGAGAGCTGTCCATTGTGCTGAATTTGTTTGAGACGATGTGCATCTCCTTCAAATGTGCGCTTAAAGCCCAGACACACCGTGCCGATTTCAGCCGTCAGGTGTCGTCTGCGGTAGCTTTGGCGCCGATTACACGTTAAGCATGTTTTTTTTTTACTTGTGGTTAGGCCGACTGATGTTCAGTGATTTTAAAAGTAGCCTCAATTAGGCCTGCATGAAGTTGGAAATGATTTACTGTTGCAAAGAATCGGTTATGAATGCACTTTTAAAAAAGTTGTGGAAATAAAATAATATTTACATTTTATCAGTTGTTATTGAAACTCATCATTGCCTGGAACACACAAAAGATGGCATTTACTGCAGAGGCGTGTGTGGGTTAGGGCAGGCAGACGGGATTTTGGGGAAGGGGGGGCTCGGCTGTCCTTACCTACTCTAAGGGGAGGCTCACATTCACCCAATTTGAAAACCCCTGCTCTAGCCAGTCAAAAATGACCAAATAAGGTGTTTAGTAATTTTTGACTGCCTAGAGTGACCCATAAGTTGTTGCATTTTTTTTTCATGATATGAATGTACTATATTTAGTTTATTCATATTTTTATAAGTAATATTTCGTATTTTGATGGGATTTATAATATTATTTACTAAATATTTATGCTATAAAGTTTATAGCATATTATAAAGTTTATCACTGTTAAGTTGCTTTGCAACAATCTGTATAGTATAAAGCACTTTATAAATAAAGGTAACGATGAGTGAGTCATTCATTGACCGATTTGTTCAAACGGCTTATTCAGTTAGGAATGAAGCAAGTGACCGACTTTATTGAATGGGTCAATGAATCATGAATTAAACCGATTCGTTCAATACTTGGATTCATTCAGCAATGAATCACCGCCGTGTGTTGCTCGGAGACTGTTCTGCTGTGGCTTCATTTTGAAATTTTTGTTGGCGAAATAAAGAAAAAAACAATATTGACAATATTTTGACTAAAATGTAACTCACAATGTTAATTTATTGTTTAACTATTGTATAAAATAAATATGACATTTGCAACCGTGCTGATATTTGGGAAAAAAAAAAAAATTGTGTGATATCGTAATAAATACATCATATGATATTTATATGAGACAAAAACTCATCGGGACAAAAATGCCTGTATATCTTGAATTTTGGGGGCATATAACTGCATACTAGGGCTGCACGATTTGGGGAAAATTTCATATTGTGATTATTGAGGTCAATAATGTGATTGCGATATGCAATTGCGATATAATAAACAAATGGTTTCATGAGTCAACTTGCTTAACTCTCAAGGAAAATGCACACACAGATTAGTGATAATGCTGAAATGTGTATTTCTCAACTCCGTGTTTTCAAATTAAAATGATATTTTTTACAAAATTAAATAATGACTTCTTTGCATTACTGCAAACGTGTTATTGTCTCAATAGTACAATAGTATACAAAAAATAGAACTATAAATAAGAACATTTGTATGCTCATGAAAATAAGATATTTTGAACATTCCGTCCAGACAAACAGGGACATTTAAGCAGGATGTGTATTGTGATTGTCAAAACATTTGGTAACTAAACAGAAATTTAGTGACAACATGTTACAATGTTTACCTCAAGAAAAATCAATAATAATAATAATCTCACCTAATGCTGTAAACATACAGAGAGCCCTGTCAACTGTTATTATTAAAGGTTAAAAATAACAACTCAAATTAAATATAATTTGTTTTATACTAGGCTATAATAACAACCTTACAATATTTTAATGATATAAGTAAAAATATAATAAATATTTAATATTGCACATATTTAGCAAAATACTCCTCTCTATATATAATTTGTCTAGCCAAAACGTGCTATCAAATGGCTTTCCTGAGGTAAATGTAATGTTATGTGACAGTTATTGCTGCTCTCCCTGCTCTTATCCATGCTAGGCTGCATGGATGCGCAGGGAGTTCTTGCCCAGAACGGAACCATACCGCCAATCCAAACTGTATGCTAATTGTCAATCATATTCGACGATAGTGGTCCTGACAGAAATGGATGTGTGGCGTGAGAGCATGTGAAGTGTCAATTTGGTGAGTCTCACGCTGAATTAGTGAGATTTGGCAGCCCTGCTCTCTCTGCTCAGTTTCGGTTATCTTATAGCCAAAATATCGCCATATAACAGAGGTGGATTTTTTTTTCTGGCCACCAGTTCAGTGTCCGTCTGCTCGGGATCCATCTTCACCTGTTCTCCACGCTGCCGGAAAAAGTCCATACGCGCTATACATGCCACTGCCTAAACTGAAACTTACTGATCTTCTTTTTATTAGCAGTGTAGAAAATGGGCAAACCATAGATATCATATAATAAAGGCTAGATGTCTCGTCCGCGCTGCTGGCCAATGGAGGTCGACGTCCGCACACTGCGGCCATCTTGCCACAGGGAGCGCGCTCACTCGCAACATTGTGTTTTAATGGTGCGTGTACTTTTAAATAACCATAACTTGCTCAATTTTCTACCGATTTCCAAACGGTTTGGTTTGTTATAAACGTCAGAGATGTAGTTATGACACTGCATACATATGATTAATTATAACATACATGTTCAAGCATTCGGAATTATAGCCACGTTAATAACGTTTTAAGAAACCAAACCATTTGGATTGTGTTCGTGCTGATCACTCACCTTACTTCAGATACCACAGAGCTCGCCAGAAAGCTTCCCTGTGACAAGATGGCCACCGGTGATGCCGTTCGAGACTCCGCCTTAAGACATCTAGCCTTATATGGATATCTATGGGGCAAACAGCTCTCAGAGAGAATGGGTTGTCATGTCCACACATGCATTTATTTATTTAATAAAATCGCAGAATTTTGCGTCATATAATCGCATAGGCTTGACATCGCAATTGCGATATGATTAATCGTGCAGCACCTACTGCATACATCACGCGGCGAAAGCATGAGTGACAAACTCCATGTCAGCACAATGTTAAAACAATAATTACGATATCATCACAGACGATATACATGTGCGTAGGGCTGTGCGATATGTATCGTCTATGATGATATCGCAATTATTGTTTGATATAGAAAGAACTTTCAATTGAACTTACATTTACCCATTTTCTATTACTCCTTTCTTTCTTTAACATGATTACATATAGGGCTGTACTGTCCCAGTCGATTAGTCGATTAATTGGTCGATACGTTCTGGTTCGACCAAAATTCTGATTGGTCGATTTTTTGCCGCGTTCATTTCATCAGTTTTGCCGCGCTGAGGCGCGCTCATTTCATCAGGTGGAAAGCACTAACTGCTAATGAGGGTGTTTTCAGAGTACCCTTGTTTCACTGTATAACAGTCTGTCTTCAGAACACCCCCCTTGTTATCACCTTTTTTGGATTAGCCCAACCCAAGAGAGAGCGATAACTATAGAAGGTTTAATGCTGAATATTATTTATTTAATTGTGAGAGCGTTTAATAGTCAGTCCTCTTCTAACATGTCAACAACAAAGAAATCGACAGTGTGGCAGCATTTTGTTAAAATTTCGTCATTTTTTGTCGATTTTAGTCGATTTTTAGTCAAAAATTTCAGGACTTCAGTCGACCAAGATTTTCTTTGGTTGAGTACAGCCCTAATTACATAATATGCTGCTATAAATGCATGAATTGTCAAACAAGCAATCCACAAAGTAAAAAAAAAGAAAAATCATATAATGCTAATTAGTTTTAATTTGGTAAAGTATTTAGATATGTAAGTCAAAGTGTTATCTAAAATGTAAGACCTTTCATAAGTAAAAATAAGACTTTTAAAGACTTTTTAAGGCCTTAAATTAAAAAAATCGAATTTAATACTTTTTAAGGATCTGCAGAAACCCTGAGAAATTGTTAATAAAATAATGTCACAATGCAAATACGCGAAAAAAGCAGCCTAGACATGTTTTTAAGAGATTTGACCATCCAACGTACATTAAAAGTTGCATAAAATCCCAGCACAGCAACAGATGATAGGATGAAAAGGTGTTTTTTTTAAATCGCTGCACAGCAAACCATGGCGGACTGTTATGTTGTTGCAACATGTGGTGCACATTGTGCCTTACAATGCACCCTAGCCATGCCTATATTCACAACATAGCATGGTCTATCTTAATCTAATGCTTAACACACTATTGTTTTGGTTATAGACCTTGTGAGTAGCAGATGAGGTGGATGCCATCAGCTGCATTCTGCATGATAGGATATATGGCTTCTGCAAAGCCCTCCACTTGCTTCCAGAGTGGTTGAAGACTGGCACTGCGGTCAAACAGGTCTAGGACAGTCACATTAGTACCTGGGTGAGACTGTAACCAGATAAAACAAACACACAAATCAATTACATATGAACAGACAACAATCTGACCTCTACAACAACTAACTAACGCTGCGTTCACATGCAATTGGAATTATCGTAAATATGAGTTTCCTAGTTAAGGAAATAGGACATGAATGCCCTCGTATTTACCACAGGCAAGCTCTGGGATCATTTTGATAGACAAGTTCCCGAGTAGGGCGGTCCATAAACTTTAAACATGGCAGAGGGGAGAACGATTGCTGCTGTGACTGGTATTTTGTGTATATGTATGTATATATATATAGCAAAAATAGCCTGCATTTGATCAGAAATTCTAGAACCGTAAGAAGGCTGACATCTAGATAGCGCAGTGATTTATATGGTTGTCAATAAATAGGATGCTAAATTTCATTTTGGTAATAAGATTTTCCCAATACATAGGCAAGAAAATACCTGGTATCCTTCATAGTCCTGTAATTTCCGACAACAAAGCACTTCAATGCGATGAGCTCATAATTACGACTCAGAAATGGGAAGTAGGATATTTTCGATAGCATGTGAAGGCAGCATAACTACAACAATAAAACATCTCTCTATAAATGGCTCATTATTTTATTTCAATAAATATACCTTTCACATGACAGTTCTATATTTATACAGTAGTCAACATTTGAAGTGGATCAAAACCTTTCATCAAAGTTACATGAACTTTAAACAATACCCATTCTTGTCATAGGACAACTTTGATGAACTTTTTTGATCCACTTCACTTCACTGTGTGTGTGTATATGTATATATATATATATATATATATATATATAGACACACACACACAGAAAAAAACAATAATATTGTGAAATATTATTATATTTGTAAAAAATGGTTTCCTATATAAATATACTTTATTTCTGTGATGCAAAGCTGAATTTCGGCATCATTACTCCAGTCTTCAGTGTCACATGATCCTTCAGAAATCATTCTAATATGCAGTTATTATCAATGCTGTAAACAGTTGTGCTGCTTAATATTTTTTGGAACCTGTGATACTTTTTTCAGGATTCACTGATGAATAAAAAGTTAAAAAGAACAGCATTTATTCAAAATAGCTTTAACAGAAGATATTTACATGTCTCCTAGAAGACAAATGAAGTGCAATTTACCTTGATCTTCAAATTCACACCCCCAAGTTTACACCCCCCGGTACTTAATGCATCGTGTTTCCTTCTGGAGCATCAGTGAATGTTTGAAACTTTTGTAAATTAATACTTGCGTATGAGTCCCTCAGTGTGAAAAGATGGATCTCAAAATCATACAGTCATTGCTGTAAAGGATTCAAATATGCAAAAGATGCTGAAAAACCTAAGATTTTGAGGGACCGGAGGATATTTCTAAAGACGTTGGGCTGTTTAACTGCTCAGGACAAACAAGGAACTCATGAACATCACAACAACAACAACAAAAAGCAAAAAAAAACAACAACAAAAAACAGCCGTGGATCATCCATGTAACAACGCACAGTATTAATAATCAAGGGTATGTAAACTTTTGAAGCTTTTTTTAATTTATTTTTTATGTGGACTTTATGTAAACATCCTTAATGTAAAATATCTTATTCAGGACAATATTTAATAAAAAATAGCGTGCATTTTGTATGATCCCTCTTATTTTGTTAAAATTAACATTTAGTAGATTCTGCAAGAGGTAACGTTAGGCCTATGTAAACTTTTGAGCACGACTGTATAATTGCCACAATTATTTTGTTGATTCTCTATTTACATTCCTAAATGACAATTCATGGGTCACTTAAAACAAACAAACCACATGTTTTGTTTTTGGCATATCTTAGAGTTACATGTATGGTACGTTTAATATAGCATTTATTCAAAACGATTGTTATACCATTTTATATTCTCACTGTACCATGGTACCACCACACAACGTTTTGTCCTTATTATTTAAGTTTCTGTAGAGTTATTGTGTGTATATTGACTCTGAGCAAATTTACAGACTTGATACTCTTCAGCAGCTCGTAACAGTTAAAACAGAGTAACTTAACTGTTAGACGTTAGGCAACACATAACGTTAGATCACATTAACAGTTAATGGTTTACCAGGTTGATGAATCGGTGTAGGTTGATAAAGTCAGCAGAGGTGTCGAAGAGCCCGTGAACGATGATCACTGGTTTATAAGCGACACACACACACAACACACATACAGCAACCAACGACCACACACACTTCATCATAAAAAATAACAATAAAAATAAAACACTACGTTTTATATAGGTAAAATAACGTTTAAAACACTATTATAAAATAAAACCTTCAAAAATCATAAGTAATTCCATATAAAGCTCTAACGTTATTTGAGTTACTGCAAACGCATTTGCGCCATATGCTTCGCCTCCGTCTATCAATTTAGGCCTACATGTATCGGTTTGTGTTGCTTCCGGTTAGTGCATCAACACAAGCGTTCTCTACGTCACTTCCGGCCTCAGTTGCCTGATGTCTTTCCAGACATAAAGCTGAATTCAAAATTGCATACTTACTATTCTGTTGAGCCAATAATTTTTAAAAGAACCATGGGCAATGCAATATGCAAAAATAACTATTTCAAATTAAGCTACATTAATCACATGACGGAAGTGCGTGTTTATTTAGTGAGTGCTATTCAGTGCAAATTTTAAATTTCTGTCAAATAACTTACAGAATTTTCCATTAAAAAAGTAATAGCAATACTGTAGATAACGATGCATTCTGGGTAATACCTATCATCACTTTTGAAAATGAACAGCGCTCAGAGGCTGTGTTCCAGCGGCTTTTCAAGAGACCAAGGTTGAATCAACGTTGAATTATGGCTGCATCTCAGGAGACAGGAACTGAAGCTAACATTGGATTCGGACGAGCCTTGATGCCTTCTTACCTTGGAATGCATCCCCGAAGGCAGCCTTTTTCGATTTTGCTAATTAAATCAAAATTGATTCACCGTCTTACCTTTCAACATCTGGTGAATTAAAGGGCTCAACCAAAAAAGAAAATCAGCCCATGATTTACTCACCCTCAAGTCATCCTAGTTGTATATGACATTCTCCTTTAAGATGAATACAATCGGAGTTAGGCTATATAAAAAAAATGTCCTGGCTCTTCCAAGCTTTATAATGGCAGTGAATGGCTGTTTCAGTTTTGAAGTCCCCATAAAAGTGCATCTATCTATCATAAAATGCTCCACACAGCTCCGGGGGGTTAATAAAGGCCTTCTGAAGCGAAGCGATGTGTTTGTGTGAGAAAAATATTCATATTTATAAATTAATATTAATACACACAGTAATACAACATTTATGTTTTGTTACCTATTCATACGTAACATATGTTATGTAACATATTAATACATAACAACATTAATATTTAAAGACATTTAACAACATACAATTACAATAAAACCTTACAATGAAATACAACATTTAATATTTAAAATACTGTACAGTAACAGTTGAAAAGTTTATTCAAATTCCTATAAAATGTCAGAACCGACAGCCTTGTGCAGTGCTCCAACACAGTGTGGTTGCGCTTCGGGCGATCCAAAATAAAGTCCCAGCTCGAGGTTCCGATGCCATTCCCTTCCTCTCACCAAAAAACAACAACAACAAAAAAAAAACTTCTCACAAAATATAATCTTTTCATATTGTGAAATATCTTCAAATGAAAACAATGAATACAAAATAAATCATATACAAGATTTTCACTTTACAGTTCAATTACAGTGGGGTTGGAAGCAAATCAAGTACAAGTACACAAGTACACAACACTATTCATTCTAAAACACTTATTTGATGTAGATGTAAATTTACAATATCAACCAATTGTACACAAGCAGTTCTTCAGAGTCCCCAGGAGAAATTGGAAAAAAAAAAGAAAAGAAAAAACTACTTTGTCCATCTGTCAGTTAGGGTTACTATCATTATCAGGTCATGATTTCATTGAAAGAAACGAAGAAATCAACAAATTGTGGTGTTGAGCTAAGGGGGTTGTAGTCTGTTGTACTTTAGCTTGTATCTTCCAATGCAGATTCATATTGTTTCGTCAATATTCGTAATCCGCTGGATCCTTGGTGAATCTAGAGGGGTGAAAGAAAAAAATTATTCACTGAAAAGTCCTTCAAAAGCAGGATTCCCTTTTTGTCTGTCACTTTCAGTGTTGTGTCAAAATACCAACACTAGGGGGCGATCTTGAGAGCCCCAAACACCTCTGACACACTCAGAAAAGGTCAATGGACTTGGCGTGTGGAATATGCATGCCAGGCCATGCCTCTGGACATATGGGTATATAAGGCAAGCCGGCTGCACACACACTTCTGCTATATTCTTCGGAGCTATAGCCAGCGTCTCATTCTACTAGAGAAGCAATTTTTCATTCACCTCGGAAGTGTTTGCTGCTGGATCATCACACACAACAACGGTCCTCTCCAGCCTGCACAGATAAATGCAGAGAGCTCCCCTGGGTGCATCAGCAGTGTTCTGAAAAAGGCAATTTCCTTATCCCAAAAAGCGAATTCCTCTAAAAGAGCTGCAGGATCGTGTCTTTTTTAAAGATGCCGTTCCAACCATGTTCTCCTGAATCCGGGCGATTTGTCTCTCCCTCGAATGGGCACGACCGCTGTCTGCACTGTTTGGGCTGTGCCCATACTGAATCGGCGTTCGTAGATGAGTCATGCTCTCACTGCAAGAGCATGCCCATTGGGCATGGGAAGTTTTGTTGCAGTCACGGCTCTCGCACATCTTCAAGAAGCCGAGTATCCTCAGCTAACTCCCGTTCTGGGGCCTAATTTATACAACTTTGCGTAGGATTTGCGTTAGAAGTGGCATACGGATGAAACATAGGACGTGCGTACGCACAGAAATATTCGGATTAATAAAACCGTGCGTACGCACATCCTACGCAGTTTTCCCTTAATAAATCACAATCAATTCTAAATGTAGCGCAGCTTTTGCGGCTTCATGTCACGCCCATAGTTGCCCATAAATAGTCTGTGAAACGCCCACAAGTTAATATTCATCGATTGCGAAATCATGGCAAACACAGAGAGGAAAACCAAGAAACGTAACATTCATTACGTCATTACGTCATTACGCATTGTGATGGCATCATGGCATTTTATTACCATCCATTTGATTGCATCTGACAAGCTACAGATGTGTTATGAGGATGAATTGCATAACATGCCAATATTATTACAAACATATTTCACTTTTCTTTTTGCAAATATGTGTTCATTTGCATTTCTGTTGTAATCATTTGATTTTGTTTGTTTTACACTGCAGATCGATCAAACAGGTGTTCGTGTAGGCTGTTAATTGTAAGACTTGCTTTGTGAAGTCTTCATGTTATTTATGAGAGGCAGTATTGCCATTTCTTTTACACAACGGTCTACAGTTTCACACACTTTCACACACTTTCACACACTTTCAGTGTTTCTTCCATCGCCGACGGTGTCCCCATTTCTCATTTCACCCGTTTTTGTGCGTACGCCTGGGTCAGAGTTTGCGTGAAGGACCGCACATTTTCCTGTCAAGTTTGCTTTTTATAAATACCAATTATTGCGTAGAGAGCGGCGTACGCCTTCTTTTGTGCGTACGCAACATTTATAAATGAGGCCCCTGGTCTCTACCTCTACCTTCAGGTGCAAGGCCTCAGCGGTTCGCACTTCTCATTCCTCAGCAAGCTCAGTTCCCTTGGTCGAGTTTCCAGATGAGTTTGATGATGCGCTCCCGGGCATGTTTTTCTCGATTTCACGATTTCTCATTCTGGGCTCGAGCAGTGCAGCCATGAGTCTCGGACTGTGTTGAAGTGTTGAAATATCTGCACGAGGATAGTCCTTACCTGGAGGGAATGAAGAAACTGCGGACTTCTCGCAGAAGTTTCGGCAGTGAAGAAGCAGACGAAGGTAATCAAACACATCTTGCCTCGCGCGGTTCTTCCTCTAGACCCCAGAGAGTCCATGCTCCACCTGCTTGTTGTTGAGGGTAGTCTGCGAAGGCTGCACTGGCCCCACAACTGCCTGTACCGGTAGCCAGATCCCAGAGATCCCATCGCAGGAAGGTGGCACCACCTGACCGTCGCCAGGACACTAGGAAGGCACCAAAGCGTTCCTGAGACAGGCAACCAGGGGAAGGAGAGGCTGCGGACGTGTTTGCCCCGGCCGGGGCGAGCCTCATTCCCATCTGAGGGGGGAGTTAATTTACACGGTCAGTAAAAGAGCTATTTCCTCTTTCCATGGGTCACACACACAATGCTCATGGCCCTCATCTTCTCGATGGCCAGACATCGAACACTTGTATCAGAGCCTTGGTGGATGCAAGCATACTGCCTCCCTGCGTTTTGTTGCAATGGGTCTGTACACAGCAGGTCAGTGTGGCGAATATCGACAAGGCCCAACTTCCTCGACCATCACCAGTCACCATCATATTGTACCAAAGGAGCAAGTTAAGTGTTCAACACATCATCACCACGAGTAACGAAGGACGCGGAGCCTTCCGCCGTGGTTCCCCTTTCTCCTCCTCACCACAAACTCCCCACCTCGATCCTTCTACTGCACAGACTGTTTCTACGGTTCACTTTCGAAGGTCGTGTATATCAGAACAAGGTCCTCCCCTTCAGGCTGTCCCTGTCTCCTTGCATCTGTACGAAGGTTGCAGAGGCTTCCCTTGCCCCGCTGACTGGCTAATCCTAGCTCACTCACAGACCTGGGGTCTCATTTATGAACGTGACCCTATGCACAAAATGGGGCAGGAAACATGTGTACGCTACTTCCCATGCAAACGTTGTTTCAAAAAAAAAAAAAAAAAACTTGATGGGAGAATGTGCACACTTGTAAACTCTGAGCCATGCGTAGGCACATTTTGGAGACAAAGCAGTTTGGAAACCCTGATGGCGAACTGAGGGACTGACTGCAGATGAAGGAAAACCACTTTAAATCCTCATTATGAGTCCTAATCATAAATACAGTGCATGTTCACAATAACAGTTTAAATACATAAAAGAACTGAAAGATTTAAACTATGTTTTACATCTGATATACACATTTAGATTAAATATGGCATTCTCATTAATGGAGTTAAAGCTGTAGTCTACGATGTTGAAAATCGGTCGAGAAAGCTGGGAAGTTTTAAAAAACTCATCCCGCCCCTCCACACACACCCCCCTCCCCTCTGTGCTACCTGATCCCTCCCACCGGGAAACGACCTGAACAACGTCACTCAGTCAAGCTGTGATCACCGGTAGTAAACACGCAAGATTAGCAAAACATGCAATGTCCTAAACCCCACCCCACCACCACCACCACCCCCCGAAACACAAACAATAATAAATAAATAAAAGAAATAATACTGTATTGCAGCTGCCGTCTTAGCAGGGTACGTTTGGCATAAGTTTCCCCTCCTGAGCCTCGTTTACTCTGGTCAAAAGTGCTACCTAGCGCACATTAATTGCACAATAATTATTAGTTAGTATTGCAAGGTTTTGAGTATTGTTATAGCAGCACACAGCGCATCTTGTTCAAATTCCGATCGGCTCGAACAGAAACCCGCTAGGCCTACTGAAATATATTCAAGCACTTCAAGAAATATAATTACTTTGACCCGTGATAGGCGATGCTAAACGGCTAACATTCCAATGCCGACCGGCAGCATGAGCATGTTGTCAGACTAATAAAAAGATATTTATGTAACACCTCACACCATAAAAGTATAAATAAATGCTTAACGTTACCTGCTCAACAAAAAGTCAGCCGTGTCAGCGTCGGTTTTCAGTCCCAAATCTCCCAGAAGCTTCCTCCAACGGTGAATGGTGGACCCTATATTGATTCTACTTTGAGTCCGGCGTTCTTCACATTTTTTTTTTTATCTCTGCTCTTTCCTCTACATACTTTCTCTTTCTTCCAACCTTGACTATAGGGACAAGCAGGGGCCGCTTGCTGCTGTCTGTTTGTTTTTTCTCCATTGCTGAGCTGATGCTACTTTGCTAGCTACCATAGACTGTCAGCTGCTTACCCGCGAAATTTCATGTCGCAGGAGGGGGGCGGGGTGGGGTGCGGTAGGGTGGAGACGCGAGCGCCAGGTGGTTTCAGGTGGAGCGGGGGATTGGATGAGAGCAGTTGACCAATGTAAGCTGTCCGGCCGGACAGCTTACATTGGTCAACTTCTCTGCAGCTGTACACCCAATAGAGTGAATGGATTTTTTTCATTCTTTTTTCTCTTCATATTGTTAGGATTTTACTGTAGAACCATAACCAGCATCTAAACGAGGTTATATAATCTTTGAAATCGTAGACCATAGCTTTAAGCACTTAAATTACATGAAATCATTACAGAGGAGTTACAACATTTTTTATATTCTAATAAATAGAAATATTTGTAGTAGATGCAATGCTTTTGAACACTTTTCCTGTGGAATGCTGTGTTTTCATGTTTTAACTACAGCAAGGATTGCTTAGCGCATGATAATAGCAGAAATCATGGTCTGATAAAATATTTTCAGCAAATAATGACAATAATGCACAATAAGGACTATCTGTTTCCATTAAAATATAAAGCAATTAAAAATACTATTTGGCCACTGGAAAAGATTGAGAAAAACTTTCTCTGAAATGTATTTTGATTTATTAATTCAAAAACAAGGCAAGAAGAGGCTACTAAATGATTTTTATTAATGTAATATGATGGCACATCCGTATCTCATATTTTCCTAATGTCTTTTACCGTTAAACATGGTATCACGTGGATGACTATGCATATGCAAATGATATGCAGATGAGGATATGCATAGTAATACTAGGCGTTGTAAGCTCCATATATGGTTACGTCAGGGAGGAGATGGGGTGGAGACACGGACATACACTTCAGGCGCACGTACACTTTTAGTAAGGTTCCTACGAACATTTTTATAAATAAGACCCCTGGTACTCGAGCACCTAGCCCGATTGGGACTTTGGGTCAACTGGGAGAAGAGCAAGCTCTCCCCCGTACCAGGGCATCTTTCCTTGGTGTGAAGTTGGACTTGATTGCCATGACAGCATTTCGTTCTCAAAACTGCTTGAGATTGTTCAAGCTCAAAACAGCGGTTCCACTGAAGTATTTTCAGAGGCTCCTGGAGCATATGGCTTCCTCCACTGTGGTCACACCACTTGGGTTGATGCATATGAGACAGCTTCAGCAATGGCTTCAGGGTCGAGCCCAAGATGGGCATTGCGCAGCAGCACACATCGCGTGGCCATCACACCGATCTGTCACGATTGTTTAGGTTTGTTGTTGTCAAAACAGACACCTTCGAGACCGGCTGGTGGCCGGTGGTCGACCAATGGCACATCAACTGCCTTTAATTGTTGGCCGTGCCACTAGCTCTAAAGAGGTTTCGACCATTGTTTCAAGGCAAGCATGTGTTAGTGAACACAGCGATAGTGGCGTATGTAAATCGTCAAGGCGAATCCGCCTACTGGCCCAACCAGACTTGGCTCTCGGAGCTCACACTGATGCCGTCGGCCCCTCCCTGGTGGATTCCCTGAGGAAGGACTTCTTTCTCAGGGGTAGGGCACAAACTGGCACCAGTGTCCAGACCTCTGGAACCTCCATGTCTAGTCCCTGGACGGGACGAGGAGGAATTCATAGGGCTATGACCAGTGGTGATAGATACCATCTCTTAGGCCAGAGCCCCCTCTACTAGACGTCTCTATGCCTTGAAGTGGCACCTCTTCACTACATGGTGTAGATCCTGAGGTGAAGACCCACAGAGTTGTGGCGTCGAGTCTATGCTTTCCTTTCTTCAGGATGGCCTGGGAGAGGCACCTGTCAGCCTCCACCCTTAAAGTGTACATGGTCACATTAGCAGTTAACGACACAGCGTTTGAGCTCTTGCAGTCTGTCAAGCTTAGTGCCCTTTCTATGAAGACGGCCCTCCTGATTGCGCTCACCTCCGTTAAGAGGGTGGGGGACCTACAAGCCTTCTCCGTTAGTGAATAGTCCCTGGAATTTTGTGGCCGGCCTACTCTCACATTGTCCTGAGACCCCGGCCTGGATATGTGCTCAAGGTTCCCACTACTCCCTTCAGGGACCAAGTAGTAAACTTGCAAGCAATACCTCCTGATGAGGGAGACCCAGCCCTGTCTCTGCTGTGTCCAGTACGCACTCTGTGCATATATCTGGACCGGACACAGAACTTCAGACAAGCTGAGCAGCTCTTTGTCTGCTTCAGAGGTCAGCAGAAGGGGGAGTCTGTCTCAAACAAAGAATGGCCCACTGGATTGTGGATGCCATTTTCCAGGCTTATCAGGCCCAGGATGTACCGTGCCCACTGGGAGTGAGGGCTCACTCTTCCATGGGTATTGCAGACATTTTACATTTTACATTTACATTTATTCATTTAGCTGACGCTTTTTATCCAAAGCGACTTACAATTGCTATATATGTCAGAGGTCGCACGCCTCTGGAGCAACTAGGGGTTAAGTGTCTTGCTCAGGGACACATTGGTGTCTTACAGTGGATTCGAACCCGGGTCTCTCACACCAAAGGCATGTGTCTTATCCATGCGCCACTACACCCCTGACACATTGGCAGACACATTGGCTCTAGCGAACGGTGCTTCGTCAGCAGAAAAATATAGAGCCGAAGGCTGGGCCACACCCAACGCTTTTGCGAGATTTTATAATCTACGCATGGAAACAGTTTTGTCTCGAGCCTTAGGTTATAATGGGTAAAAATCAGACAAACTGCATGCATTTATCCTCTCTAAGGTGATAATGTGTGCCGTAAAAACGCCCCGTAAATTTCCATTTAAGGACATGACACTTCAGGGCCCTGTGCAAGAAAAGTTGGAGAATGTCCAAAAGACGCACAGAGTGGTCCATCGATCACCAAACAAAAAAAGAACTTCAGTAATTCTGAAATAGAAATTCTACTGCAACAGGTAAATGCCAAATGAGGCATAACATTTAGTAGTGTTTCCAGTGGTTTTAAAGCCACCAACAAAACGGAGGCATGGAAGGAGATCACGGATTCCGTGAACTCTGTTTCTGGACAACGTCGCTCAATTGAAGATGTAAAAAATAAATTGTTTGATTTAAAATCAGAGACCAAAAAATCCATTGCCAAACATAAGAGACATATGCTGACCATTGGAGGGGGGCATGCAGACCCTAAGTTATCTGAGATTGACCAGCACATCGGGGCCATTATTGGTGAGACGGAACTCTCAGGTGTACCATCAGCGGAGCAATTGTACACTGACCAGGGACCTATATCAACAGATTCATATCCTCCAAGGCCATCTCCCACCAGTGAATCAGACTGTAAGCAAGTCTTTCTGAATTTTTACAATTTTATGCCATAATTTAACTGAAAGCAATGGTGAAACCATTGGAAAGGAATTTTACACCAGTTTGTCAAACCAAATGTGGGCCTATGTGACTGTGAATGAGTCCTCACCTGAATTCCTAGTTTATTCAGTTTGAAATCCTATTGCTTTTGCAGTAGGCCTATATTGAACAAACTGAAACATAAAAAAATAAAATAAAAAAAAACAGTGCACTGTGACTGTTTTAGTACCGTTTTGTTTTTTAAGATCTACAATCCAGGCAACCCCTCTGTGAAAAGGAACCTGACACCATTCGGCCTTCCGGCAGTAGGCCTGCCTCTGTACATGCCCCCAGGTCCCGTCCAAGTGCACGTGTCATCGCCGATGGGGTCTTGGATAACCAGGAGTCTCTGTGAAATCGCTTCTACTCTGGCCACAATATCAGAAACACTCAAAGACATAAACACACTTTTTTTAAAATAAAGAACGCACACTGAAACCCGTGTCATTTCTGTGTTTAATTTGTGGTATTTAAAGGACAAAACAAAATCAAAAATGAGAAATTATTTGTCTGACTTCCACGCCAAGTCGGTTGTCTGGTCCCAGCAATGGGTCAGGAGGCACATCCTGGTGTGGTGGCTGAAGTGGAACACCACGCTTCATAGTGATGTTGTGTAACACACAACAGGCCATGATTATTCTGTAAACCTAAAAACGGCGAAGAGATGATCAAAAGCTAGAAAAACTAAAACTAAATTGTTGGAATTGGATTATTCTACAACATGTTCTCCATTTTTCAAACCTGAATAAAGCAAGTAGCCCTACTCATCTTCTCTGGCTTGTAAAGCAGCTTACCACCTGCTGTGTCCAAACACATCCAGCGTCCCTTCAGAATACTGATGGTTCGCTCAATGGTCAGTTGATTTATTCCATCCACAACTCGTGGGAGAGCGCAGCTGATGGATGGCTGTGATATGCCCACCTGGTCTACTAACTCCCGCTGAAATGTCCCAGTGGCTAAAAATCCCAAGGTGGAGAGTACCTGCACATGGGATGGTATGGGATTGGACTATTGGGTATGGCTTTGCAGCGCTGGCTCCAAAGCATCACACAGCTCCATTAAAACGTGTCTTGGTAGCCTAAACTGTCCGATCAAGTACTCGTCAGCCTCCGCAAATAAATTAACGTGGTCCTCAAAGATGCGTTCCCTTCTCAGGGCACGCTCGGCAATGTCGTCAAGCAGCAATAGATATGCCATTTTAATAGCATGCCTGATGTGAGAAACAGCCCATTTTGGCCCTATAAATAGCGTGATCAATCACCAAATAACGCAGGATTTATTCAGCCTAATTGCTGATGTAAATTGCAGTGTTAGTGTTTCTTTGCAAACTATGATTTTTTTTTTAAACAAATGATCAGAAATACATTACAGTAAAATACCATCATTGTAAATGACTGTAGAATTAAATAAAATGTAGTAACCAATTATTTGGAGCAAACTGTCATCACTCAAATGTGCGTAAGAGTGCTCTTGAGTGTGCATACATTTTGTTCTAAGCTAAGAAAAAATCCAAGATAAGTAAACATAAGTGAATGTCAGAATCTTTGTAAAAGTGCGTAAGTGGGGTTTAAGAACACATTTCTTCGTAAGAATGGTTGGTGAATGAGGCCCAATGTGCTCTATGAGTCTCACCTGATAGTCACAGGAGAGAACCAAGCGGCAACCTTCCCCTCTCTCTCTCTTAAAACCAACACGGAAGTGACTTAAACTGCAATTCATCGACTAGCTGCTAAAGACACGTAGCAAAAGTGAGTCAATCTCATATACCCCCAATGTTAAAATGGCCAACTTTATTGCAAAAAAAAATTTGTTTACAGCCTGGTGCAAAAAGTGGTTTTGGTCTATATAGCAAATTTTGCCCTTCATGAAAACTGTGAGAGGGGGGTGAATTTTTTTATAACTCATCAGTTTAAATTATATTAAGCCTTAAAGTTCTGCATAATTAAGGGCGTGGCCACTTGAGTGACGTGGATTGCCGCTGCTGTCGTTTACTAGCCGTTTGTCTGCTGTCTGTTAGCCGTCATGTCACCTCAGCTAATCCCACCTTTTTGCCCATTTTCGTTTTTCCGGGAGTGAAGCGCTACCAAGATGGCGACGGCTGGCTCCGCCAACCTTGGGCTTCAAAAATACTCTTCAGAAACCTATGGGTGACATCACGGACACTAGGTCCATATTTTTTTACAGTCTATGGGGAGAACTTCATTTCAGTTTAAATGCTGTACTCAGCTGAGTGCAAGGATTTAGAACTGCTTTGGATGCGACTAGCTTAGTGAACTCTGTACATTGTTCGGTTCCGGCTGTAGAGCACGTGCAGAACGGCAACTGGGTGACCATGAGACGCTGTAGTTGCGGGACAAAACACAGCTCTTCCATTCCTATTACCATAACAAATAGATTCTCCCCACTCAGTGAAACACCCAATGTGAATCGCTATTATAACGGCGGATTTGCCAGGCGCACACCAGGAGCGGTTCACAGCCGAGGAGACCAACGTTCTTGTCAGGGCCGTAAAAGATAGAGAAGTGACATTGTATTGGGATGGGAGAAACCCACCCAAATAAGCTTCGGTTAAACAGGCATATAATAATTTGGGTAAATGTGTAAGCTAGATTTATGGCTATTTTTTCACATCTTCATGGACACAACAATGATTTCCCTCGTGTGTTAATATTTTTCCTTGTAATGATGTAGCCTATGATTTGCAAAAATGTCAACTGCTGCGTCTGTGTAGATGAGAGAAGCAAAGTGTATGCGCGTTGTGCACACGCTACATTATGGCCAAGCATGCGCCCTTAAAATAGCATCTGAATGCGCCACTGACTTTAGACTAGGTTTTTCCTGGTCTGTGGTGGAATTGAAAAACTTCCAAACCCATCTAAGGGTAAATTGATGTAATAAAATGTATTTATTGAACAAATAAAAAAAACATATATAATACAAATGAGCAAATCATTTGGGTTGCTGAATATTCGATCCCTAACTTCAAAAGCACTTATTGTTAATGTTATGATTACAGACTATAACCTAGATGTGCTGTGTTTGACAGAAACCTGCCTAAAACCAAACAATTACATGACTTTAAATGAGTCCACCTCACAAGATTACGGTTATAAACATGAACCTCGTCTGAAAGGCAAAGGGGGAGGTGTTGCTGTCATTTATAGTATGCTTCTTATGATGTAACAAGTACATCAGGATTTATGGGTAGTATTCCCGGTTCTGGCTGATCTAAACTATGCATTAATGCACTATGCAACTAACTTGAATATAGAAGTCTATAATGTGTTATGTGTATGCTAGGTCAAAGAGAAGTGTATTTAGTCTAGATTTGAACTGACAGAGTGTGTCTGATTCCTGGACAATGTTAGGAAGATTGTTCCAAAGTTTTGGTGCTAAATAGGAAAAGGATCTACCGCCAGCAGTCAATTTTGATATTCTAGGTATTATCAACTGGCCGGAATTTTGAGATCGCAATAGACGTGAAGGAGAGCTCGCTCAAGTACTGGGGAGCTAAACCATTTAGTGCTTTGTAAGTGATCAGCAATATTTAAAAATGTATACGATGTTTAATAGGGAGCCAATGCAGTGTTGACAGAACCGGGCAAATATGGTCATACTTCCTGGTTCTGGTAAGAACTCTAGCTGCTGCATTTTGGACCAGCTGTAGTTTGTTTATTAAGTGTGCAATGCAACCACCCATAATAGCATTACAATAATCTAGCCTTGATGTCATGAACGCATGGACTAATTGTTGTGCATTCTTCATTGAGAGCATATGACCCAATTTAGATATATTTTTATGATGAAAAAATGCAGTTTTACAGATGCTAGACACGTGACTTTCAAATGAAAGATTGGTATCAAATAGCACACCCAGGTTCCTAACCGACGACGAAGACTTGACAGAGAAGCCATCAAGTGTTAGACAGTATTCTACGTTATTACGTGAGGTAATTTTTTGTCCAATAATTAGAATCTCTGTTTTTTCAGAATTAAGTAGTAGGAAGTTGCTAGTCATCCAGTTTTTTTTTTTATATCAGCTATGCATTCCGTACATTTTGTGAATTGGTAAGTTTCGTCAGGGTGTGAAGAAATATAGAGCTGCCTATCATCAGCATAACAGTTAAAACTAATGCCATGCTTCCTAATGATATCTCCCAAGGGTAGCATGTACAGAGTGAACAGCGACGGTCCTAGTACTGAGCCTTGTGGTACACCATACTGAACTTGTGATTGATAAGACATCTGTTCATTTACTGCTACAAACTGATAACGGTCAGATAGTAAATTTAAACCATGCTAATGCAATTCCACTTATGCCAACATAATTTTCGAGTCTATTTAAAAGAATGTTGTGGTCGATAGTGTTAAATGCAGCACTACGATCGAGTAACACTAATAGAGAGATACAACCACGATCAGACGATAAGAGCAAATCATTTATGATTCTAATGAGAGCTGTCTCCGTACTATGGTACGGTCTAAATCCTAATTGAAAACCCTTGCAGATATCATTCCTCTCTAATATTAATATATAATATATAATATTAGATCTAGAGTATGATTACAACAATGAGTAGGTCCTGACACGTGTTGATACTCCAATATAGTTAAAGGGATAGTTCACTTTGAAATAAAATTTTGGTATGTTTTAGCTTACCTCAAGGGCATCCAAGATGTAGGTGTCTTTTTTTCCGCAGTAGTTTCAATTTTGATATTATTAGGTCAAACCGTTCTTGTCTGTCAGTCATACAATGCAGGTCAAGGAATCTTTAGTAGCAGAAGTGATAGGTCTCACATATTTGAAACACGGAGTCGGCTTTGAAGCCTTGGCTAAATGTAATTTACACGAGACTGGATAATGATCTGAGATGTCATCGCTCTGCTGCAGAATTTCAACGGCATCAACGTTTATTCCGTGTGATAATATTAGATCTAGAGTATGATTACGACGATGAGTAGGTCTTGACACGTGTTGTCTAACTCCAATTGACTTTACAATGTCTTTAAATGCCAATCCCAATGCATCTTTTTCATTATCGATGTGTATATTAAAATCACCAACAATTAGTACTTTATCTGCAGTCAATATTAATTCTGATAGAAAGTCAGCAAATTCTTTGATAAAGTCTGTATGGTGCCCTGGTGGCCTGTATACAGTAGCCAGCACAAATCTCAAACGTGATTTATCATTTACACTATATATTGTTGCATTAAGCACCAACACTTCAAAATTATTATATTTGAAACTAGACTTCTAAGTAATTCTGAAAATATTACTATAAATTACAGCAACACCTCCCCCTTTGCCTTTCAGACGAGGTTCATGTTTATAACAGTAATATTGCGGGGTGGACTCATTAAAAGTCATGTAATCGTTTGGTTTTAGCCAGGTTTTTGTCAAACACAGCACATCAAGGTTATAGTCTGTAATCAAATCATCAACAGTTAGTGCTTTTGAAGCAAGGGATCGAATTTTCAGCAACCCAAGCTTTATCATTTGCTCATTTATTATATCTGCTTTTTATTTGTTGAACATCAATACGATTTTTACCCTTAGATGGGTTTGGAAGCTGTTTGTATGTCCTAATTCGGGGAACAGACACAGTCTCTATATGATGATATCTAGGTGAAAGAGTCTCCATGTGATGGAATTTATCTGACCTTGGTGACGTGAGGCAGCTGGCAGATGGTCGGTTTAGCCAGTCTGTCTGCTTCCTGACCTGAGCCCCAATTCATGTTTGAGCTCTAAGACTATGAGCTCTAAGACTATATTACTAGAGCAGCACCATTCCAGGAGGGATGAATACCATTTCTTTTCAACAGGTCAGGTCTGCCCCAAAAACTTTCAATTGTCTATGACTTTTATATTATTTTGCAGACACCACTTAGACAGCCAGCCATTGAGTGAGGACAATCTACTAAGTATCTCATCACTCCTGCGAACAGGAAGGGGGCCAGAGCACATTACAGTGCCTGACATCATACTTGCGAGTTCACACACCTCTTTAACGTTAATTTTTGTGATCTCCGACTGGTGGAGTCGAACATCATTAGTGCCGACGTGAATAATAATCTTAGAGAATTTACGATTAGCATTAGCCAGCACTAACTAGGGCACATTCAACAAGATTCAAAGTGGGTGTTTCACTGAGAGGGGAGAACCTGTTTGAAGTTGTAATCGGAAGAGCAGTGTTTTATTCCGCGACTACAGCGCCTCACCGTCACCCAATTGCCCTGCTGCACGGGCTCTACTACAGCCGGAACCGAATAATGTACAGAGTTCACTAAGCTAGTCGCATCCAAAGCAGTATCTAAAGCCCTTGCACTCTTACAATTAACCTCAATTAAAGTTTGGATGCGTGTCTCTAATTCTGAAATTTTCCCGCAGCGCGGGTATAAATACGGAGTGGATGCATGCAACAGTTGTTGTTCGCTGAGGTGCCGAGCGGAACCTGGTCAGTGGTGGTACAGCAATAGTCCTTCAGGGAACGAGGGTTACATACGTAACCGAGACATTCCCTTTCAGTCAGTCACGTTCGACGTAGTCGACTGATTGGGATCCCTACTAAAACGCCACTAGTGCTGCCACCTTCAAGTGCTTAGACAAAAGCCTCCTGGTCTTCCTGCATATTGAGGCGGAACAGGACAGGGCTTAGGCCAGGAAAGTCACTGCTGTTCCACAGGACCACTGGGAAAGTGTACCTTTCGTTGGAAGGCATTCGCTGCGGAAGCCACATCCTGCCCGAAGGAGGTAACGTGGAGAATACACACATGGACTGAGCAAACTTAGCAGGCAGTACAACATATGGCATGTCACTGAGGTGGCTCCAGCCGATAACAGGGGGGAGACGCAACCGGACAGTGAAGCGAGCAGGCTCTGCCAAGGGAAGACACGGGCTCGCCGCAGGGAGTCAAACCGTGGAAGAATACACATATGGGATCGCCGTAGGGATCACACAGCCCGTTCTCATCCCAAGGCGTCATATACTGACGCTTTTGACATTTCGTCTACATCGAACGCACATGGCACCCTTTAGCGTCAATATGAGACGCAGATAGATATGGGCCAGAAGGCGCCTCCTAGCGGTCGAACCCTACCCCTACCCCAGACCTAAACCTACCCATAACCGAACAAAGCTCTGTGCGTCTCATATTGACGCTAAAGGGTGCCATGTGCGTTCAATGTAGACGAAATGTCAAAAGCATGTAGACGAAATGTCAAAAGCGTCAGTATATGACGCCCTAGGCTGAGAATGCGTTGGATCACAACATATGGACCCCACCTAACACAAGTTACACAAGCATACAAGTGATAGGTTTACCATCGGATGCTCCGCCACGTCCAACACCGACGGGGTGAGGAGAAACTCAACAGTGTTCGGAAGAGGGAACACAACTGGAGCAAAAAGGCGCACTTATCCAGTCCATAGGAGGGGAATGGCGCAGCAAGCCGACACTACAAACCGGGCTAAGGTGAAGCTGGCTTCGTGTGAAGGGAGCCCACGGAAAGCAACCTGCTTGACACATAGGCTAATTTCCTAGCGAATGTTCTGTTGTCGCTCAGCCCACAGCTCTTAATCTGTCAGCAAGGCACTCGTGTCAACGCCCAGGAAGGAGCTACACTCTCTTTTTGGAGGAGCTCACTACCCAGGTGGGCATGGTGCACCTTGGGAAATTCACCAAGATGATGGCAACACTAATCTTTTAGTGGGCCAACCTCTGCATGGAAACCGCCTTCCCTTCTGCTGGTTTCTGAAACAGACGAGAGCTGGAGGTCCTGTGACTTTGCATTCTGTCCTGAATAACCTCAAGGTGGGAGGAACAGAGAAAAGTCAGGGCTGGGTCTGCCTCCTCCGGGGCAGCGCTTGCAGGCTCACCACCTGGTCCCGTTTTAAGGGAGAAATAGGAACCTTGGTAGGGGTGTCACGATTCTCCAAATCCTCGATTCAATTAAATGTTCGATTCTAAGGTCACGGTTCGATTCGATTCTCGATTTAATTTTTATTTATTTTTTTAAAGCACAGGTTGTGCTTTTTTTAGGTCCATTTTTAGACTAGACTTTTATGCATAGGCGTAATTTGCGGGTGGGATGGGTGGGAAATGTCTCCAGCACTTTTTGCCAAGGTCGATATTGTCGATCCCCACCACTTTTGAAACATTTCGTGGCACGAATGTACCAATTAAAATAAATAAAACATCTCCAGTTAACTAGCAGAGCATTCGTTTCATTCGTTTGTTAAATAAGAGGCGATCTAGCGCTGAAATGTGTCGTTTTTTAAATCAAGTGATCAAAGTGCTCGTTGCCGCTGCGATCAGTGGCGCGTCTTCACTCGGACGTGTGCTTCAATCCGTTGTGGAGACTATCTTTTTGTTCCGGTGAAATTACAAACAAAATGCACACAAACGTATCCCTGCCTGATATACAACCACTGAGAAACATAATTGGTTTTGTAGCGACAATGAGTATGAACCAAACACAGACTAATCTTCTTCCAGAAGATTAACTCAAACTTTCCACTTCCTGCCGAACAAAGAGGAAGATTTGGTCAGGACTTCTCCATCCTCATCCATCTTGTCACGGGATCCAGGCGCCGACCGGTCTGGCTATTTAAAAGAGCCCCCAGCACTAACACATAACTGGTCAATGACTTGCTTTGTTGCCAAATTACTGATTGGTTAAGAGAAAGACAGAGACCAAGGCATCACACAAGTGTCTTCACATTCCAGATTCAAATCTCACAAACCACAGCTATAAATCACCCAGGCTCCAGAGAGTCTGTAACCAAAGACTTTTATTGGTCAACTGAAGAACTGGTCAACTTCGATAGTTTGCAAGACGGATCGATACCAGCAGATGTTGTTTTCCCCCACAACATTCCTGACCCCTTCCCCCGTTGGGACCTCTGAACGAACAAACAGAGTCCTTTTCCCTCTAAACCAGAAAACTGAGATTTTTCCTACAGTATACATAAAACTCATTCAGTAACAATTTACAATGGACTTATAAACATCATACATCATTCTATGTGTTTCTACGATATATGTGTCCATTTAATATGCCTTGATCCCATATAATTCATGTAATTGTTATAATTATTATAGGTGTGTGACTGAAAGTGTGTACGGTTTCATATCAATGCTATCTTACGAACACCACTAGTAAGTTGGCTGGAATGAAATCTGTGTAATATGTTTTGATCTTCTTTTAATTAGAAATCATGTCTAAACTGGGGCCTCTGTTCTCTCTGCTTAAGAGCGAAACAGAAAACCCCCCAGATAAGATAATTTACGATCAGAACAGAAAAGAACACCACCTCCTAAATTTAGCCAGTGTCTAATTGGCCAGAACTCATCCTGGAGGTTGGACAAACTTTGAGTTTAAAATCTTAGACCCGAAACAAAGTTCTCTCTCTCTCGGCTCTCTAACTCTGCTCGTTCAAAATGTTCTGATAGAGAAGAGCTCTGCTCTCTCTGCTCTCTGCTCTCTGCTCTCTATCTCTGGGTTCACCCCCAAGAAACGCTCTGCTACCACTCTCAAGAGAGATGGGCAGAAAAAGGATGAAGATCTCAATCAGACGAGTAACCATGTAAACGCAGAGACAAAGAACCCAAATTAAGATCAGAAGAACGGGTTCAACAGCTTTATTCAAGCCATCTTACTACTCTCGTCTAAGTTGTCTTTTCTTTTCTAAGTTTTCCTTTATTTTCCGTTGTGAGTCTCGGTTATAAGTTAAGTTTTGCGACAAGATTTCGAGCCACGTTTCTTCTGCAAAGCCAGCTTCAAACAAAGACTTTCATCCGCCAGCACACCACGTGACTGGCCGCCCCAGACATCAGGCACAAGGACACCAGCCAAGGAACGGACCGGGAAAACCCCTTTCACACAACAAAAGGGAATCCCCAAAAGCAAAGACAAGCAAGTA
>FLSR01004870.1:2857500-2872488 GCA_900092035.1 Leuciscus waleckii | reverse complement strand
AAGACTAGAATTGGAATCTGAATTTACACTGGAGGAGATCAGAAACGCTATTCGTTCTTTTCCCGGTGGCAAAGCATGCGGTCCAGATGGGTTCGGGATAGAATTTTATAAGACACACATAGACGTTATTGCCCCACTCCTACTGCGGATGGTCAATTGCTCAGTGAAAAAGGGTACTTTCCCCCATACTCTCTACGACGCCCACATCTGTGTCCTATTAAAAAAGGACAGAGACGAAACAAATGTCTCTTCGTATCGTCCCCTATCCCTTCTTAACTCCGACCAAAAAATTATAGCTAAAGTCCTGTCCAACCGGTTAAAAAAATATATTGGCACTTTAATTCATCCTGATCAATCAGGTTTCATTCCCGATAGATTTTCCTTCTCAAACACAAGGTGTTTGCTTAATTTAATGTATTCAACTAAACTGCCCCACTCTGCTGTGATCTCTCTTGATGCCCAGCAGGCCTTTGATCAGGTGGAATGGAAATATATGTTCGCTGCACTTGACAAATTTGGATTTGGGTCGAAATGTATGAATTTATTAAAAATGCTTTATGCTGCTCCCCAATCTTCTGTTCTAACCAACCACGAAAGATCTCCACCGTTCCCATTACACCGCGGCACCAGGCAGGGCTGCTGCCTCTCTCCAATGCTCTTTGCTTTAGCTCTTGAGCCGCTGGCCATTGCCATTAGAGTCAACCCCCAAATTTCCGGCATAAGGTGCGGCACATCCGAGTGCACCATTGGTCTATACGCAGATGATATAATTCTGACCCTTTCAGATGTAAAAACATCCCTTTCACCCCTTCTTAATCTGATAGATGGCTTTGGACTACTCTCTGGATTTACTATAAACTGGGAGAAATCTGTTTTTACGCCTTTATCTAATGGTCTTGACTCCATTTTTCTTCATAATCTGCCCTTTAGAGTATCCCATGAACATTTTTCTTACCTGGGGATTAACATCCCCACAAATCCAAAACTTCTCTTTAAACTTAATTATATGGATCTGATTGGCAGGCTTAAGTGTATGATAGATAAGTGGAAACTTCTCCCCCTCTCATTGATTGGCCGTGTCAACATTGTTAAAATGGTTGTGCTCCCAAAATTTACTTATTTATTTCAGAATGTGCCCATCTTCCTCACTTCTTCCTTTTTCAAGACGTTAGACTCTATTATCATGCCCTTCGTCTGGGCCTCCAAGCCTGCCCGTATTTCAAAGGCCCACTTACAGAAGTCCACGGAGGAGGGTGGTTTAGGCCTGCCTGTCTTTCGGCATTACTACTGGGCCTGTAACGCCAGAGCATGGGTTTTCTGGAATCAGTCCACGGCTGTGGGGTCAGAGGTGTGCGGTCCCGGCCCTAGATGGCCTGAGATTGAGCTTAGTAATGCTGTGTCACTTACTGGTGCCTCCTTGTCAGCCATTCTATTCTCAAAACCTGATATTAAAATTAAATCGTTACGGAAAAATTTCTTACTCTGCAACTCTATAAAAATTTTAAAGCAAATCAAGGTAATTCTGAACCTCCCAGAAAAGTCAATTCATGCCCCCATATGTCAGAACCCCGGTTTCAAGCTGGTATGATGGATCTGTTTTTATGCAATGGTCAAATAAAGGTATAACTACTATCAGAGATCTCTACATTGATCATTACTTTGCTTCTTTTGCCCAACTCCAGGCTAAATTTAAACTCTCTACTAATCAATTTTTTCGTTATCTACAAATTAGGAATTTTGTCAAGCATACTTCTTCTCCTCTAAATGCGACCCCCATGCAACATGACTTTTTTGATATAATGACCACCCCTCCCACCTCCAAACATTTGGTCTCTCGGTTTGTTAATCTCTTCGTTGTGGCAACCCCATCTCTCCATATTAAAGAGGCGTGGATCAAGGACACTGGCGAAGTTATATCTGATGAGTTATGGGCGATAGGTTTAAACAGGATAAAATCATGCTCTATTAATGCTCGACTTCAGCTTATCCAGTTTAAAGTAGTTCATAGGTTGCACTATTCCAAGACTAGACTGAATACATTTTTTCCTGCTGTTTCCCCAACTTGTGATAAATGCAAATCAGCTGAGGGAACTCTTGGGCATCTTTTCTGGTCCTGCTCTAAGCTCACAAGATTCTGGGTTGACATTTTCAGTTTGTACAGTGCTGTTTATAATAGACAACTAGCTCCTGACTGTCTCTTAGTGATATTGGGCTGCTCCATCGATTCTTTGGCTCTTCCTTCTGCTTTACAACAAGCCCTCATGTTTGGTATGACCATCGCAAAACGAGTTATCCTAAAGGAGTGGAAATCAGCTTCCCCTCCTTGTTTGAAGTGGTGGCTTAATGATATGGTTTCCTGTTTATACCTTGAAGAAATACGGTTTTCTATGTCTAACTCTCGAGATAAATTCAAGAAGATCTGGGGCCCTTTCATAGAGTACATCAGGAAGAAGAGCCCACAAACTGGGACCTAATTTTTCATTTTTATATTTTTATTTTTTATTCTATTTATTTTTTATCCTTACTTGGACCCTCAGGTCCAGGCTTCCTTGACTTAATCTGTGGACGTTTTAGGGCATCTGCTCAGTGAATGGACACGTATTGTATACTTTTTCTTTTTATATTATGTGTGATTGCTGGCTGTTTGTGTTTGTTTATTTTTTGTATTGTTTGTATTATGTATGTAAAAAATCTGCATAAATAAAATAAAAATTAAAAAAAATTAAAAAAAATTGTCGGATCTATGTATTTATTCAAGTGAAAATTCTCGCCACTAACAACATATATTAGACCATTTTAAGGGTTGCATTTAAACCCAATGTACTATTTAAATCGATTGCTGGACATCGTAATGTTATTGTACATACATCTGATTTATGATTTAGCATTGTGTTAGCAACGCTTTTTTTCCGCTTGGCAAGCCGACCGGACGTGGCATGAGGGCGTGGCAGCATCGACGATTCCATTGTTTAATTCGAAGTTCGAGATTATGACTTAATGTCGGTCGATTTCTTGACACCCTTAAACCTTGGGCACATATCCAGGCCGGGGTCTCATATTATTGAGAGTTAGCCGGCCCGAAACCAGGCACGATTCGTTGAAAGTGTGCAGGTCCCCTACCTTCTAGATAGAGCAAGCAAGCAGGAGAACTGTTTCTTTAAAAACAGAATTTTTAAATCAACTGCCTGCAGTGTTCAGGGGAGGTCTCAGGGTGTAGTAGCACTGGAGATAGGTCCCAAGAAGGTATAGAGGCGCAAGGAAGATTTCATCTCCTTGCACCGCTCAGGAACCTGGATCAAGTCGTACTTCCTATATCTCGACTGCATCCTGATGTGCGTTAATATAGGGGCAACATCATTATGAGGGTGGAGCGGAACAGCCACGCTCCGACCAATCTTCTGCAGGAAGGAAGCACAGAAGTGATCGAACACTCTCGGGGGTCTTCCCGTGAGAAGAACAAAAAGGTTCTACTTCAGAACGTAAGCAAGCCTCATCTTTTAGAGGGAACTTTCGCAGAAGTGATAGTATCTACATTCTCTTAGAGGTAGATAGCTGAACCACCGCAACGGAACCTAGATTTCTCCGGTTCAGTGCAGGTGCCATGGTACCCCATCTCTGAGAAGTTCAGAGGAATGGTCAGGAAGGCTGTCTGGGGAACGAGGTTGGGCCATTACAGGGCAACTAAAATAACCTGCTCCTTCTTACCTGACTTAACACAGTGATGTTTAAGAGGGCTCACTGGGGAATTAACACATTTTGCGTAGGCCCCGGCGTCAGCTGCAAGCCAGTGTCCCCGTGTTTAAGGGAGTAAACAACTGGCAAGGGGACAAGATCAGAGCAGCAACAGATGTAACTGTGCGGCCCCGAAGATATCCCGGACAGCTGGAACGCCTGGGGATGGAGTCTCCACTCTCCTCGGCAACAGACTGTCATGGGGCCACATGGGCGGCAAGATTGCGCTGGCCGGAATTTAAAGTGGAAGAAGCGACCTCAGAAGCTTCTGACTCCATAGGTGGGCGAGTTTTGACATGCGAGGGAAGCGTATGAGCAATGGTCACTGTACTGGGCAGTGCATCTTGCTGAGCAGGTGCATCAAGCAAGGAAACTGCTAACAACTCGAGGCAATTGAATGCAAATGCAGTTTGAGGTATGCCCAAGCCCTCCTTACTGCATGCCCGTTATACGTGGTCCCTGAGCTAGTGTTTAATAGACACTTGTTCTAAGAGCGATTAGCCCGGAGAAACAAAAGGTCTGAACACTGCTGAAAGTTTGGCAGCATACCAGGTGTTGTTAACACACGGAGCATGCTGCTCTGCCACGGCCACCTAGGGACTTGGTCATGAAGTCAGTGCTGAAGCAGTCATCATATGGAGGAAACCGGTTATATGTGGCTGTGTCTACCATATGCCCTAGGAGCGTCTGAAGGTTATTCAGTGGGACCCTTTCTCACCTCTAAGCACCGACCGAACACATTCCAGTTGAGAAACGTGTAAACCAAGTCCACCTCCGAACTAGAAAAAAGCTCCTCAGTCCGTGGACGAGTTACTCTTCTCCAGTTGACCTGAAGACCCAACTGGCTATGTAGCACTCGAAGGGAGGGACTTGTACTGAGACTTCGACCCCTCAAACCCAAGGCACTTGATGACCGTGTTTGCGAGGAGTGGATATCTGAAGTACGCATCTTTCTGGTCCCACGCTGCAGACCATTCACTGGTATGAGCATTAGTAATGTGTACTGTGTAGTAACTTGAACAGAGGCTTAAAAAAGGGCCCAAATCAAGCACACAGATCCCTGATGGTCTAACTCACTATAGTTTGAGTACAATGAAGAACAGGCCTCACTTATCTTCATATCGGCTGGAGGAACGGCTAGATCGCAACCTTTTCCAGTAGGAGGCGACAACCGCACACACGGCAGACACAATTCAGAACACAGAAGTGTGCTGGACAAACTGAATTGTCTTAGCCGAGTCTGATGATACAAAAACCGGCTGAGTCGGTCGGGAGCACCTTCCAGTGCTACAATAGACCAACACAGGGGGTCCAAGGTATCAGAGACATACTCAGAGTGAGGCAGCGGGATAGAGAACAGGGACCCAGCTCGGAAGGCCCGAAGCAGGGAACCGCTGGATCAGCCAGGAGCACAGTGTAGTGCTAAAACTGAGCGAAGCAGCAGAACCACGGATACCACAGACTTCAGGCAACAAACAGGGACCCAGCTTGAAGGCGGCCAGAGACAGAGTCTGAGTGTGTAGTGCGACACTTGCCTGTCTCTATATGATCTCAGGGAGTGCGTGAGAAAGCGAAACCGGGTCCTCGAACCGCACCCAACTGTCGGCTGGGCGAAGCAAGAGGTAGCTGAAGGTTACAAGGCTGTACAGGGTTGCACACCAACAGTCTAAACCTTTATGAATTCTTTGAAAATCCGCTTTTACCGGAGCCAGCGGCGGAACAGACATACACAAACAAAGACTCCTCCCGATCCTCCACCGGGGGGAAGGAGTGGATCAGTGACCATCTCCAAGAGCTCTCTACTCCATCCCTGAGCGGCCCGCTTCAGGAGCTCTTGTGCTTGCCACCTGGCAGAGTCTGGAGCGTCGGCGACCAGGTCCACGCTGAGATCTGGGTGGAGGCTGCTGTGATGACTCAGCGGGAGCAGAGGCGGAGGAGACGGGCGCCTTGGCGATGAGCAGGCGGAGGATCTGCCCCGGATGGAGGCAGCAGCGGGCTGCCGGGGTAGGATGTGCCGGATGGCCTCCATCTGCTTTTGGACAGCAGAGAACTATTGGGCAAAGTTCTCCACCGCGTTGCCGAATAGCCCAACCTGAGAAATGGGGGAGTCCAGGAACCGAACCTTGTCCGCTTCCCTCATATCCGCCAGGTTGAGCCAGAGATGGTGCTCTTGGACCACCAACGTGAACATCGCCAGACCGATCGCGCAAGCTGCAACCTTCGTACCCCGGAGGGCAAGATCGGTCACAGTGCGGAGCTCACGGTCTGAGCCACCCTCGTGCATATCCATGAGTGCCTGGGCCTGGTGCACCTGAAGCAACGCCATAGCATGCAGGGAAGATGCAGCTTGCCCACAGGCTTTATAAGCTTTGCCTGTAAGGACAGACGAAAACTTACAGGCCTTAGAGGGGAGACGAGGATCCCCCTTCCATGAGGTAGTCACCGGACACAGTTTCATCGCGACAGACAGCTCCACTGGAGGGATAGCCTCGTAACCCTTAAATCAGCGCTGCACTTGCTGTCAACACCAGCACTGGGAGAGTCTTCCAGAAGAACACCGACACACTCACTCGTTGTAGAATAACACTCTTCAGAGACATCAGAAGATCTGATCGGCTCCGAAGCGAAAGACAACTGGTGCGTGCATCCACTTCCGTATTCATACCCGCGCGGCTCGTTTTTACAATACTCAAAGATGACAGGCTCCCTAGCGTGATCCCAATCAGTCGACACTGAAAGGGAACTTAACCCTAATATTGCAGGAAGCAAACACTGAGGGTTCTGTACTGTTTAGTAATATTCATTAAAAAGAATATTTGCTTGATTTATGTTCTACTTGCAGTATTTGTTAGGGCACATGATATTTAAAGTTAATATTAATAGCTTTTTTTTATTATTAAATGTTAAAGCCTCACTGCTTTTGTAGTAGTAGTGCCACCCCTGGTGTGGCTTATATGTCAAATATATTTGTCAATGTATGTATTTTTGTGAAAAAAAGTTGTAACTCACATGGAAATGAGTTCACATAACTAAAGAAATTTACTACTTTTTTGGTAAAATATAGAGAACATTTGTGAAACTTGAATGAGAGGAAATGTGGAGATCTCTGGCAAAAGTTTCTAAAAGAAAACTCATTTGTTACCAATGTACTCAATTTATTAGCAGATAACAAACATGTTTTATAGAGGACACAATGAGTAACAACTCCTATATGCTTTAACAGTTATGATTATAGCTTTTGTAACAGTCAATGATTTCACACAAATCTTATTGTGTTACTTTTAAATATTTGGTCAATTTCTTACAAAGCACACATTTTATGAGCAAGAAATGTTTATCAAATTGAACAGCAGGTATGTAACACGTAACACTTTATTTTAAACTATGATCTTTGACAAAGCTAAAGAGGGACCCAAGTCCACAGCATTAGATCACTAGCTTAAGCTTTTGGCTGTTCTTATAATAAAAATAATAAAGGCCATCATGCATTTCTTATTAGCAAATGGCCAATCATACACATTCACCTGCATCTCAGTGCTCAAATGCACTATCCTTGCAAACTTCCATTAAGACCACTTAAACTTGCTCAAAGACCAGACATTTAACAAAGCTTGACACTTTCAGGAATAAATTCTGTTCATCACATATTAAAGACTGTGTCCCTGAAGCTGCTGCAATGCTGGATCAGAGTTTTGGATGTCTAAACTGTGCTATATGGAGGGCTGAAATAACTCCTGGAGATCCCAAAGTGATCGTTCCAGTGTGAGAGCCAGTTTCTCTGCGTTGGTTTCCTCACAGCAGTTGAAAGCAGTTATGGAGAAGTGGACATGATCTTGCTGTGGATTGTAACATACTGCATAGCCATCTGGAACCAGTGGTCCAAAACACATCACACTGTCTGTAATGGTGGGCACCTGCAAGGAGAACAATGACATACAAGTAATTTTTACTTTTTCATTATGGTTTTCTCACCGTTTAGGCTGCTGTTAAATCAATCTATTTTAATTAACGTGGAAAGAGTGGAAAATAGCAGGGTGTCATTTGCAAAAATCCGAAACTAGGGCAGTCAACTGATTTATTTTTAATCGCGATTAATCACAGATTTTTGTGCAATCTTTAATCGCACACTTATCGGGAAATTAAGCATACACCATTTATCTTGTTTAACACGTTCATGTTAATATCATTTGCTTTATTCAGCAAAGTAAACAACCAGATTGAAGGGTGATTCTCATAAAACTGTATTTCCTGCAAGCTTTTCTCATTTAATTTAGGTGTCTTTCCAAAAAGGACACTTGCAGACTCAAAAAGGACACCAAATAACCAAATGATAATAAGGAGTCCATATAATTCATAAACCTATGCACACCAAAGCAGCCATGGACAAAAACAATAAATCAATATATATATACAGTGCAACAGCAAAGAGTGCAACAGCAATCCTAAGTGCAACAGCAAAGATCTGGTTTACATTTCAGATAAGTCAAGTTGCAATACCGAACAGGACCACATGGAGATGCCAAAAAAAAAAAAAAAAACTAAACCACCTGCCTTGACCTGACTGCATATGCCTACTACTGTGCACGGATCCATTCAGAATTACTAAACACTGCAGCATACACATGACAAATAAAAACATTATCCTGAGTGAAGGTGTTTAGAAACAAAGTGAATGTACTGAACTTTGTCTGCATAAATACAATGTGCGATCAGTGCATCGAGAGCGCATATAAACAGTTTGTTTGCGCATCAATAATAACAGACTCACACGTACTTACTGTACAACTCCTATACATCACCACAATCACCTTTACCTTGATTGCATACCCCATCCATCAAAACTGTACTAGCGTGATGCTGGTTTGTTTTATCCAGCTGAGAAACTTAGTTTGTGTATCATCTGGCCATACAGCAGTGGGATGTTTTGACGTTCCGTTCATTCAAGTCAAGTCACCTTCATTCAGTCCGTTTTTCACACATGCAGCGCAATGCATGAGGGCTTCGCTCTCAGAAACAATCACAGAATATGACAGAGCCTCTAACACTCTCAATATTGGGATGAATGAAAATTAAGAGTATAGATGAAAGTAAAACAGAGAGGGGCATTTTGTTTATTTAGTTGATTATGACCCTATAACAACTGTGATGGACTGGGCATCTGTCCATGGTGTTTCCCTGCCTATGACCCAAGGCGCTGGGAAAAACTCCAACTCCTCCCAAGCACCCTCTTTGTGTGACTTTTCTTCAATTTTTCATTACTAACAAGAAGAATGCAACCACATACACCCCTCCCCCCTCTTAAACTGATAGAGCACAAAAAAAAAAGAAGAAAAGAAGAAATAAAATTCTGTTATTTACACACTGATCTTGGAGTGGCATCAATACACATTCCAGTCTAGTTCAAGTTAACTTTTGATTAATGACACATGGAAGTCCCACATCTAGATGTACCGATATATGGTAATATGATATATCACAATAATGACCATGCATGGTATTGTTATAGTGGGCACATTAAAATACAGTGAATAATTATTTATTACTATTTTGTAGAAGGCATTTTAAGAATACTTTTCCATCAACTGGTTAAAATGAAACTCCACATTCACTCAGCAAAATGGCTCTGAAGGAACAGCAGACATGCAGCCGTTAGCCCTGTGACCCCTTAAACTAAGCAGCTGCGCTACTTTGTTTATGAACAGAATTTCTAAACAGCCATTCAGATATTTGTATTCGCAATGGTGTTTATCACAACACCAAATACTTATATAGATATAATAGGCTATTTATTTTCAAACTTAGGGACTACAACATGCGCTAGAGTAGATATTGATTGAAAATGTTCTGATTTCTTATTATTGTTTGGTAAAACTTTACAATAAGACTTTATTAGCTGACATTAGTTAATTCATTAGTTAACCCTCTGAGGTCGAGAAACGGGCCGACGCGTTTTGCTGGATTTTTTTCACATAGCAGCAACATAAACTTAAATTACTCCGTCATTTATGGTTATACAGAAAAAAGAAATATAAAAAAAGAATCTGTGATATTTCTACTTTTGTATGTGTCCACTTACAATCAAATCAAAACATTGTGCTTTTGTAAAAAAAAGAAAATAAACAGGGTGTGCGTTCAGCCTCTCCGTCGCGGTAAACTTTTTTTTCTTGAGCACGTCTATAAACAAACACAACTCAGCGAATACTTGTCACACATTTATGAGCCATATACCTTTATACACATTTAAGTGTGTACTTATAAATGATCGGATTCAAACTGAAAACAAATACTCTCTGTTTAAGTAATTTGTATAAAACCAACAGGATGTCCAGTATCTCAAACGCTTGCTAATTACTTTTAATTCGACCACGCCCACTCGCGCAAAAGAGATTCACATGCAAATCTCCACATGCAACGCGAACGCCCTCGTTACCTCAAACACAAAACACCAAAACACTTCAAAAGTCTCTGCTTTTCGTCTAGTTTGGAAGACGCGCTGTGAGCTTACATTGGATTTAACTCAGAAGAAGAAGAACGCGATTTGAAGACAAGAAAGATGTAAGGTAACAAATTCTTACTTATTAGTTTATGGTATTGTTACATAAACTTCACATTGCAGTTGAACTGTTGCTAGATATATGGTGAATAATATACTAATTAGATCCGTGTTTACTGTTAAATACTGTTTGTGGATATCTGCTCAAACATAGATATGTATAACCATAATGTTTAATATTTTGGAGCACGATGGCGTTTGAATGTATCATATTTTGGAGCGCGATCGCGTTTGAAAGGAAAAATGCACCAAACATTAGGCTTTATGTTATTACTATTATCTCATTTCATATCATCATAACGAATGGAAACATTTGAAGTAACATAAGATAATCAATATATTTTTCTCTAGCCAATACAGTGTAATTAGACTTTAGCCATGAAAATGTCACTAGTAACAGAAAAAAACACAAATGTCAGAGCATGTCAGAACACCTCCAGGGCCCAGAAAACAGCTCAGACCTCAGAGGGTTAACATAAACTGGCAATGAAAAATAATTTTAAAGCATTTATTAGCCTTTGTTAATGTTAGTTTTTAACATTTAATAATACATTATTAAAAATAAAAACCTGAGCTAACATGAACTAACAATGAGTAACTAACATTATCAAAGAAAATACTTCTGCAACAAATGTAGCTATTGCTCATTGTTAATGGGTTAATGTGTTAACTAATGAGACTATTGCAAAGTGTTACCTATTGTTCTTTATAATTATTTTGCACTTTAATCTGTTTGAAACATTTGTTTACTAAATTTTTTGTGTATTGTTTTATTGTATTTAAATATTCAGGTTTTTTTTGTTATAAGAAAAAAAGGTATTCAATCTGTTTATAGTATGAAAACACTTTTTTTTGCAACATTACAATATTGTGATAATACCATATACCGTGATAAAAGCTTCAGCAACATAAAAAATGTATACAGTTGCCTACCCACATCATCACAATAAATGGTCAAAATAAAGATATAGCATGCAATATTTAATGCCCTGTTAACATGTGACATAAAAAATCTGTTTGTACTGCATTTTTTCTATTCAAAATATAATTTATGCCCACAATCATTCTAAATATTACCGTTTCTTTTCTTTTTTTTTTTAACAGTTACCTGTCCTGTTCGGAGTTTCCAGTGAGTCGCAAGTCCATAGGCCGTGTCCATGAAAATTCTGGGCACACTAAGCCCCTCCTCAATGGCTTGAAGTTTAAGACCCAACAGGTGGCGGTCTATGCCCTGCCCCATCAGCGACTGATCAAAAATGGCACTCATTATGCAGTCAACATAAATTAGGATCTTTAACATGCAATCCTGTTAGTTCTTCACCTGTTCTGTGAGGATGCTGTAGGCATCAACAGCCTCTCTCAGCAGCTGTACTTTGGCTTCTCTCTTAAATCCATGCAAACAGACACATTTAATGATAAGTGTTACCCATAAATGTGATTAATTTCTCATTTGGTCTCCTCTCCACCATCCTAATTACTCACAGAAACTGCTTCATCATCAAAGGCCTGTATGAAGCTCAGCATCTGATTGGTCGGAGAACGAATGTAGTCTGTTCGTCCTCCCCTGAACATCCTCAGAGAGGCGATGTCACAGGCCGCACACACTTCATTGTGAACTCTAGCAGAGAACAGGGACAAAATGCAATTTATTAATTCATTTCATTATCTGTTGTTACTGGATGACAGAACAGTTTCTCTGAAAGCCTCACCGGTAGTAGGCCAGCTGAATCGCCAACTGGATGAAGGAGTTTGGACTCAGCTTGAGTTGTTTGGCAAACTCTTTTCCAAAGCGCTGGAAGTTAAAACATTTGATGTCCAAATCGTTGATGAGACTAAGGGGAGAATTTGGTTTTAAAAATACAGATTAGCTTCTTATTGTATCAGCTTTCAGTGCCTCATCTCCACTTCCTAATATACACAACATCACTACAACGATCATAAAGGCACAGCTTTTCCAACCACCACTACACAGGCGATACGCAGCTCTATCTGTTGTTCAACCTCATATTCCATTGTCCTCATATTTCTGTGTTGTGGTATTTAAGCCTCAAAATACCGGTGATGCCAAAGTATTTCCTGAACTGCAAATATTTACACATACTCAAGTAGAGTGGCTCTTGGCAAGGCAAGGCAAGTTTATTTTTAAAGCACATTTCATACACTATGGCAATTCAAAGTGCTTTACATAGAAAGGAATAAAAATAAGCACAAAATAAAAGCAAGGAAAATTAAAACAGTTATAAAAGGAATGAATTAGAGTAAAATGAATTAAAGTAGTAAAAATATGATAATTAGAAAAATAAATTCTCATCTGGCAAAACACTGGTGTATCTTATTTTGCATCTTTCAATTTCCCCAATTAAGTGGTTTATGTTTCTCTCTTACCCAATTCTCAGTGCCATTTGAGTTCAGTTTAGAATCAAAAGTGTAAAGACCACCCATTGGCCCAAAGATGGAGTCCAGCGGTCTGGGCGAAGGTATAATGCGTGTATGTCTTTTCAGCGCTCCAGTGAAGTTCACTTAATTTATTAGAATTTAGTTTCAACATTACTTTAGCTCTATGCTTAAAGGTGCATTGCGCAAGTCTCTGAGTTTTTGCAGAACTATGCCCCCTCTGGCGACAAGCGAAACTGCAACCAGAGGTGTGCACGCTCATGGACCACGCACGCTTGCACGAGCTGTTCATAACCAAAGGAGCATCAGCCGCACAAATCTGTTGTTTACAGTCATAATGTCTTCAGAGGTAATAAAGTTATAAATCTGCAAGTCATTTTAAATATGTCAAAGGAAAGGCAAAGGAAAGGGTCCCGAATCCCTCTTATTTATTTTACTGTACAGGATTATAGAGGCAATCGCAGCGATCAGAGAAGGACTCATTCAGCCCATCAGGCAATTGTTTAAGCATGTATGGGTTAGAAAAACAGGTATTTTTAACATGAAATGTTGCGCAATGCACCTTTAATCTGACTCTAATTTCAATTTAGATTCTTATTAAAAAATAATCATAAATATTGATTATGAATTAATTTAGATCTTTGATTATTCTGGGTATCCCATATTTTCAATTATTCATTCATTAAGGACCCGGTATCGTTTGAGACGTCACGTCGCAAATGTGCGATCACGATCACAAACGTAGCCAGTTCTGAAATAGTCAGAGGATGCAGTGCAAACTATTTTAAATCGGAAGGTCTCCTTAATGATGTGCCACATGCTCCATTCATTAGTGCCTTCGGTTTGGCCTATACTGGAGTAGCTTTGCGGAAACACCAGACAACACATTAATCTACTACGAATAATGATTTCAGAATACTTTAGAATAAATCAAGATGTAACATTTATTTGTCAGGTAAAAATGTATCATGCCAATTACACAAGGACATGATTAAAAGCCAATTCAGAAATAATAAATACATGAGATCAATTACTCCAATATGACTCTAAAAGTAAACAATGCATTCCTGACAGAGACATGCAGTGATGTGTGAGTGTTTTCCAACGGGAAAACACTGAAACAGCACTGTATGTTTTTTTTTCCTGGTTACAGGTTCCCAAAGACTGCTCTGCCACTTCCCTTTAAATACCCAGACCAAAACAAAAGGGTTATACCAATATTTTTTAGAGTTGTTTTGGGTCAATTCATGCACCCCAGCGGGTAGCACCTGGTTTCAGGGAAGAGGGGATATCTTGAAGATACATCACCCAAAGAGGAGAACAGAATTCTCTTAAGTTTTCAATCTTTCTCATAATACCAATGACTGCAATGAAATTAAGACCATTTTACCAATCGCACTAAGACATTTAAAAAATTATACCAAACATGAAAAGGAAAAACAATAGATTCACAAGATACATCATATGTGATATATAGACATTCTTAGTGAACTTTTAGTGACTTGAATCAGGGAGAAAGGAAGGGAGGAGGGAGAGGGGGATTGCAGAGAGAAGGAAGGAGAAAAGTTTGGACAAGACAAATTAACTGTGCTCTTTCTTAGCTATCTTCTGTCCAGGGTGCGTTTTATTGCTTTATTGCAGGGTGAGTTTTATCTCAGCTTTTGTCTTAGCAGGAAAATCAGTTTTTACTAAAGGAAGAATATAGTGCCGTCAGTCGGCAGTACAGTGGATACTCTGAGATTCTCCCATGATGGTCAGTCTTTTCTGTGTTTTTTCCCTCGGCACGCCTATATAACTCCAGACGTCTCTAGAGAGATCAATTTTCACCTCAATTAAAATGAAAAGTCTTGCAGCTCAGACTTGGCAATGGCATTTAATATTCAAACCCATTTAAGAATTCGTAATAGCGACCTGTGTGTGTCTGTGTGTGCAGAGCAAACATTCAAGAGAGCAAACATACAACTGTACTTAATTTGTGGTATTTAATATCTATTTTTCATATTACTAAATTTGTTTCATAGTAAATTCTATAATATATACCATTATCAATTTTACATTATTTTTCTATTGCAGTTTTTTTGCGTTTATAATTTATAATAATTGTGTAGATAACTTTCTATCAGAGTTAGTACTGGCTGCAGATTAAGTCCTAATTGTTGGTTATTTTAATACACATGTAGTTAACGAAAAAGATGCATTGAGATTGGCATTTAACCCTCTGAGGTCGAGAAACGCGCCGACGCGTTTTGCTGGATTTTTTTCACATAGCAGCAACATAAACTTAAAAAAATCCGTCATTTATGGTCATA
>FLSR01004870.1:2834210-2851820 GCA_900092035.1 Leuciscus waleckii | reverse complement strand
ATTTAAGTACTGAGTAATATTAATTAACTACATGTACTTGCTATAGGGTTAGGGTAGGATTAGGATTTGGTTGAGGGTTAGTTGCATGTAATTATGCATAATTTACTGTTATTACTATGGTAAGTACATGTCACATCATAAACAAGGACACTGTAAAATAAAGTGTTACCCAAAATTGCTACTTCTCCCCGCGTAGATACAAAAAAAAAGAAAAAGCAACAACAACTAGGTTTTGGAGAGTGGATTTGTTGGCCACATTATTGGTAAATGATTTAGAGTTAGTGACAACCAATTCTGGATCTCTAGTCCCACATTTTATGACAACTATCATGACTGTCATTTATAGCCACAGGCATCGGCAGAGATCGGCCGCTTGAAGCCAGCATTTGGAGAGTGACTGGTTTTTCCCAATATCTTGCTTTGATTTGAAGGTCAGTCATTGGTTTTCATTTTTCACACATGAATGCAACTCCAATTCTTCAATTTTATATCATTCTTATAATTCCAGGACTTTATATTTCTTGACAAAGGCGTGTGCGCGAGTATTGCGAGTGTGCATCTTCCCTCAGCTATCCTCTGAGCTACGGAAACAATCAGCTGCGTGAGTCCTGTGTGTAGGAGATAGCAGAATTGGCTGTGAGGAATGATCCTTGCCGTTGAGCAGAATACCTGCTCATCTCTCACCGTCCACACACAGCCAACACTTCACACAGCCGCAGAGACATAACCTACACGAGCTGTATTTGTCCTTGAAACAATCTCTCTTTCATTAAAGCTCTATAGCTCTGAGACTGACAAAATATTTCAGAAAGGACATTATAGCTTACACACAGATGAACTGTAGAAACATAAAGATCCACTGCTTTTCAGTCGAGAACTGCATTCAACTCTTCATCACTATCATCTTGAAATATCTGAGAGAACTGAGAAAGAGTAAAATGACTTTTGAATGACAGGCAAAAATAAAAGAAAATTAAATTAAAATAATACGTTTAAAATTTTTTAAATTTTTGGGGCCAGTAAGATAATTTTTATTTGAAAGAAATTTACATTCAGCAAGGATGCATTTAGTTGACCAAAACAGACAGAAACATAATATTTATATTTCAAATAAATGCTGTTCTTTTGAACCTTCTTAATCAAAAAATCCTAAAATATTGGATGATTGTTTCCACATCAATATTAAGCAGCATATTTCCTACATTGATTATAAGAAATGTTTCTTGAGCAGCAAATCAGCATAATAGAATGATTTATGAAGGATAATGTATATATATATATATATTATTTTTGTATTATTATAATTTTTTTTTACAGTATTACTGTTTTGCCGTCTTACAGACCCCAAACTTTTAATTGGCAGATAACTGCAAATGGAATGAGTAGTGATTTAAGTATATTTTAAAATTTCATTTAAACCAAACATGCTGAATATTGTCAAATTGTCAATTTGTCAAACAAAAAGTCAAGAAATGATGTCAATGAAAACTAACCCCAAAATAAAAATCTTCAAATTGAAATAACAGCAATGTATATGTTGTGAAGTTTGTCTAAAGATATATGTGTCTGTGTTGTAGATTAATTCATTTGCTAGTGATATAACCATAAGCAGCAGTTGTAAATGACATTTGAATCCAGCCTCAGGTTTATGGCATCTTGGGAATTGATAGTTCAGCAAAGCATCTTAAAAAAAAAATCAACTGTGTGAAAAGCTTTTCCTTTTGAGTGCATAAGGGGACATTAATGGCTTGTCTTGAGTGTAATGCGAGAGGAAACACATTAATAAAAAATCCATACTCATCCAATGTTTTCTAAGGGCAGCGACAGCCAATGCATTCCTCGTTATTTTTCGGACAGAGAAAAGAAAAGCATATGCACAAAAATAATATGCATAGGCAGACTTATATCTTGACCTGATGTTCAGCTCAAGACTGGAGCACAGAGCAGATGGAGCGAGACAAACTAATAGTGACTGATGTTTAGAGTGCATCCCTCTCATCTCTGAATATCTCATCTTTCTCTTCTCTCATTCCTTCAAACTGACAACCAATACGCTTTGGTAAACAGCCCTTTAAAAAGTTGTGAAGGGCCAGATTCGTTCATATGTGTTTGAAGGTGGCCAATTCTTGCTCCTCCTTGATAGCAAGACAGAAAAAGAGAGGAATTTGATTGGAATGATCGAACGGAGATGGGCGCAGACGAGGAGGGTGAGACGGAGTGACAGAAAGTAATTACCCCAGAGAAAATAGGAGGAATAGAAGGAACGGCACTGCCTCAACGGATGTGCGAAGATTTAATGTCCAAATGATCATGAAAAATCACCGTCATCTATATGAATACACATGAAAAAACGGAGACAAGAGACAGAGATAGTAATAGAGAGAGAGCACGGAAACTAGGAACATGTAACACGTATCATACAAGAACATCCAATCAAAAATCTCAAAATTTCTACAATTGCCAAAATCTCATAATAATAAAACACAAAGTACAAAAATGGGAAATTACTAGAATTGCAGCCATTTGTTCTGATGGGACTACTGAACATACAGTAAGTGACTATATTCTAAACCATGCACTTGCATGGTTAAACTCGCTGCCAGCAGCTCTTTGGGATAGTTTTAAATGGTTATTTTTAAGGAGTTGTTAATGAACGTTTCAGACCCTAATGGTGTCATCCTCAGCGTGGCCCAGGCCGACTTCATGGATCATGTCCTAACCTCACTACAGGAAGAGTGAGAGATTAGCGGAGAGATTCCTCTTCCAGCTATGAGATAGATAACTTCAACAAAGCTGTACTTACCCAAACACCCAGAGCACGCTAATTAGCAAACCTGCCACGGATTGGCTCACATTAAAAGAAAGTGCCCCCCCAGAGGAGACTCACGACAACGTTTCCAATACATCAGTGAGCAGGTTAACACAAATGCCTTGATAATGACCAGCTTCATATGTAGTAAATTGGCCAGTGATATATATATCAGGTGTTTTCAAACTGGAGGCTGCTATGTCAAGTCAAGTCAAGTCAAGTCAAGTTTATTTGTATAGCGCTTTTCACAATACAGATTGTATCAAAGCAGCATCACAGTATTAAATTAAAATAATACAACAAAGTTTGGTTTCAAGAGGAATTTATTGATTGAAAAAATTAAGATATTGACCTTTCAAGGACTCACTAAAACGTATTGTATTACACAAGTGGCATCCCATCTTACCATGTGTCAATACAGTTATATTTCTCTAGTCGGGATCTGGCATTTATTCCGTGCATGAGGAATGAGGGGTATTAGCTACTCTGATATTAAAATATTTAATTATTCAATTCTTGCAACACTATTTGTCTAGTGTCATTGATCATTATTATTCAAATAATGCTTGATTGACTAAAGCTGTCCACAAATTTATGTTCCCTGCATTCTAATGCCAAAAAAACTCTGGAACCCACAAAGATGAACAGCAAGAGCATTTGTGATGGTGGGGAATGATGAGATTGTCCGGTCTGCCTCAAAGTTTTTCATGAGATGCGACAGCTATGCTTCATAGCACCATCTGGCTCTAGGGATGAAAAAGCTAAATCAATGCTAAAACCTCCCAACAAAGCAGGTAATGAATGTAGAGGTTCCTTTGCCAAGATGTACAAAGACTGGACCAAACTTTCTCTTCTCCCACTCTCTTCTTTCTGTGGTTTATGCAGGAGAATGATAAACAGCACCATCTGAACAGACCAGACCTAAGTATTTGCCCACAGCTCAGTCCAGCTCATTGTGAATTACACATTGCAAAAACTAAAATTCCTCACATGAGCCAAACCAGAATCAAAGGTTCCTTATTACAATGAATAAAATACCATCTGAAATGACCTCTTCTTATTAAAAAGAATACATTAATATTAAATTAATTAATACAATTTATTTGTTGTAAAGTTAATTTATAACAATTAATGAATTATATAAAGCCATCCTGTAGCTCAAACAATACAGCATGGCGCTAGAAAAGCCAAGATCATGGGTTCGATTCCCAAGGAAAGCAAAAACTGAAATTCAAGGCAATGTCACTTTGGATACAAGCATCTGCCAAATGCATAAATGTAAGGTAGGCTAAATGTAAAAGATACAGCAGAGGCGTGCGGTCCATATAAGCTGCGAATGCTCTACATTCCCAAGCCATTCATGGATTCGCTTATTAGCATTGACAAAATACATTACTATAAATTCCCTTGTTTGAGATGTACCTTAAAGCTTACATAATCGAATTTTGGTAGAACGCATGCAACTCATTTATTTATTTGCCAAACGACGGTAATTTTCTTCAAATCTGCCTGTTACAGAGTGTTTCAGGTAAGCAGATCCACAGCAGCTTTGACGCCTAATCTCTGTTGTTAGGTATTGTCACCATTGTCCCACGTTCTTGGTTTGTTGGCGTATGGGGGATTTCATGTGCAAGTAAAGCTGTGTGTGTGTGTGTGTGTGTGTGTGTGTGTGTGTGTGTGTGTGTGTGTGTGTGTGTGTGTGTGTGTGTGTGTGTGTGTGGGCCCTTTTTTTTTTTTTTTTGGTGGTGGTGGTGGTGGTGTTTTGTTTTTTCTCCAATAAATCAATGCTATTGGTCACCCTTTACGTCTGTCTGTCTGTTTTACAAATATTTAGCCAATGAAAGTTCTTAAAAAGAGCTTGTGTAAATCTTTGTCGATCCTCAAACTGTCAGTAAACCTAGCATTTGCCATCTAGTCATAGCCAGTAGGCTACATTGCCTACACTTAAATAGCCTGTGCATACAGTAGCATTTCATCTTTTATAACATGCGATTTTGGCCAAAGGTATTTTACAACAGGAAAAACGGAGTGCCCATATAGCTACAACAAACTGGTTGGTAACCTGTGGATGAAAAAGTACCGTGATGCCGCCGGGCGCCAGCGCCATTTTAATGATGGACAAAGTGCACATTTGCACACATTCGCTGGTCAAAAACCCCGTAACTGCATTAGAGTTTGACTTTTGTAAAATGTTAACAATATATTGTTAAGTAATACAACAACATATAATTTGATTTTACCATTGGAAAATCATAAGCACAGGTGCGCCCCCGCGCTGTTTTGTACAGGAAATTACACAAAGCGACGAGTGATCCTCGTCACCTAGGTAACATTTCTATGAAATTTGTTCTTTGATTTATGATTGCTGATACACTTAATTTATTAACATTAAATCATGTTATGGTAATATTAAATTATGCTTAATTCAAGGCTGTTAATATGCACATATTCGCTATCTAGCTAATTTTTGAATCTATAGTATTCTAAACTCTCCGATCGTCCTCACATGTATAAATGTAGTAAAACATGGTTTTACTAAAGTAATGTTGTAGTAGTAACTAAAAAAAATACATTACAGAAGATCACTGTGAAATCTTTATATCTGATCATGCAGAATGTAATTCATGATTTAATTCATTCCAAGGCTGCATTTATTTGATCCAAAATACAGCAGAAACAGTAATATTGTGAAATATTTAAATAACTGTTTTCTATTTGAATATATTTAAAAATTTAATTTATTTCTGTGATCAAAGCTGAATTTTCAGCATCATTACTCCAGTTCAGTACTCTTCAGTGTCACTTGATCCTTCATAAATGCTTTTCACTGCAACTGTACCTTTCACACTATTTTATAATTTTTTTTCCATTGCTGGCTTATTTTAGGGAAAGTGTAGTGAATAAGAGACCTTCAAGAGACCAAATATATACTGGTCCTCCACAGTATCAAGTTTTAGTATATTTCAAAATAGTTTGTCAAAAATACTTGGCTCATTGCTCTACCTTCCCCTCTTCTCAATGTCATACATAAACATGTTAACCAAATAATACAAATTAGCTTATAAAGCCAAACAGAATAGCGAATATATATATATATATTATTGAATATTTTATTTTATTATTATTTATGTGTGCAAAGCAGAGAAAAATAAATAAATAAATAAATATACCACAAACAAAATTGCAGTGGCTTTTCCAAACCCTAAAGGTCTTTATCAGCAATTCTTCGCATTTTTTTTTTTTTTTTTTTTTTTTTTTTTCTGCTTTGCACACACACATACATATATAACGCAATTAAAGAAAAGAGGTAGTACAGAAGAGCAGTTCACAAACACAGGACCCTACAAATAAAACTGACAACCACCCAGGAGGCCAATTGTTATAGCAAACTTTACATCTAGAAGGCAAGGGATCATTTGCACTGTATAATGCCAAGCTATCATACCATGTCCTTTTTCCAGGCAATTAGTCCTGAGTTCCACCTTTGAGATTTAGAAATGAAGTAGTCTATAAAGCCATTCATGCTTATATCATATGCATTATACTAGTGTATAACATGTAGACCTCTAGTTCAATCATCATTGCATTTCTTCCCTATAGTGACCTCTACATATCACTCATGACAGTTTTAAAGATCAAAAATATTTTTTGTACGTATGAATTTTGATTACTTGGTGGTTGCAGTGCAATGCTCGGTAAAGAGAGAAATAAGAAAAAGAAGGAGAGGGAGCGACAGCAGGCAGCCAAGGGTAGCAGCTCATTCACTTCATGGATCAGGCCAGTTTGTCAGGGAAGAAGAAAAGAAAGGAAGTAGTAATTCAGATGTAGAGAGAGAAGCGATAGATGATGTGCAAGAATTTGCTGCTGAACAAGATACAGGAGCCCCTGCAGAAGTTACCAGAAGGAGATACAAGAGAAGAAAGCCAGTATGGAACTGCTAGTGTAGATCAGGAGAATGTGATGGAGACAGGTGCAGGAGAGTTACCTCCAGAAGAAAAAAGAGAAGATAGCCAGTATGGAACTGCTGCAAATAAAGAGGATGTAATTGCAAAACTAGTGGTTTTGAATTGTCCTACAGATCCTGCCCACATGCAGACATTTAATATTCATTATAGTGACAGATATATTGAAATGTGTGAGAAAGTCGGACCTTGCCAGCCTGTTATGACATTCCCAAAAAACACAGACCGACGTTCTTTCCAGAGAAGATGGTACACGGATTGCCCATGGTTGGAGTATTCACCCATAAATGATGCCATGTACTGTTTTAGCTGTCATATTTTTCTATGAGAAGAAAAATTCAAGAACAAAACAGCCTGGAAGACAGTAGGCATTGATACATTGAGGAGTGCCAAGTAAAAAATTAAAGAGCATTCCAGCACAGAGGCCCATGTGAGGAGTATGGTGAGATGGAACATATAGTCCAAAAAAGATCTACAAGCTGCTTTTGATACATCGGATACTCAGGGGAGAGCAACACAAGAGAAAGAAAGACAAAGTAACAGGGAAATCCTAACACGTTTGATTGATATTACCTCATATCTGGTACGACAGGGGCAAGCTTTTAGAGGAGATGAGTCGAGCTCAAGTGCAAACCAAGGCAACTTCCTTGAACTTGTGAAAACATTGGCCCTGTATGATAGCGTAATGAAGCTGCATTTGGATGCCATCCAGGAAAAAACAAGCCTCCATGAAAAGACCCCAAGTGTCCCTTCTCTCAAACAGGAGCCAGAATGACATTATAAAGTCTTTAGGTACCTTCATTAGGAGGGAAATACAGAATGAAATCAAAGATGCTCAAATCTTTTCCATCCTTCTGAGATCACAGATGTCTCTCACAAAGAGCAAGTTTCCTTTGTAGTTCGCTACATGACATGGAAATTAAGGAGCGTTTTCTCCAGGTCTGCACTGTGATCCACAACAGGAAAAGAGTTGGAGAATGTTGTCATCTCTCTCCTTCAGGAAAATGTACTTGACTTGAGGAACATCAGGGGCCAAGGATATTATGGGGCTGCAAACATCAGTGGAATGTACAAAGGTCTACTATCCCGGATACGTACACACAATGAAAAGGCTCTTTATGTTCATTGCCAGGCACAGTGCTTGAATCTGATCCTGGTTGAGAGTGCAAAGTCCAGTGTCCACTTTGTGACATTTTTCTCCTTGGTGGAGAAACTGTATGTTTTCTGCACAGGCTCCACAAAGCGGCATACAGCATTTTTAAAATGCCAGCAGTCCTTGTATCCTGGTCAGCGTATTGTTGAGCAGCAGAAGTTGTTTGACACTCGGTGGGCCTGCCGAGAAAGATCCCTGACAGCCCTTAATAAAGTTCTGAAAGCTTTAATCAAGCTGCTGACAGACATCAGTGAGTCAGACCAACCTGACACAGCTGCTGGTGATGCAAAGATGTACCTGAAGACTATCGACTTTGAATTCCTTGTTTGCTTAGAAATAACTGATGGTGTGCTGGACACAGTTAAGAATCTGAGGTCGAAAGAGAAATTTCAAACCATATTCCAGAAAGCCATTGAAAAAGGCAGAAGATGAAGGAATCGACATTCCCACAGTACCTCCTGGCCAGGAAAGAAAAGGAAAGTGCCAGCACGATACCTGCATAGTGCCATAGCTGCTCAAGACAGCCATACTTTCCAAACTGTTGAGGAGTTCTACCGGGCCAAGGTTTTCTTCACTTTCCTGGAGACAATCACAGAGGAACTCAGAAGAAGATTTAAAGTAGATGGGACGATGCCCACAGGGAAAATACTTCAGTAATTCCACAGCCTGACAGTTCATGACAACTGGGTGGGCACACCAAACCCAGAGGCTGTCCAAGCCATACACACACTTTTATGGTGTTGAGGAGGAGCAGCTACTGAAGACAGAGCTGATGGTTTACCATACCACCTTCAAGTCAAGTGGCATGAAGAGTATGCTTTCCACTCTAAAAGAAACCAGTGGCCAGCACGTTTTCCCTACACTGGTAAACATGCTTAAAGCTGCCGTCGGCAAGTCTGGCAGATTGGGTCGATTAGCCAAAATTTTGAATGTTTACAACTCTCATGCCCCTCCCCACTACCAGCGAGCACCCTCCCATCGAGGTCGTGCTCGTCAGTGCGTCACTGTGCGTGTGTACCTGATTTTCTGTGAACACGTCCGTCTCTTCAGCATCTATCAACACCATGGACTCGGAGGTAGGCTGACCTGGCTAATCTATCCATAGATAGCAATAACCGAGGAATTGGAAGCTTGTTAGTAGATTTTCTCTCCGCCATCACACTTCATGCAATCTCCAGGCGAACTTCAGGCGTGGCGTGTGCATGTGATATTAACGTGCGCGAGTGAGGGGGGATCTGTGGCGTGTGCACGACCTGTGATTGACAGTCAGATCTCACACCCCCCTGCGCTGATTGGACCTGATGAAGCGGGAGCGCTGGATCTTTGCAAAACAAATAACACGCTCCAGGTGGAGTTAGAAGCTCTGTTTTTTTTCTAAAACCACCTTATTTATGTTGTTCTGTCGGATTATAGTGTCGATTACACTGAATATGATCAAAAAAATGTTGCCGACATTCTTCTCCTACCTTCCGCGCTTCATTGCCATAGTGTCTTCGTCTTCCAGAGTGTGTCTCCGAGTCTCCAGTGTTTCCCAGTTCGTCGTTGTCTTCGTCTTCTACGTCGTGCCTGCATATAATCACCACTCTGCCATCACTGGTGTGTGCTCCATCATCCACGGTCTCATCTACCACCATTTCAGAACAGACAGTCAGTATCTCAGATTCATCATCCTCAATTCACATTCATCCACAACAGATCCCGCTACTGCTATTTCACTTAATATTAAATAAAATAAAATAAAATTCATTCTCACCTTGACCATCTTGTTTGGAGTGTCTGATTCGTTACAGAAGACCAGACCAACACCGTTGAAAATGAGTACTCCCGATCCATTCCAGGATCTCGTGGATGCACTCAAACGAGCACTCACCGTACCCACTTCCGCATCACCCATCACCGCCTCTCCTTCACCACCAGTGACCTCCAGTCCCGTGGCCAGTCCAGCGCCCTACTCTGGTTTGGCGGAGGATTGCGATGGATTTCTCCTTCAGTGTTCGCTGGCCATGGAGATGCAGTTGTTCCGCTTCCCCACCGAAAGATCTAAGGTAGCGTTTATTATTTCCCAGCTGATGGGGCCAGCGCTCAATTGGGCCCGGACCCATTGGAATCAAAATGCCCCCATTACACTGTCTGAGCTCCTTCACCACTCACTTTAGTGAAGTTTTTGGGATTCCAGATGGTAATTCTTCCGTCGGCGAGCAGCTATATCATCTACATCAAGAGAACGACTCTTCGGATTACACCATCAAGTTCCGGACCCTAGCGGTCGCCAGTGGATGGAATGCGCGCTCGCTCCTCACCACCTATCGGCAGGGACTTAATCCGCGCCTACGACTGATCTCGCTGCATATGATGATTCCAAGGCTATAGAACGGTTCATGCAACTCGCCATCTGCACCGATCGTTGTATGCAGCCCTGCATGGAAGATCTCCAAGGCCATTCGTCACATTTTTTTTACCCCGCCAACCAGAGTATACCAGATTCCAGAACCAGTCCCCATGCAAGCGGATATCACCTGCCTTACACTCACGGAGTGGCAGAAGTGTACAGGGGCCGTATTCACAAAGCATTTTATCTTACCACTAGGAGTACTCCTAAATCGCACTAAAAGATTTTAGCTAGGAGTTTTCTCTTAAAAGTTATTCACAACGCCTTTCAGACCTACTCTTAGTAAAGAAAAATGACAACTCCTAAACTAAGAGTGAGTCTTCGTTGCTATGGATGACGTCATTACTTATGCACGAGCTTGACTGAAGTGACCACCTTGATTGGCTGATGATTGTAACGCGGGAATGATTCCAAACACCTCCCCTACGATGATGAGTGACAGGTGACAGGTCTGAGAATGCGTGCGCTACACAAGTAGTGCGAAGGACGGAAGATGATGAATAACTGAATAAATAGCCTAAACGAATAAAGAGTAAGGCAACACAAATAGCCTAGTAGCCTAATGAAACATATGGATTGATGCAATATCTTTGCAACATTATTGAATTAATCTGTCACTATATGCCTCTGCCTACGTTTGCAAAGAGAAGAACATTTTAATTTGATTCACAATGAAACGTTACAATTAGTTTACATGCAATGAGTAGCCTAGTTTTGGTTGTTGTTGGTGGCGTTATTGCATCCCTAGTTATGCCCATACGATTCAAAATTGTTCCCTCGCTATTGGAATCTCCTTTAGCCGCCGCATACGCATATCAAACCATCGCAGCGCATGAACAGCAGTCTATCGACATTCCAACCTATTACGCCCCCATCAGTGATGTCTTCTGTCCCAAAAGGGCTTCATCGTTGCCACCACACCGGCCATGCGACTGTGCCATCGACCTCCTTCCAGATGCGCCAGTGCCCCACGGTAAAATCTATCTGCTATCTCTTCCTGAACAGAAGGCCATGGAGGAGTACGTGGAACAGGCTCCTCCAGCAAGGTTACATCCGCCCTTCCACCTCCCCTGCTGCTTCGAGTTTTTTCTTCGTGGCGAAGAGGGATGGAGGCTTGCGGCCCTGCATCGATTACTGAGCCCTCAACAATATAACAGTCAAGTTCCGATACCCACTTCGTCTCGTCCCAGCAGCCCTGGAACAACTTTGTGGAGCAGCCGTGTTTGGTAAGTTGGACCTCCGCAGCACGTATAACCTCATCCGGATACGTGAGGGGGGCAAGTGGAAGACTGCCTTCGTGACTGGCCAAACCCTTCTACCATCAAAGAACTTCAGCGTTTCCTTGGATTTTCAAACTTCTACCACCGGTTCATTCACAACTACAGCTCCATCACTTCTCCAATTACCAATCTCCTCAAGAATAAGCCCAAGTCTCTGTCCTGGACACCTACCACCACTCAAGCTTTCCAAAGACTCAAGGATTCATTGACCAATGCGCCGCTCCTAGTTCACCCAGATCCCAGTAAACCGTTCATCGCTGAAGTTGATGCCTCGACCACCGGAGTAGGAGTGGTGCTATCTCAGCAGCAGGGGAATCCATCTAGTCTCCATCCATGCGCCGCCTTCTCCAAGAAGCTATCCCTACCGGAGATGAATTGCAACATCTGAAACGGAGAACTACTGGCCATAAAGCTTGCACTGGAGGAGTGGAGACACTGGTTGGAGGGTGCGAAGGAAAGATTCACGGTACTCACCGACCACAAGAATCTCAAATACCTCCACGAAGCCAAACGACTCAACAATCAGGCAGCCAAGATGGGCTTTATTTTTCACCCGGTTCAATTTCAATTTCTCCTATCGTCCTGGTACAAAGAATTGTAAAGCAGATGCTCTATCCCGTATCCATACTCCCGAAGAAAAACCCGAAGAGTCCATCTTGCCTCAAAAGATCATCGCGTGCCCCATCCAGTGGTCCCTCGATCGACAACTCTCCTCCTCCAGTGTCTCCGAGCCATCTCCGCCGGGGTGTCCTCCCGACCGCACCTATGTCCCCAGGTCTCAATGGACCATCTCACTCACTCGGCACATACATCAGTGGGCACTGGCCATCCAAGGGCCAACCGCAACCTCTCACTGCTACAAGATCGCTTCTGGTGGCCCAACATGGCCAGGGATGTGAGAAGGTTCGTACAGGGATGTCATGACTGTGCATCTCGAAGAGTCCACGCCACCTTCCATCTGGCAAGCTTCTTCCGTTGCCCATTCCCAGACGACCCTGGTCACACCTGGGAGTAGATTTCGCCACAGACCTACCTCCATTCAAAGGTAATACCTGCATATTCGAAATTGTTGACAGATTCTCTAAATCCTACCGTTTGATCACTCTAAAGGGTTTACCCATGGCTATGACCACAGCAGAGCTCCTCTTCAACCATGTTTTCTGGTACAATGGAATTCCAGAAGATATAGTATCTGATCGAGGTCCCCAGTTCATCTCCCAGGTATGGAAGGCTTTCTTCAAGCTACTAGGTGTGACCGTCAGTCTTGCGTCTGGATATCATCCTCAGTCGAACGGGCAAATGGAGTGGAAGATGCAAGAGATCGGTCGCTCTCTACGCACTTTCTGCCATGGCCACCAGAACTCTCGGAACCAATTCTTAAGCTGGGCCGAGTATGCGCAAAATTCCCTCTGTCAGCCTGCCACTGGACTCACTCCCTTCCAGTGCGTGCTCGGCTACCAACCTCCATTGTTCCCGTGGTCCGGGGAACCCTCCGATGTCCCTTCTGTTGACAATTGGTTCCGAGAGAGTGAGAGGGTCTGGGACAACGCACATCACATTCAGAGGGCAGTGCACAGACAAAGGATCCAGGCAGACACTCTGAGAGCGGAACCACCCAGAGTTTCCGCTAGAAAAAAATGGTGCCGGTCAAAGTGACCGGCAGAGATTTCGTTTTCCGGACATTTTGATGATTTACCGGTCAAATATCGCCTCTTAATTAGTCAAGTTGAGGAAAACTGGAGGCAGGCTATGTAACTTAAAAAATGACATAATCAGGCCGTATAGAATGCAACATGTTTATTAGCCTAACTTCAAATAGACGGAAAAAAACATTTAATTAATTAATTAATTAATTAATTAATTAATTAATTAATTAATTAATTAATTAATTAATTAATTAATTAATTAATTAATTAATTAATTAATTAATTAATTAATTAATTAATTAATTAATTAATTAATTAATTAATTAATTAATTAATTAATTAATTAATTAATTAATTAATTAATTAATTAATTAATTAATTAATTAATTAATTAATTAATTAATTAATTAATTAATTAATTAATTAATTAATTAATTAATTAATTAATTAATTAATTAATTAATTAATTAATTAATTAATTAATTAATTAATTAATTAATTAATTAATTAATTAATTAATTAATTAATTAATTAATTAATTAATTAATTAATTAATTAATTAATTAATTAATTAATTAATTAATTAATTAATTAATTAATTAATTAATTAATTAATTAATTAATTAATTAATTAATTAATTAATTAATTAATTAATTAATTAATTAATTAATTAATTAATTAATTAATTAATTAATTAATTAATTAATTAATTAATTAATTAATTAATTAATTAATTAATTAATTAATTAATTAATTAATTAATTAATTAATTAATTAATTAATTAATTAATTAATTAATTAATTAATTAATTAATTAATTAATTAATTAATTAATTAATTAATTAATTAATTAATTAATTAATTAATTAATTAATTAATTAATTAATTAATTAATTAATTAATTAATTAATTAATTAATTAATTAATTAATTAATTAATTAATTAATTAATTAATTAATTAATTAATTAATTAATTAATTAATTAATTAATTAATTAATTAATTAATTAATTAATTAATTAATTAATTAATTAATTAATTAATTAATTAATTAATTAATTAATTAATTAATTAATTAATTAATTAATTAATTAATTAATTAATTAATTAATTAATTAATTAATTAATTAATTAATTAATTAATTAATTAATTAATTAATTAATTAATTAATTAATTAATTAATTAATTAATTAATTAATTAATTAATTAATTAATTAATTAATTAATTAATTAATTAATTAATTAATTAATTAATTAATTAATTAATTAATTAATTAATTAATTAATTAATTAATTAATTAATTAATTAATTAATTAATTAATTAATTAATTAATTAATTAATTAATTAATTAATTAATTAATTAATTAATTAATTAATTAATTAATTAATTAATTAATTAATTAATTAATTAATTAATTAATTAATTAATTAATTAATTAATTAATTAATTAATTAATTAATTAATTAATTAATTAATTAATTAATTAATTAATTAATTAATTAATTAATTAATTAATTAATTAATTAATTAATTAATTAATTAATTAATTAATTAATTAATTAATTAATTAATTAATTAATTAATTAATTAATTAATTAATTAATTAATTAATTAATTAATTAATTAATTAATTAATTAATTAATTAATTAATTAATTAATTAATTAATTAATTAATTAATTAATTAATTAATTAATTAATTAATTAATTAATTAATTAATTAATTAATTAATTAATTAATTAATTAATTAATTAATTAATTAATTAATTAATTAATTAATTAATTAATTAATTAATTAATTAATTAATTAATTAATTAATTAATTAATTAATTAATTAATTAATTAATTAATTAATTAATTAATTAATTAATTAATTAATTAATTAATTAATTAATTAATTAATTAATTAATTAATTAATTAATTAATTAATTAATTAATTAATTAATTAATTAATTAATTAATTAATTAATTAATTAATTAATTAATTAATTAATTAATTAATTAATTAATTAATTAATTAATTAATTAATTAATTAATTAATTAATTAATTAATTAATTAATTAATTAATTAATTAATTAATTAATTAATTAATTAATTAATTAATTAATTAATTAATTAATTAATTAATTAATTAATTAATTAATTAATTAATTAATTAATTAATTAATTAATTAATTAATTAATTAATTAATTAATTAATTAATTAATTAATTAATTAATTATGTGATAAACGAGTTAGGTCAAAAGTTATCTAAAAGTAATCAAAAAGTAGTCTGATTACATTACCCAAAGTGTGTGGATAACAATGTGTAAAATGTAATGGATTACGTTACTAACTACAATTTTTGTCGGACTTGTACACAAACTGCACTTCAATAATTTCCTATAATGTAGGAGCCGTCTCCGCCCTGGCCGTCTCCGCCATGGCCGCCTGAAGGGCCGTCTCCACCATGGCCGCCTGAGTTGTCAGCTCCACCCTGGTCACCTGCTAGTCCGACATCGCGGTTAGATCATCTATGGCGCAAGGTCGCGTCTACTGGGAGGGGGAGTACTGTTACAGGTCTGCAGAGTTCCTGCAATACACTTCCCAATCACTCTCTTCTCCTCTGTTCACGGTCCGGTCTCGTTCATACGAAGAGGACTACTTACCCTGCTATCGCTAACCTTGTTTCTCCAGTCTCCACTCCAGCGTCTTCCTCTCCATTGTCTCCAGCTTTCATTGTTCTTTGTTCCAGCCATCCGTCTGATTTACTATCAGTCTCCATACCTTGTTGTCAATAAACTCCTGTTAACTTTATTATCCATCTCTTGAGTCTGTTCCGTAACAGTCAGAGAGTGAACTGGATGTGTGAGTGAGTAAATAAACAACAAATACATTTCATATATATATATATATATATATACATATATATTAGCTATATCAGGAATCAGATAAATTACTAATTACCAACAGAAAAACTTCATTAACAAGTTTTTCCTATAAACTTATAAGGTCAATTAACTAAGAGTTGCTCATTCAGCAATATGATTGGTTGCAACTAAAAAGAAAACTCTGGAACATGCCTTAAACTGTCTTCCACAACATAATTTGTTGTTTTAAACAAAAAATAAAACATACAAAATTTGAATCTCATGCTTAACATCCCACACTCTAACCAAATGAACACACAAATGACTGGCGCTTTCTTCAGCATCTCTTAACATCCTTTAAAAAAAAGTATCATAAAATCCCCAGCTGATTTTATTCGCTCCAACCGCTTTCACTTTACTCTGCGTTAAGTATGACACCCTGAGGCCTGACAATTTTATGCTTAAGTTTATTGGCTGCAGTAAAAGACAAGTGAAAACCTCCTGCCCTTGTCATCTTTAGCAGAGGATCCGTCCCATTCGTGTAAATGTCTGTATAACTTACAACCTTGTTTGCTTTGCTTTCAGCACCATCATGGCACCTGCATTCTGTGCTACTTACGAAATGTGAGGCTATCATGGCTTGGCAAATAGGAGAGAAGGGTTATGAGTCTACTCTGGTGTGTTAGGTCATCATGACAAACTGCATCTCCAAAGCATGTCAAACAGCTCTCACCTGAACGCAATCTTAAGTCTTTGAATTATGGATCTTTGAGGAAAGTCTCAAGAGCAGCTAAATTCACACTGTAATTTACCCACAAATACACTCTTGAACAGACATAAAGACATGGGGAATTGAAATGTAGCTATTACTGGATTCTGACCTGCTGCTACAGAAGCGTTCAGAGAAATTGATCCAAAATAGAGAATAAAGTATTTTTTGCTGTTATTGCCAATAACTTGTATATAATGTTTGTGTTTTAAAAAAGTGTACACTGTAATCATGCATCAGTTTATCAGCATATAATGCACCGATTTGCTTCAGCTTACAATAATTGGCAAAGGATTTTTTTTTTTTTTTTTTTTTTTTTGCAACAAATTTTTTGGGATTTAAAAGATTATGTGCAAAATTTATTGAGCATTAAAAGTGATTTTAACAGTTAAACAGGTTTTTCATTCTACATGCTTCAAGTAAAATCATTCATCAAACATTTTAATGAATATTGTAATGTTTTTGATATTCCTCAAGCTGATCAGAAGTGGTTTTAGAACTCTAGCTGAAAAACTTCTGCAATAATTAATTCAGCCTGAATCACTTAACGGTGAAGGTAAAGCACTTTCTGAGAAACTGTCGAAAATTGAAATTAATTGTGGTGTGCTGGGAAAAAAAAGTGTTTGTACATAATCCTGGCTGTGTGTAAATAGGAGAAAAACAAAGTGGATCGGACCGATCAGACTGAGGCCACATCCACACGAAGCCAGAGCTTTCCCTATCCGATATTTTTTTTCCCCGTTC
>FLSR01004870.1:2810406-2832093 GCA_900092035.1 Leuciscus waleckii | reverse complement strand
GGGTATAAAAACTGCAGCAGTTTTTTTTTTTTTTTTTTTTTTACATTTATTTGCTGACTTTGTCGACAAAGGAGAGCAGCAATGGGGTTGAATTCTGATGGCTTTGAGTCCTTGACCGCACACCACGGGTGCAAATGTTTATCGGATGAGACTGTGTCCGTGGAAGATTGTTTAATTACTGTTAGTAATTAAAGTTGGTGTGTTGAACATCCTATGTGCATCGAGAATGAACAAAGCAATTGTTATTTTCCTGAGGGAAATGTTTATGGTTGATTATTTGGTTGAACATGGATTATGGATTATCTGATAGATGCATTCATCCCAGTGTTGTGACCCATTGAAAGTTGATGAGGAGCTAGTTGTTGCCGGGGTAGCTGATTCAAAATATCCAGAAAAACTAAATGAGATCGAAAACTTGCAGGTACAAAGTTAGATCTGTTGTCACAATGAACTGATGACTTATCTGAGAATGACTGAATGTGAAGGTCCAGATACTGGAGAAGAACATGAAGTAAATTCTTTACTTCTTATGCTTTATAACTTTATGCCCCATTGTAATTATTGTCATGACTTTTTTTAAATACTGAGTCTTAATGGCTGTCGTGTAAGAAATTATCACTTCAGTTATTTAATTCTTATAAAGGCTGATGTGATCTTGCTTCAGGAAACGCACACAGATTTGCAGAACCAGTCACAGTGTTTAAGCGACTGGAAGTGGTTTAACGATTGGAAGGGCACAAATGTTGGTACAGGGGTTGCAATTTTGTTTTCAGAGTTATTATATAATACCAGGAAGAATATTAAGAGTAGATGTTATTTTAGGTGACACAATTTTTTCTCTGTTTAATGCTCCAAATGATGGCCAGGACCATTTTACTCTTTTTGGAAAAACTATCAGATGCGCTATCGGACTGTCCCCGAGGATAATATTATTATATTGGGGAGTGATTTTAATTGCACTTTAAATCAGCAATTGGATAGGAATAATAATGAACCACATCCTCCTTCAGTTAAGACTCTTAAAAGTATAGTTGACCATTACAATTTTGTTGAGTTGTGGCGAGATGCATTTCCTGGGCTATAGACGGTATACTTGGATGAAAGTGAACTCAAATAATATGTCTGGCGCTAGACTTAATCGTTGTTATACTAAAGCACCAACCACTGTTGTCATGCAAATGAACAGCCAGAACACATTCAAAGTTTTCTGTTTTCAGTTAAAACGGTGTCGTGCAAGCGGCCCTTAAGTTAGTTCTAATAATCTTTGCAACAGAAGTGAATGAATCAAAACTAACTTTAGCTGGACAATAACTTTATTCTAGAGCTGCTGTAAAGCCAAAACAATGTTAATGACCTATTATCATTGTAAAGCTGCTTTGAAACGATCTATACTGTTAAAAGTGCTATATAAATGAAGGTGACTAGACTTGACTTTTCACCTTTTTTGGAATGCTTGGAGAGAGGAGAGAGTCAATTTCCCATCATTAAGTCAATGGTAGGATGTGGGCAAGGTGCAGATTAAAAAAAAATTGTCAGCAGTTTACTGCACTACCAGAGGTGAGGTGCCCTAGTAGAGAACATAAAAGCCCTTGAACAAGAAATCCTTGGACGAAGCAGACATAGTGCACAGGATTCATTTCCACTGAGTCTTTTGAAAGGAATACATTTCTTCTATGCAGCTTATTGGAAGAACAAGGCAAAAAAGGTTCACCTGTCTAAAGCCCCTTTCACGCGATGATCCCGGGAAATTGCCCGAACGCCTTCTGAGTGAACGCAAACACGACCCGGGATTGATGCCGGCATCGATGCCGGGTTGGGGACCTAGTAACATTGCCGTGTTCAGTCCCGGAACGCGCGCTGTGTGAACAAAAGCCGTAATAATGCTGTTTCGTAGTGATGACGCTGAAGCCGGGATCTTTCGCAAGCTAGTGAGACGGTATGTAATGCGCAAGTTTATGATCGAATCAGAGAAAAAAAAATGCACAAGTGTGGTTTCGAGAGAATCACATTTATCTGCCCAGAGATGTGAATCCCTCATGTTGGGCTGTTGTACAAGCCTCCTATTCCTTAACAATCTTAAGTGGAGAATACTTCCCAGAGTGTTGGCTACAAACAACTTTGTTTCTAAATTGAATGATGGGTTTGCCTAAATGTTCTTTCTGTAAGGCTTCTGGCACTGTTTACTTTATTTTGTGAGTGTCCAAGACTGGTTCCACTTTTTGTACTTTTAGAAAAACTAATTATGAAATTGGGATTTTCTTTAAGAGGTTGCTATTGAGTTTGCAAATTAGAAACAAACTGATATTGTACTTTTTTTCTAAATGAATTGGGGTGTGAGAGATGCTTTAGTGACATTACGAGTTTGGAAATATGGTTTTTAATTGGTAATTATTTAGTTAGTTAGTTTTGTATAAAGAGAGAGACTTGACTTTTAAAGCCCTTTTAATTTACACAATTTTCCAAAACATTGTAATGTTCTGGAAAATGGTGTAAATTAAAGGGGCTTTAAAAGTCAACTCTCTCTCTCTCTCTCTCTCTCTCTCTCTCTCTCTCTCTCTCTCTCTCTCTCTTTACTTCTATATAGCGCTTTTAACAATGTAGATTGTTCCAAAGCGGCTTTACATTGATAATAGGAAATTAAAGTAACAGAGTTTGGTTTGGCTTTACAGCTGCTCTAGAATAAAGTTATTGTCCAGCTAAAGTTAGTTTTTATTGATTCACTTCCGTCACAACGATCATTAGTTATTAACTTAGGGGCCGCTAACACGACACCGTTTTAACATAAAACTCTTAAGTTCTTTCTGTGCAAACTTCAAAAACACGAATCTGTAAGAACGTTGATACATTCCACTTTTTCTGTGGGAAAGTTTCTGTCGCAATATCGAGTTCTTCTAAGCTATCTGGGATGCTGAGATGATAAAACTGATCCGGAAGATTATTAATAAAGCAATCTTTAGTGGCAGAAGTGATAGGTCTAACATATTTGTAACATGGAGTCGGCTTTGCAGCCTTGGCTAAATGAAGTTTACACAAGACTAGATAATGATCTGAGATGTCATCGCTCTGCTGCAGAATTTCAACAGCATCAACATTTATTCCATGTGATAACAGCCAGCCATTTAGTGAGGACAATCTACTAAGTATCTCATCACTCCTGCGAACAAGAAGGGGGCCAGAGCAAATTACAGTGCCTGACATCGTACTTGCGAGTTCACACACCTCTTTAACGTAATTTTGGTGATCTCCGACTGGCGGAGTCGATCATCGATATTGCCAACGTGAATAATAATCTTAGAGAATTTACATTAGCATTAACCAGCATTTTTCAATTTGCTTTGATGTCAGGCACTCTGGCTTCCGGCAAACATATGGTGGCTGGTGTCTCTATTTTCATGTTCCGTGTTATAGAATCGCCAATAACTAGGGCACATTCGACAGGATACTCATTGGGTGTTTCACTGAGTGGGGAGAACCTGTTTTATGTTGTTATCAGAACGGAAGAGCGGTGTTTTGTCCCGTGACTACAGCGTCTCACCTTTACCCAGTTGCCCTGCTGCACGGGCTTTACTACAGCCGGAACCGAACAATGTACAGAGTTCACTAAGCTAGTCGCATCCAAAGCAGTATCTAAAGCCCTTGCACTCTTACAATTAACCTCGATTAAAGTTTGGATGCGTGTCTCTTGGATGAACTATTAAAAGGCGCGAGAGAAAAATAAATAAAGAGCGCATGGATGGCACGCTAACAGGCTAGCAAATTACTACAGCCGGAACCGAACAATGTACAGAGTTAGCTTTGATTGTGTTGTGTTGTGTTGTGTTGTGTTATTGTGTTGTGCTAGCAATAATGATTTAGATTGAAGCTAGCGATGTCAGGTTAATGTGTGATGTTAAATAAGCTCTATTTAGCAGTATAAACAACAAGGAATGATAATAAATAATGATTTAAAACAGAAAGATATACAAAGCTTACAGACACAAGCCAACTCAGCAGCAGCCAGCAACCAGCAGAATGCTTTGAATTAAAGACATAAACAGATGTGCTTCCACATCTTCTGATAACTTTACTTCAGAATAAATGTTATCTTTACTGATGTTTATTACTCTAACAAACATAATGTCTCCATGTTTTTGTGACGTATGCCATTTCATGACAGACAGAGATTTTCTTATATTTGCTCAGATTGATGCCAAAAATTGCATTATTACAAACATGCAAGAAGAAAAAAAAGGCAAATATTTAAATTGCCATAGGACAAAATATACTCTTTACTAAAAAATATTGCAAAATAAATGAAATTATAAAAAAGAAAATTCATCAAAAAATTAATATTGTTGGATCCTTGCAGTGCGCTTGTACACATGTGACCAGAATCCAAGGGTAATGAAACTGAAAAATTCAAAGGGAGAGGCTTGATGAATTGTTTGGGCATGGAATTAATTTGATCTTTTTTTTCTGGTTTTGCTTTGGCATATATATATACATACACTGATGAGCCAGACCATTATGACCAGTCACAGGTGAAGCGAATATCGCTGACCATCTTCTAACAAGGTCACATATTAAGGTCTGGGTAGATTTGATGGTGAGCAAACAATCATTTCTCAGAATCAACGTGTTGGATGCAGGAGAAATGGGCAGGAACAAATATCAAAGCGACTTTGACAAGAGCCAAATTATTATGGCAAGGTGACTGGGTCTGAGTATCTCTGAAACGGCAATGCTTGTGTGTTTCTCCCAGTATTGAGAATTTAAAAACAGTGGTCTGAGAAGGAACAAACCACAAACCGGCGACAGGGAGTTGAGCACCCAAGGCTCATCAATGCACAAAGGCAACAAAAGCTATGCCGTCTGGTCTAAGTCAACAGAAGGTCTCAGTCAGAGTGCCTACAATGACCCCTGTCCACCGTCGAAAGCTTGCATTGGGCACGCGAGCAATGGAACTGGACCTTGGAGCTGTGGACAAAGGTAGCCTGGTCCGATGAGTCCCGTTTTCTTTTACATCACTTGGGCACCCGGATGCACTGTGGGACGACAAGAAACCGGTGGAGGGAGTGTGATGCTCTGAGCAATGTTCTGCTGGGAAACCCTGGCCATTCATGTGGATGTGAATTTGACACATGTGACCTACATAAACGTTGTTGCAGACCAGGTACTACCCTTCATGACGACGGTGTTCCTGTTGGAAGTGGCCTCTTTCAGCAGGATAATGCACTCTGAAACACTGCACACACTGTTCAGGAATGGTTTGAGGAAGCTTAAAAAGCCTTCTATTTAAGTTGAAAATGTTGTTGTGTAAACAGCCCCTTAATATCCTGTTTTCTTTCTTTCCTTTGCCAGTGTATTTTGTTTCCCGTACCATTCACACGTACCTTTTGTTCTGTAAACCAGTTTTTCGGTTTTCATTTGGTGTTTCTCTCTCGTGTCTCTGTCATCTGCCCAGTTGTTCCGTTGGACTGTTTGAACCCCTTGATCAACAATATCCCGGTCATGTCTTCGCACATCTATAGTGACTCGGACTTCAGGAATTCCGGGAATTCAGTCTGGACTGATCTTTAACAACTGATTAATTCTAGGATTAATTCCATGTTTGCTTGCTGTTAACCTGGACTTCTCGCCTGCCTGATTCTCCTCCTTGCTTTTCCCTTGGACCAGACACTTTGTGAACTGATTATCTGGTTTTCAACTATTGCCTGGACTGTGATTATTCTCTATTCTAGGGAGTTGAGTCTGGCCCTGAGCTCTACCGCTCGTTGCCAGTTATTTGAACCTAATTAATAAATATTATTGAGCATTTTTCTGCTTTTGGGTCCTTCATCACCAGAAACCTGACATCAGGTTCTTTAAATAGTTTGCCAGGTCTTCTTAGGTAAATGGAAAACCTAATAAAAGAGGTTGTTCCACATTATTAAGCAAGTCACAGTTCTCATGCAATATGGGAAAGGATTTTTCTGAAGATAAAAAGCATGAAATAGTGCAATGACTTGCAAAAGGCATAAAACCAACTAATATTTTACTAAAACTGAATCGAGATTATCGAACTGTCAAAAGATGTGAGAGTGCTTTAGAGCACAAAAGAATTCGGTCAGAAGAAGGCTTATTGTGAACGTTTCTGTCAAACAAATGAATTGTATTAAAACGGCAGCTGTAAAAAAAGCCACTGTTGAGCAGCAAACATTTTGAAGCTGCTGGTGTCTCTGTCTGGAGACTCAAGAACTTCTCCATGCAGGCTGGAGGTTGTGCATGAAGTTGCATTTCAGCCAAAGTTTACTAACCAAAGCTCACAAATATTCCACTATTTTCACTTAGTATAAGTATCATCTACCTTCTAATGCAATCATTGTAAATTGCTTCTCCTGTGTTTGAGAGATCGAGTTTCTCCACCTGTTCTGATACCTTGACCTCAGATATTAAGAAAGTCAAAACAACAATAATCTCAATAATTTAATTTCCTGCTTCCTTTTCTTTCCTTTGCTTCATTCACCTTGGCTTTCCTCATTATGTAATGTAGAAAAGAGAAATGCTTCCATTTTGCTTTGTTCATTTTTACCCTTGCCCTGACTCTTCCATTATAATAACCATAAAATCGCATCATATGTAAAATCCATTAAGCTTCCATGTTTCACAGTCCTGAGTAGCATCTCAATCCGCAGAAGTCTGAGTCACTCACAATGCTCTGGTTGAAATGATTGACATATTTGACCTTTTTTTGTTTTGTTTATGTTTGTCCTTGGAAGCAATAATGTAATTTGCTTATAGAGACAACCTATGAACAAAATGCAGAAATTGTAGCTTTTCTGTGTGGTTATAATAACCCAACTAGTAAGATTTGTATAAAACACTGTTGAAAACATGTTCTTGGAAATAAAAAAGGGCATTGAATTATATGTGTATAGTTTGTTAAGGTTCAAGAGTTATTGAACAGAAAATCCAAACAAGTATCTGTCAGGGTTCTGTCACTTCTGTCTAGTCTATTTCTTGGTTTTGTGACAGAGCCCTGACACTCCTGTTTTGTCTTGTCTGTGTGCCTTGTTTCCTGTGCTTTCATGTCATGTTTTGTCTTGTGCTGTGTTGCATGCAGCTTGTGTTTTTCACTGGCTGCGTGCTTTCATGTTGTCATGTTTTGTGTGAATTATCGACTCTCAAGGAGGATTATTCTTCTTATAAACTCTCAAGAAAGGCTATTCCTCTGGCCATGAAGAATAACTTTCTTGTTTTATAAGATTACTAACTTGTAGGCTTAATCAACAATATAAAGCGCTAAGAACACACATTTAAGAGGCTTTGTTCTATGAGCAGCAAACAGAGACAATCAAGCGTATAATGGGTTTTTAATAAATGAAACTATAAACATTAAACTACATCTAACAAAGAATACATATATGAATAGTATAATGAAAGTAAAGAAAGAAAGAAAGAAAAAGCAGATCACAGAATGGCAAACATATCACAAACAATGAACCTTTGAGAACCAACAAAGAATCAAAATCACCTTAAGCAAGGGCAGACAACCTTAATGCATTTAAACCTTGAAAAAGATAATACTTGCATTGATCTTTGTTGCTGAACAAGAATACATGTGTGTGAGTGTCCGTTCTCGGTGTGTCCGTTAGTTGGACGCGTTCTTTCGGTTCTTCCGGAGCTCGTATAGTTCTCGGGAAGTTCAAATGGTTTACTTGTAAGAGTTGCCAGAAACTTAGTTTAAAGTCTGTTTCGCTGGTAGGTAGAGACGAGTGAACACGAAACTAAAACAAGGCAAGGAGCCGGAGATACGACTCATAGAAAAAGCTAAGAAGCAAAAGTAAAACACAAAACAAAACGGAGAGCGGATAAACTTGAAGAGAAGACAAAAGCAAAGACAAGACAAAACCAAACAAGAACACAAGAACTAAGAACACTATGATGGCGTGTGCATCCTTCTTTAAGGAGTTCGAAGGTCGTCCCTTACCTGGGTGTTTTCTTTGTCTCTGCTTGACGGCCTAATTTGCATGGTTTATTACGGTGTTAGATTTTGTCATTTCTACTCCAAATGATGGCAAAGACAGTATAATACATTTTATCATAACCAACTACATATATTTAGCTTAGGCACACCGAGAGGTTTAATTAGGGATCAAGATTGGTATATCTGGAAGATACAAACAGAGAGATACATTCTTATTCTTTAAAATAAGCACTTAGAGTTCAACTAACACAACTAGGAAAGTCACAACTAGGCTAATAAAAGGGATTAATCATACATGCATACAGGAATACATGATATACGCTTTTGAATCACTTATATTCTGAGTTAAATGTAAAGAATGTTTGTGTGTGTGTATTTGGCATCTCAGATGGCTTTTTCTGGCCATCTGGACTTCTTGCTTGCAGAGAAAGGGGGTTTGAATTGATGGTGATCTTTTTGAAGCTCACAGTGGAGTTTAGAGTTGTTTCTGTTAAACTTCCACTCAGCCATAAACGTGTTAAAGGGGCAATTTGATTCAGACTCATCGGCGCTAAGCTGTGATTTACATTTATGAGGTCGATGGTTAAAAGCTTTCCTGAATCTTAAAATGACAAGTCATCGTGAGTTTGTCCATACGCTACATGTGAGCACATGGATTGTCATGTTTCCTTGTGCCATGAGCTCTCCTGTCGATTGTTTAAACCCGCCCATCTTGTTACCTGATTATTGATTAATTGCCCCACCTTGCCTCCCTCATTACCTGCTTTATTTGCTCTCCCTATTTAGTCTCCCTTTGTTTGCATCCTGTGCTGGTTTGTCGTCATATGTACACGGTGTGTTTCCCTGCAGTCAATCAAGTCTTCCCCCCTCGGGTAGTTTTTGTTGTCGGTTTTGTTTTATTTTATTATCATTAAATACCCATTGTCCTGCACTTGAGTCCTTGCTCCTTTCACCTACCCAAAACCTGACAGAACGAACCAGCCAACTGAGGACTCCGTGAACAATGGGCATCTTCCTTTTTCCATCTCCCTGCCCCTCCGCTCATCAGATGGTGTAGAGACGTAGCAAGCTCCTTTCTATTCGGAAAGGGGAGAACAGTGTGAAGGAGCTTGCTTACCAGTTCCTGTATTTAGCGGAGGGGTTCAACATCAGCAATGCAGTGCTAAAGGACATGTTCAACAACAGCCTTAATGAGCCTGTCCTTGCCTGAGAGATGGGAATGCTGGGGATACTGTCATTCTGGCAGTTTGTGGGGTATGTTTACAATCGCGGAGAGAAGGGTCTTCCACCTCTCTGCGCAGTACGCTCGACCCCCAGGAAGTAAGAGTTTTTAATTGACTTCACTTTGTCTCTGTTGAATCCAATGGGGTCGCTGTGTCCATTTCTTTTACTGTCTATGGAATTTATACCCTTCAGCCACGCCCATTTTGGCGTGCTCGAGGCTACCAAGGCGTCAAGAGCTCTGATTGGATAGCGCGTCTTTGCTGATTCACCATAGGTTTGTGCAGTTGCCGCAGCACAGCCAATCAGCACGCTTCAGCCAGAAAAGGAGTTTTCCCAATGCGTTTGCAACACAGTACTCGTTCCCTTATCTCTAAGGGAACCGAGGTTACGTAAGTAACCAAGTACGTTTTCTTGTGCTGCACCATTTCACATGTAAGAGATGTTGCTGAAATGTTTTACAATCCCAGTGTTTTATATTGTTTGAAGGATTGTTCTAATGTTGGCTTATACACAGCATTGCTGGTTTAACAAAGAAATGTTCATTTATCTAAAAAAAAGAAGAAAGAAAATCCTGTTGCACTACCACACTTGACGCCGTGTTTTTTGAAACATAAAAGCCTAAAATGCCATTATATTATTATCTTTTGCTATTTTTTATTTAATATTTTTTTTTAATGCAGAAAGAATGTAATGTCTTTGGTTTTGTTACTTTTAGTTATTTGTGTTATTTATTTTTGTTTATTGTTAAAAACAAGAAAACATCATTTCCTGTGTAAATATTTAATGGCAAATATTCAACTTCAATAAATAAAGAAGATTCAATATCTTTTATTTTGTTATGCAACAGCTTTTTGCCTCGGCGGTTGGGGCAGAACTGACAGAATGGCAGTTACTTTTGGTGTCCTTTCGAAACAGTTTGCCAAAGTGAACTTTCCAGAAAAGTTTGCTCCGGCTGTTAAACACCTTTGTACTACAATTTGTCTTTGGCGATAAGGTAATAGGTAGGTGTGGGTGGAGGCTCCTCCTCCTTTCACGTTGAAATCTTTTCTGGTTCATTTCACCTGTTCAGTCGGTTGAGGTCAGAGGTCGCGAGTAAAAACATGAACACACTGGAGAGATGCTTTATAGTAGAAAATGAAGTTGTACTTCTGATGAAATGAGACACTGACACTATTTTTCATGTTTAAAACGGTAAAGCTACTTGATTTCAAGCCATCTATTGTATAAAGTGCTATATAAATAAACATGACTTTTTATTAGAAAGCCTAATTGCAGAGCTTGTGCAAACATATCCACATTGATTAGATGCTTTTCTTATGCTTTATTTAAAAATGATTGCTGTTTTCTCAATTTTGTTGTGTGTTTATTTTGTTATTGAGAGGAAAACAAAAAGGAACTGGATGAATATCTGAAATATGACTTGTAATGCAGCCTGAATTATAATAACACTGTGTTCGTTCGTTGGTCAGAGGAGAACGTCTTGGGTTACAACTGTAACCCCTGTTCCCTGAGAAGGAACAAGACACTGCGTCGATGACGACACTTTGGGGAATGTCCCCCAGCACAGCGCCTCTGAAGCAGATTGAAACTAAGTCAATCGTGATGAACGGCATACACAGAAGCTACAAAGGGCACACAACAGCATTAGCTTCTGTGATGAAGCAAGTCGCTCCCGGGCAGGGGAAGGCGTGGCGAAGGGACGCAGTGTCTCGTTCCCTTATCAGGGAACAGGTGTACGGTCATAACCTGAGAAGTTCCCTTTCGAGGGAACCCGAACTGCGTTGATGACGACACTTTGGGGAACGAGTACCCACTGTGCCACAACGAGCCCTGCCTGTCCCAGTGTGAAGTGGCGCACAGGCACACTTAGGACGAGAGCACTAGAGTGCTTGGCGTAGAAGGGATGTCCAGATTGTAAAATCTGATAAAAGTATAAGGGGTGGCCCATCCAGATGCATCACACACTTTTTGGATCGGGGCCCCTGAAAGGAGGGCTCTAGAGGACGTCATGCCTCTGGTTGAATGAGCCCTCGCGTCCAAAGGTGAAGACAAACTGTGCACCTGATAAGACATAGATATAGCCTGAACGATCCAGTTGCTGATGGTCTGTTTGGATGCGGGAAGCCCCTACCTTGGGCGACCCGAACCACACCAGCAACTGGTCTGACTTCCGCCATGAAGAAGACCTCTGAACATAAATTTTGAGAGCTCTCACAGGGCAGAGCAAATTAAGTCTTTCTTTATCCGCCGTCACGTGAGGTGGAGCCTGCAGAGGCCGTGCCACATTAGATGGCACATTAGGAACATAGCCTGGCCTGGGATGCAAGATAGCCTTAATATCACCTGGAGCAAACTCCAAGCACCCATGAGATTTAGAAAGCGGGGCTAGATGCGTGAGGGAGAATCACAGTGGACAGTGTGTCGTCTCTCGAGACACGAACAGATCCACTTCCACTGGGCCGAACCTCTGACAAATTGACTCCACCACCTTGGGGTGAAGTCTCCTTTCCCCGGGCCTCAGCCACTGCCTCAACAGGTGTCTGCTCCCTGATTCTGGTCCCCTGGGGTGCATGTTGCTCTGAAAGACAACAGTCTCCCCTGGACCACAGGAGGATCTGATTGCCAGTCTGCATAGAGGGATCATTTGTTAGGACCTCTTCAAAATCACAAAATCAAATGACAAATCAACAAAGGATGCCTATGGTCTGATATGATTTTCATGGCTTTGCTAAGGCATCTGGTTTGGTAAATTTGTTCTAGCCCTATCAGAGGGACACCAAATAGTGCAATACTCAAAACTCTCCTGAGCAAACTCTTTTGTTCCACTGTGACATTTCCAAACCAACAGGTGACAAAAAAAGTCTTGAAGAGTCAGTTGATTCCATCTGAATCCTTCATTTACTGAATTCATCAGAGAGGTTATTCAATCAATATCAAGTAGCCTACTTATTACCTCCAGTAATAGATTATTTAATATGCTATAGCCTATTATAGGATGGATTGGGAAATATATATTAGCCTCGATTAAAGTGTGGAGACTCCAAATCAAATCATGTCAGTAAACAATTTCTTAAGAGAAAACGCCAAATGCTTAGTAATGTCATTCCAGCCCTTGAAGGAATAATATCCATTCAATATTGACCAATTTAAGAGCACATTTACTGGGAATGTCTAGTGTTTCAGTAAAATACATCATACATATAATTGTTTACAAACATTTTGAAGAACTTGGAGAACTCTAATCAGATGGGTGAAATATCAAAATGAATTATGATTATGGCATTGCTTTGATTCACCAAAAAATTTATTTGGATGCGCATGTTTGAGCACTATGAGATAAAGCTTGTCATTTTAATAAAGAATCAATTCCAGTTTTAATTAGTTTCTCTCTTTTCCTCCTGTCCTCCATCTCGATCCGGCCACATATTGATTAACTTCATCACAAATCACACAAACGCTCCCAGCATGATCAATAGACATACCAACACGCAATACTGAAATAATAAAGCCCGTACAGAATATGTGCAAGTAAAACTGTTTTCTCAAGCCCGCCCCTGTCCATGTTCATCTCAACTAAACTCCCACAAGTATCATATACATAGATCCCAAAGCAAGAGCTCTTCAGATAAACACATAGAAAGCAATATAATAACCACAACATGTACACCGCTATGTCATGGAATGCTTTCGTTTTCCACTGAATTTACCCAGATCTGATGCCAATGGATGGAGTTTTGAGTTTTCTCCATTTCCAGTCTGTCAATCTGTGCAGCCACGCAGGAGCCACAGCGCCACCAAATGAAAATGTGGGGAACTACACACACACACACACACACACTATAACACAGATAGAAAATATAAATATCAAATTTATGTATGACGTGTATGATTTATTAATTCAGAGCTGTGTGGAAAAAAAAACATATGAAATGTGTTCCATGTACACAAATGCGTTTCAAACACTTTGAACATGCTTTGAGATCAAAAGGTGAAGAAAAATCTGCTGTACCGTACATCCGCCTTGGCCGTACAGCAGTGAGATCTTAAGTTTATATATATATATATATATATATATATATATATATATATATATATATATATATATATATATATATTTTAGACCTATTTATTGGATGCCTCAGAGCTGAGCGTTTCTGGGGGCAATTGCTGGGAAATTGCGTTTCTACTGAAATTGCTTCTGAGGTTCCAATTATGTTTCAAATTGCACTCAAATTATGAAAAATGAAAAATCCCTCCTGTTTAAAGAAGAGCAGGAGGATAGAATGACACTGAGAAAACTGTAAATGAAGAACCGCAGCAGGACAGCAGCTCAATAATTGTGTGCTTATCCACATGACATGATGCACTTCACTTCAGATACTCATTTATTTGTCTGTTTTAATCTATTTTTAAACAACATTATAAGTATTACGCCGCTGACGTCTTTGTCTTGACTTGCTTCATCAACAGTAAGTTTTGAAAAGCAATGTGGCGTTTTTGCACATCAGTACAAATAATGAGTTCAGAAGATAATTAAAATAATAGTTTTTTGGTCCTGTTTACTTGCACATAAGCAATCGGTTCTCATTGTTGCTTCATCTACATTAAAACTGCAAAGCATCCCAAGAAATAACACTCTGGGTTGTCCAATCACAGAGCAGTTTGGGAGAAGTGTTGCTCATGTGAGAGACGGTTTATGGATAATAACAAACTTTTATGGGAGAGATGAAAACCCAGAGCAACCATTAGGGAAACCTATGCAGTGAAGAATCTGAAGCTTTCGGCAAAGCTAAAATATAAATGCACCATCATTTTTAAAGCATAAGAGAACAATCAAGTGTCGATAGAACACTTTGGGCTACAGACAAATTTATTCCATATTAGACCTTTGAACAATTTACAAAGAGTTCTGAGATGTTGGACATTTGGGGTAAAAGATAAAAAAAGTCAAATGAAAAGTAGCTTTAAAATGCTATTAAAAAGAAACTCAATTGGATCTTATCAGCAAAGAATGCCAGCAGGCAGCAGCATAACATCAGTATGTGTCTGATATTTCTTTACGGTTCACATCATTTTGAGTTCTGCACTTTTAATGTCACTTATAAAAGAGCAGAAGCTGCATGATTGCAGGCATAACCTACCTTTAAGCTAAAATATGAATGACTGCTCATTGCTTATTGTTTTATTCAGCAATACTGAATTCAGAATACCCATTTTCTCTGTTAACAAGCCTTAGCTGTGATTTAAAAACACACACATTTAGCATTTTGTTGTATGATTTCAATTTTATATGAAAAGCATTTAACATGTTCTTGGGAAGCTTTCTTATTTTTAAACAATAAAATAAAATAAAAATAAAAATAAAATAAATAAAAATATATATATATAAAGATTCATTGTTTTTACAGATTCAAAATGATTTGTACATATTTGTAAAAAATTAAATAAATTACATTTTTTAAAAGGTACACCAACGTGGATATTTTAGGCAGTAAGAAAAGGTAAACATACAATAAAATCTAACTAGAATTTACTTTGGAATAAAAGCATTAATAGTTATATCAGAAGTATAGCGTCATCAGTAACTCACGTTGTGTGTTTTGTAAAATAATCATAATTGTTTTATTATGATTTTTTTCCCCCTGAGGTATATCTATAATTTTATAAATCATTTAGTTGTTGACAAACGTGACAGCCTTTTTTTATCCAGAAGTTTTGTGCTCTGAAAGTTACAGTATGTTTTCATTGTACGATTAAATCTTATCTCAAAATAGAAAAATATGCCTCCAAATATATAACCCAATTTTCCAAATTCATTTAAAAACAATAGATAGAAATATCAGACCAGAGAGAGAGAGAGAGAGAGAGAGAGAGAGAGAGAGAGAGAGAGAGAGAGAGAGAGAGAGAGAGAGAGAGAGAGATGGACTCTCTCAGGAGGTCAGATGTCAGTCTTTAGTATTTGTTCTAAAGTAGAGAGAAGGTTCCTCAGGCCGTACATGTATCCCTCATCCGGACTGTTGCTCGGAAAAACATGAGCAAAATCGATCATCTTCACCTCCACTGCCTCCTCCTGTCCAAACTGTTTCTTCTCCCCCATTCCAATTTCCTCATGTTCCTCTTCTACACTTCCTGCACACATTCCGTTAGCGTCGGTCTCACGGCAGTACGGATGACTGTGTGTTAAACTGCCCTGAGTGCTCAGAGCCTCGTGGGGTTTGTTACAGTTGCTCTGTGGCTCCCCCTGCTGATGTCCTGTTCCTGTCTCAGCTCGCGTGTGTTTCCATCCGTTGAGTGTGCGAGGAGAGCCTTCATACACCAGCAGCAGAGAGCTGGCGTAGAAATGCAGCTGAGTCTGACCCTCAAACCAGCGGAGAATGCTTCGGATTTTAGAGATGATCAGGGAAACTGCATGCCTCTGTAAGTCTTCACCATTATGGAAGAATCTAGTCAGGCCTGAGGGAAGAAAAATTCATAGATTCATTTCTTGAGTTTTGAGACTACATGATCAGATGGAGGAAAACCACTTTATATCTTCATTATGAGTCCTAATAATAAATACAGTGCATGTTCACAATAACAGTTTAAATAAATAAAAGAATGATTTAAACTATGTTTTACATCTGATTACACATTTATATTTATGCCATTCTCATTAATTGAGTTAAGCACTTAAATTACATGAAATATTACAGAGAAGTCCTATGTCCTAATTTCCTAATAAATAGAACAATTTGTAGTGGATGCGATGCTTTTGAACACTTTTTCTGTGGCATGCTGCGTTTTAATGTTTTAACGACAGCGACGATTGCTTAGCGCATGATAATAGCAGAACTCATTGTCTGAGAAAATATTTTCTCGCAAATAATGATCGATAATGCACAATAAGGCCTATCTGTTTCCATTAAAAATATAAAGCTATGAAAAATACCATTTGGCCGGTGGAAAAGATTGAGAAACACTTTCTCTGAATCTCTCTATATATAAACACAGTATATACTGTATATTTAGTCATGAAAAAAACAACCATGATAAAATGACATGATAGATAGACAGATAGACAGATAGATAGATAGATAGATAGATAGATAGATAGATAGATAGATAGATAGATAGATAGATAGATAGATTCCAGGCCTGGACATGTGCCTTGCATACAAAACATAAATAAAATAAAGTAAAAAAAAAAAATGAAATTGCAGACCCTTTTTAATGGTGTCCTTTCCAAGACTGCGTCCATAGAACTGGTCAAGAGTAATGTAATCGTCTGAATTGATCTGGTACACCTGAGGTGAGAAGACGAGAGAGAAGAAGATCAGAGGAGATCCATCAGAGACATTACAATAAAGAAAAATATGAAAATATGCTTCAAAACATAGTGACCTGCCTTGCTGTCTAGACTTTAGCATTAATGCACCACAAATGTAAATGCTGTCTACATAGGCATCTCATAGGTTTTAGAACAGCACTGGAGAAACTCGCATGCATACAGACTTAAAACTGTGATGAGCCTCACTGGATGGATCCTTACAGCCCGCCACACTACAAACAAATGAAACAGACTGAAATAACATGGAAAGCAAGAACAAGAGAGAGAGAGCGAAAAGAAGGAGAGGGTGACAGCAGCTGGCAAATATTTCCCAGCCTAGAGACACTGAAACCAATTAGGTGCAAAGAAACAAGTACGCAGAAACCAGAGAGAAAGGATGATAAACTGAGGAGGGGCTGGAGGAAGGAGACACCTAACAGAGGAAACAAGATGGAGACTTCACACTTAATGGAACGCACAACAACTGTCAATAATAAACATTGCAATCTAAAATGCATTGCAACAACAGCATCAATTCTACAATGGACTTGTTGACCTGACTCTTTTCCAGGGTCATTTTTCTGTCCTGGCAGTAAGAAGAATTTGGCACAGTCAATCATACTGTATGGAGCTACCCGGTGTGACATAATTGGCAAAATGTCATTTTGCTTTTCATTTATCATGGTTGGTTTAAACCTTGCAACACCTACTGGCTGTATATTATACCACACAATCTGATTGCCCAGGGCAGGGTTTTTTCTAAATTGTTAATACCAAGGACCCCCCAAATATGATGATCCAAAAATATAAAGGCAGCTATATTACATAGCTATATTTTCATGGATAAAGACCCACTTATACCATGTTAGAAACTATTAAATATTATATTATAAAGACAATGTTTTACAATTTATTTGATCAGCTTTTATATTGTCATAGTACCACAATAAATCATACAAATATTATTTGGAAAATATTTAATTTGTATTAAGTTATGTTTTACATTTTTTCAATTAAACGAAATTTTATAGCACTATTCAGAATAGATCATATTCACAAGCAGTTTTACAGAAAACAGTGGCAAGGAAAAACTATATCACACGTATAGTATAGTATAGTATAAGTACAGTGAAGTATATATAACACAAGTACAGTAGTATTAGTATTATCTAGTATTTAGTATTATTTATTTACTATTCATTTTCTTAATGTTTTTAATAAGCTATTTTTATATTTGTATTAATATTTAGTTTTTAGTTTTATATTTATATTTGTATTTTCCACATTCAACTTATTTTATTTCAGTTAGATTTCAAATTTCTAAACTGTTTTAGTTTTAAATTATATTTAACACAATTAACAATGTGGGTTTTTTTTTCTGACATCCTTTTGCTAGCACTACCTTATAAGATGATGATATCCTTCATTCAAGTGCTATTAAACCATTCAAGAGCAAAAAAAGAAAGAAAAAAGAAAGAAAGAAAAAATCTGTACTGGTGTGCGTTTGTGAAGCAGCTCTCTGTGGACAAAACACATGGGGCCTCATGTATAAAACTTTCCGTAGATTTCATCCTAAAAGTGTGCGTACGCAAAAATTTGCATATGCACAAAAGTTTTCAGATTTATAAAACTATGTTCACACCAGAACCTGTGCAAAAAACCCAGTCAGCGAAAGATTGTCCACCACGTCTCCTCCCCGGAATAACCACATATTGGGCTTACAACATCTAGTTTTACTATGCATGACGTCATCTGCATATCATCTCCATATGCATATTCCCATCCAAGTGATACCATGTTTAACGATGGTACAAGACAGAAAATATGAGACACGGACTATAAATGCCAGTTTTTCCGTCACACTACATTGCTAAAAATCATTCAGTATCCTTGTATTGTTTTAGAATAATTAGGCTACATCAAATTTGTATAAAATACTTTTCAAAGAAAGATATTTCCTTCAAATTACATCCTTTAAATACAGTGGTATTTTTCATTATAAAGACCATGATTATTAGGCTACTGTCTGTCTGTACATGACAGACACCAACAGCACACTTGCTGCAATGCCTGTGTCATTAATGATAATCAAAGAACAAAAGACAAAGTGAAAATCACTCACTGCTCTTGACTGAATAATGTTTTTAGCTTTAATAAGGATTAATCTATATTCAATTTATCATTTATGCAGCAAAGACTGTGCAGTGTTTATTAAGTGCAGATAATGCACAGACAAAGGAATTATAAATTTCTGTATCTACAATTAAAGTACCTGTTAGACCTCCTTAAAGTCTTAAACATGGGTCAAAAACAATGAAAACAAGAGCTTTTTTGTGCATTTAGCAGGGCAGGTAAACATCTTAACAAGCCTGCCTTAGTGTTGAACCCTGATATATTAAAAGCTCAGCTAAATGTGACATTTGTTACAATGGGTTTAAGTGAAGATTGTTTTAAGTTCCCTTAAATTAAAGGTTGTTCTATTTTTTAAGCATATTAAAATGTTAAAAAAATATAGCTTATAATTATACTGTAATGTTGAATGGCTTTTAATGGCTAAAATAAAATAAAAATCAACAAAAAAAAATCAATTTAATAGAGACATCAGTATGGGTATTCATACTTTCCACGTGACGTCACAAGTACTGGCTGGCGGGCAAGAACGTCGTTCTCCAGCAACGAAACCCAGTAAACTAATCAAGGATCTTGCCAGGACGTCGCCAGTTTTACTATACAAAAGTTGGTGTTTTGAGGTGTAAACGACATGCCAGATAGTTGTTGTGCGATTGGATGCACTAACCGCAGATGAGATAAGCTAACTGTACATTCACACCGCCGCCGGCGAGAGCGGCAAAATTCATTGAAAAGGAATGACTTCCGGGCACTTTGACGCTCTCGCCGGTGGCGGTGTGAACGCACAGTAACAGCTGTCGTCTTTTGCTAACAACAACAAAAGTGTGTGATAGGTTGTTTTGAGGTTTGTGATATCTATGGTTTTCAATGAGAACCAGAGATGACCCAACAGTAGAGCTAGATTATTTACGGAGGAATTATTACTGCTCGATTATCTTAAAAAACCTTGTCTGCTTTACACAATTTACCTTGGAGTTAATCCTAGTCCATAGTTATGCAGCTAGCTCGCTAACAGACTTGATAGCTACTAGAAAGACCTGGAACTACAGGACTCTACGTTGAAAATACCTGTTTGTTGCCCGCCAGGTATCCATGGTAGTCACGTGACTGCAAAGTGTCAATAGACTGCAATGCAACGACCACGTTTAAGGCCCAGAAGGGTAGTAAAGACATATTTAAAATAGTCCATTTGACTCCAGTGGTTCAACTTTTATTTTATGAAGAGACGAGAACCTTGTGAGGTGCAGCGCTTCCGTCAAGACGAAACATTAGCATATTGCCCGCCCACTTATTGCACGCGCAGACACCAGGGAAAACTTGAACTTCAAACCTGCAGCTGATTCCTATGGATACGGGAGAGCATCATGTCGAGAAGACGCTGTGCTCTACAATGTGAAGGTAAAGCCAGTTATTTTCACTGCCCAAGGACGCGCATGTGAAGAATCAGTGGTTAAAATTCATCTTCACCATGATATCACAGCAGTATAATCCTAAACTTTTGCTGTGTTCCCTTTATTTCACTAACGAATTCAGTGCAGGATTCGCAAACCGCTTGCTCTGGAAAGATGGTGTTCAAAATACTTCGTTTTGAGTTTTATATTGTGAAGGTCTCGGTTTGTTGATGGACATGCACTTGTTAATGCTGATGGTGAGGAATTACAGTTGCAACATCTCATAATGTACCTCAAACTGAGCAGTGTATCACGTCCTGCTCGAGTCGTCCTTGCAGTGGAGGTTCGGGTTGAATGACTAGTTCTTCCAGTGTTTATCATCGGACTTGCGCTCGCATTAATATGGTAAAATCGCAGAGGAAAAACATTTGTGTCTTGTAAATGTTCCCTAATAGCCCATAAAACAGAACATAAACCTGACAGAATAATCCAATAAAAGGTCGGTCACTAACAACCCATGCAGTCAATGAGCATAAAATGTCACTGTTTTTATCATGATAAATGCATCGGGGCCAGAAGATCTTTAGACTCCATGATGGAATTAATTTGATCTCTCTATCTCTTCTCATGTGCCCTTCTTCACAGTGCAGAACAATGAGGTGCAGAGAGCAAAAGCAGAGGAGTGTGTGTAACTGACCACTGGTTTCATCACAATCTTATCATCAAATGTCTTATCAGTATTCCTCAGAGGTAATTAACCGAGAGTCTGGATAAGCTCTGGATATCGATCATGCCTTAAGACATCAGACGGGGTTTCTGTTCTGCAGCATTGAAAGCGAACCTAGAGCCCTCAGATGATCTGAAGCTTAATATTGTGTTTATGAACTCTCACAGTTTGTAATAAGGAAATCAGATACTAAGGGGAATATACAGAGATAAAACAACAAGGGAAAAGGAGATCCTGCATAATGAGTAAGTTAACAAATCACACACGCATGCTGTCTCACCCTCATTCCTAGTAACAGGAATCCGATCTCTTCCATCAGAGGATACTTGCTAATCTGCTCTTCACGTTTTTCTAGTGACGCAAACGGGTCGTAACTTCTCTTCCCCATCTTCACATCCATGATGCAGGGCCGTAAGAACCTCTTCGTCACATCCTCCAGTTTCAGATACAGCTCTGAGATATGAGAGATAAAGAAGACACGGTTTTGTGCATTTGATGACAGAATGACAGCCAGTGTTGTTTTAGCACATCTATTCTTATGGCTGGCAGACGAGTATTCTACATTGTTGTTGTAAATTCTGCTGATTTGTCACCAAGATGGGTAACACGGTTTAAAATGACAAATTACTTCTTGAAACTATAATGTTAAACCAATATAAATACATACACTAGGCCTATTGTTATACACAAAGATCGATACGATTATTTCATGTTTTTGAAGGAACCCAGAATAAGCTAATAAAAATATATTCTAAGAAAGTTCTGCTAATGTTCCCATTAAGTTATGAAAACGTTATTTCGAAATGTTCCCTGAATGTTCAGGGTTTTTTTTATGTTTAAAAAAAAAACAATTCTTCATTATACGAATGTAAAGGGAACATTCTGTTTTATATTTTTGCAAACATTAAGAGAACATTGCTTTTGAATGTTCTCTGAATGTTTTAGAACTAGTAACATAAAAAAA
>FLSR01004870.1:2789507-2810279 GCA_900092035.1 Leuciscus waleckii | reverse complement strand
ACTGGAGTTCAGACGTGTGCTCTTCCGATCTTTAAACAAATTTGGAAAAAAGTTTTTTTATAAAATTCCTACCTACCCTACCTTTAATGCACCATTGTTGAATAAAAGTAGGCTATTAATAAAACAAAAAATGTTTGAATGAACACGTTTCGTAAAAATGTAAAAACGTAAAAAGTAAATTATGATTATTGCTAGGTTATTATATAATTTAAACTGCAGGCCCAACTAGAGTTGCCGAGTCCAGGAAAACCATTAAAAAATGTCTTCTTCTTCAGTGTCTGATGGCTCACAACTGATTTCTACAATCACACTGAACACTGTACCTTTAAGTGAGTTTCAGAGGCCAAGCCTCCACGATCAGTCAATTATTTCTGACAAGTTCTTTTTCAGTGCTGTCAACTGACACAGTATTTATGGTGTCATCACTGGGATGGCCACTCACAAACACAAGGAGGCAGACAGAGAACAGCAGTGTAAAGTCCAATGATAAACTGAACACTCCTTTAATGTTCATAGACTACATACAGACTAAACAAACACACTGTAAAGCACATGTTCTTTGGACACATGGCAACATGCATAATGATGATAAGAGCGTTTTAATAACCTTACAATAAAAAATAAATAAATAAAAAACACTGCTGGATGACACCCCATACCACATAGCAAACCATCTATCAATTATTAACTCATTGGCAACGCTCTAAATTCACCAAACATAGATAACACTAACTAGAGCTGACCTTCAAGCTTGACTGCTAAAGGAACCATTTTAATGGACAGGATTGCTGAGTTCAACCATGTGACGCAACACGTCATTAGTAATTTAAAGTCAACATGAAATTGCATAATGACCTTGCATTTGATCAATGTTCATTTTGCATGATTCATCTGTGCATATTATTCCAAATAAAACAAATGTTTGCCTTCATAATCTTATCAAAACGTAACAACTTGCTCCACCCCTGTTCAATATCCTATTTTGTTGTTAAATACATACGATTATGGAAGTAAAATGGGTTGCAGATGTTATTTCATGTTGACATCTACATCTTGATATGAAAACTTATCTCACCATGTGGCGACTCCCGTGGCGCCCATGTGCCGTAGAACCTGGGGAGATGTCGTTGCAGGTCCAGTAGTCTTGTGTCTGTGCAGTCTTTGGCATATACCTGCAGGAAAAAAAAAAATGACACCTTTACTTTGAAACCAGTAGTGTAACTATTAGTAAATTGGTAAGATTATTGGTAAGTTGGTAAGAATTTTTATGTTTTAAAAAAAGAAATGTATTTTGCCCACCAAGGCAAAAATTAATTTGATTAAAAATACAGTAAAAACAGTAATATTGTGAAATATTTTACAATTTAAAATAACTGTTTTGTATTTATTTATTTTTTTATTTTTTTTTATAATTTATTCCTGTAATGTCAATGCTGAATTTTCAGAATCATTACTTCAGTGTCACATGATCCTTCAGAAATCATTCTAACATGCTGATTTGCTGCTCAAGAAACCTTTCTTATTATTATCTATGTTGGAAAACAGTTGTGCTGATTCTTTGATGAATAGAATATTTATTTTAAATAGATATCCTTTGTAACATTATAAATGTTTTTACTGTCACTTTTGATCAATTAAATGCATCCTAGCTGAATAAAAGTAGGGCTGTCACAATTACTCGATAAAAAATTAATAAATAAATAAAACATCCTCAATTGCAATTTACCTGTGTTGATTAACTGTGTCGGCAAAGTACTGGCAAAATACCGGAAGTGGCACATTCCAAGGATGAGAATCCATGAAACGCATGATTAGACGGGTTTTATAAGGCTGCACAATAAACCATTTAAAAATCATAATATAGTGTAGTGCTATTGTGACATCACAAAGTCTGCGACTCAATTAAATAATTAAGTAGCCTTTATATGTGCTGCGGTTTAAAGCGCCACGGTTTTATTTACAATGATGCAGGTTATGTGTTTCTCAGAGCCGCTTCGTTCACAGTAAATGTTGCTCAACACAAAACCAGTCTCTGCATGTGCTGTTTGTTTGGGTTTCCAATAACGTGCATTTGGGAACGCATATAAAGACTGGTGTGCTTTGAGTTTCATATTGAAGTGTTGCACTGTTATCATTTAGGCTACATGCGTGGAGCTCAGCACCTTGGCTAACAAACTCCAGCATAACATTCATCTGGCACCATTTCACCAGATTTGTAACGTAAACCTTTGCCAACACAGGACAGCACATCACCATGTTTCTATGCGAATTGTTGTTCATCAAGTTCGTCGATTTTTATTACCACACACAAAAAAAAAAAAAATCCAATTGTCAAAATAATCGACCGATTACTTGATTACCTTCTTAGTGACAACCCTAAATAAAAGTATTGATATATTTTTTCAAATCTTACCCCAACCTTCGGAACAGTATTTATTTTAATGGAGTGAAACTGTCAGTTACTGTATTGTGCTTGGCTGTCAGGAGTTTTTTCTAGTATTCAGGGTGTTATTTTGGTTTAGGTTTGTCCCTCTGACATTATTTGCATGCAACTATCGTATAGATATTGTACTGTGGATTTAAATTACCTGTGTGTAGAAGTGTACCTCCCGTGGGCCTCTCGGAGGAGGTTGTAGCTGCTTCAGAATTGTTCCATCAGGATGCTGCAGAACACCTGTGCAATTATAGTGAACCAAACACTGAAAACCTGTCGGCACTTTATCATCATGACAACTTGTGACTATTTCCAGTGTGAATGCTTTTATGGCAGCCGGGAAAACATCTCAAGGAAAACTTAGGAGAGAATAAAGCCACATAAATGACACTATAAGAATTAGCTATAAGTGCCAACAAACTCAGGATTGAATAAATAGGCTACCTAAAGGGGTATCAAAAGCATGTAATTAGAAGCTTATTTATTTTGAAGCATGTAACTAGGGTTGGGTATCAATTATCGATTCCTGTGTGCACATTTTAAAGTGATTTCAAACCATTTTCAAGCGCAAGAAGGTGCGGAAGAGAACTCAATGCGGCACTTGCTCCTCGCGCTGTTTTCTTTGCGCGCACATCCAAATTATATTATGAAATATTATTACAATTTAAAATAATTGTTTTCTATTTTAATACATTCAAAAATTTATTTTTATTCCAGTCATGGCAAGACCAATTTTTCAGCATCATTACTCCAGTCTTCAGTGTCACATGATCAGAAATAATTATGTTGATTTGGTGCTCAAGATTCAAGAAACATATCTTATTATTATCCATGTTGAAACAGTTGTGCTGATTAAAATGTTGGTGGAAACCTAATAAATAGGTAATCATACTTTGATAAATAGAACTTTCAAAATAACCGCATTTATTTAGAATCAAATTATTTGGTAATAAAAATATAGATATTTAAGTTCTCCTTTTAAAACAATATAAGTTTGGAACATGATGGTAGGTGATACAGAATTGTCATTTTGGGGTGAACTATTCCTTTAACACAAGAAAAGACAAAGTGCTGACCACTGGCAATCTGACAATCCATCAGATAACAGCTCACATCTCATTCACTCACAAAATCCCCATGACAGAGCCACAAATGACACATAAGAGTTACTACAACAGAGGAAATGATGTCATCTGACTGTAGGCAGAGAGAAGGTAATTGTTTCTTTTCATAGAAATCACCATGACGACATCCCACGTTAAACAAATGTGACATCAAATCCTGTGACCCTTTAATAAACTATAATTAGTTATCTAATACTTTTAGCACATATTACTCAACCAACCCTGTTAGGAAAACCTGTGCAAAGTCCTCCACAGGTCACAAGTAAATTTACTCTCAGAAAAAAGAAAGAAAAAAAAAAAGTTATTTAAAGATTCCTATTGGAATTGATATCATAATTTATAAATAATAGCAACAGTCCTACAAGAACCTTAGAATGCACAATTACCAATAGGATAACATGTCCTATACCATTAGGAAAGTATTTTAAAGAAAATCTTTTAGAATTGGAAAATTCCTATAGATCAATCTGCGGTTTCCTTTACTATTCCAACATTATTCCACAAAAGACTCCTGTAGGAATTACAATTGATCCAGTAGGATGCCATTTGATTATTATAGGAATGGTTTATAAAACTATAAAATTGGTTTGATACTGCCTATAATGGGTGTTCATAATCCAATCCAAACAGTATGATGAAATCCAATAATCCAAATATCAAACAACTTAACTATTAACTATTCACATTCCTTCATCAATCCCTAAAAAAAACATGAATACAGCATTTCTAAGAAACATGATGATTAAGAACTTTACAGAAGTTATAAACTGACCAGTGTTATTGATCCCGCATTTATGCCCGGCCACCTGATGAGAAAAGGGCACGCATCCATCCAGGAACACCTGCTTTACTGACCCTTTCATTTTATTGTCTTTTTCCAGTTTTTCCAGCGTTCGAGCTGATGAGTCCATGATTTGACTATCTGCAGACACGTTCAGGGTGAACTTATCCAAGTTGAACGGAAACTGGAAAAACTTCTGTAAATGATTTTCCATATCTGACAGTTATTCTATTAATTTAAACTCAAAACGTCTCTTTCATCTGATCAGATAGGCGTCTGGAGCCCCGAATGTTTTCGTTCATTCACTCGTTTTTAGTTTTTCTACACTGCAGGAGCGCGACGCGTCGTTCGGGTGTTGAATGAGACGTGACGTGAGCACGCATTCCGCCAATCAAAGTTGGCGTACTCACAGGTTGCGCTCTGGTTCCTGAATGGGACGTGACGTGAGCACGCAGTCCACCAATCAAAGTCGGCGTTCTCACAGGTTGCGTTCTAGCGTCCCGTCCGCGCTATTTTTAATTGTAGAAGTTTATATATTTGACTCAGCTTATGGTTTTTAACTATATTCACACTTCAAACTCTTTTTTTAAATATCAAATCCGCAATCTAAAGAGGGGGTTTAAAATAATGCAATGACTTGCAATTGCTTTAAGTCGTTGATCAGCAAGAATTGAAGTTTATTCAAGCGATAAACTGTGAAATCTAGAAATGGTTTATAAAAAAATAAAATAAATAAAAATCAGTCTCAGAAAGTCAGTTTGACATGGTTTATTAAACATCAAACTTATGCAGTGTACTTTTCTGAGAGAGAGAGAGAGAGAGAGAGAGAGAGAGAGAGAGAGAGAGACTACAATTTCACAGAAGAAGACTAGCATGATTTTGCTTCATGTAACATTTTCTCTTCTGCTACAGAAATAATCTCGTCTTTCCACAAGCAGAGGCAAAATGTAGCCTACCAAATTAGTTTTAAATAACATAAAGCAGTACCTATCAGATTCAGTGACTCATGATTCAAAAATAGAGAGATTAAAGGAGAGTGTCACTTTAAATACATTAAATGTCAGTGATCAGTTAAGGTCACATCATGTGAAGTTTAACAGCCAACACACACACAGAGCAAATGAGCAGGTGGCCATTTGGTTTCCATACCCATTTCACATTCATATTTATCATATCTGAACAAACAAAGATCCAGTTCAAACTCAGACTAATGTGTTTTTATTCAAGTTTTAATCTGTAGTGCGTCTACAGTAATGTGACCAGTGTTCAAGCACATAAACATGTTTAGGAGATTTTGGCTAAGCCAGAAATCTGTACATCAGTCATCCGATAAAGTCTAAGCAGATACAAAGAGAAAATAGATATGAAAATAGTATGTATTGCTTAACAACGACCCCAGAAAGCAGATCATTGGAACCTGTCAAGCATACACTATATGATTAAACACACAAACACGGGATAATATAATCACACATTTAATCCCAGCAGCCCCGACCACACATTTAAAGCCAAGACACATAATCTCTATCGCGGAGAATGGACTTTCATGAGCAGTGGAATCGCTCAGGCCTCCTTGCGTTTTATGATCAGAGGACCAACGTTGTCTCCCGTTTCCTGATTGTGTTTCGCATGTGCGCCATCACAGTATGGAAACTGTAAGAAAGAGACCAGAGAAAACAATTTCATTACAGATGTGTTACAACAAGTTTGATGTCACTGAATCTCACGGCTCATGTAACCAAAATGTGACCATCACCACTAGGCTTGCTGCATTAGTGTGTTAATGGTATTACGCGGTGTTCGGCCGTAGGCTACACCGATTACCTTACTTGGCCACCGTGGCACCGTCCCCACTGTCGTTTTGCCTTTCTTATAGAAATAAAAAACATTTAGTTTAGTTGGACAACGGACGCTACAATTATAAACTACAAGTGAGATACCGATAAGACGATGGCGGAGGATATGGTGCGCAACAGTACCTGAGCTCATTGACAAATCTCTTATCTTGTAAAATGTGCAATCAGAACCGCTGTTCCCCATCAAAGTCCCTTTCAGGCAAGACATATCACTTAACAGCCATTTTTGAAACGCCAGTTATTTCAGTCATACAAGTGCAGCTCCTGTCTCTTTAAATGGGGAAATTCTCCAAAGCTGTTCACCAAGCTTAAATAAATTTCATCTAGCAACAACTGTCTCGTAAATGTTATTTAAAAAAGGTTATTTTTCAGGCTAGACTGGCCAATGCGCATGTGGAGTCATAAGTGCGCGTCTCATAACACTGATGCTGCATCTGAAATCGAATACTTCCCTACTATATAGTAAGCGAAAAACGGTACGCCAAAAGAGTAGTATGTCCGAATATATGGTATTGGATAAACAGTAGGCAAAAAGTCCCAGGATGACCTACTACTTCTGGCGAGATTCTGAAGTCACTTTACTGATTCTGGACACTTTACTATCCCACGAGAGAGGATTTGTGAATGGAGGTGAAGCGAGTAGGGGTGTAACAATATATCGTGTCACAATATATCGCAATACAAAAATGCAACAATATGTATCGTGGATAGTGACAATATTTATTATGTATAGTTCACCCAAAATAAAAATTACTGTGTGAGAAAAAAATTCAAGTTTACAGAGTTTTAGTGTCAGTACTACATTAAACTACTATATATAATGTTGAATATAATGTATAATAATGCAATAGGGGAATATTTGTGGGTCTGTACCGTACATCCGCCTTGGCCGTACAGCAGAACAATATGAATCGTGGATAGTGACTAGCAGTAAAAAGTGGTCTTCACTACTTAAAATATATCTAGTGAGTGACAGAGTGCAAGCATATTCGTCTAAAATAAATCTGTATTTTCAGCTTCAGAATTATGAATATTTTTATTCTGGTGTCACCATTGTCCTGTGCATTGGGTTACCAGCACCAAGTCCAAGCCTATTCATTTATACCACAATGTAATATAAAATTTTGCATTTTAATCAACAGTACATTTTATATAGAACATATTTGTGAACTTTTTATTTTAATTTTTTAACATGACTTTTTTTCCCTTTAGATTAAATGAATGTTTTCCCCTCCTGCTGCCTTTGATGGCCCCTGAATAATTAGCCTTATGGAATTTCAGAATTTAAGATTCAGGTGACTGACAAAAACAGAATTCAGGAACGTAGTACTCATAAATAAAGACAATGACAGTTTGCAAGTGACCTGTTGCAGGTGCAGGTTAAAGGCAGTTGAACCCGCCCCCGCATGATCGAAATGGGAATGCTAACAGACAGGTTCAAGATAAGCTCCTCCTTGAATCAATCCCACCCTTGTGTACGTGTATTATAAGTATGTACATAATAAACATTTCTCCTGATTTGGCATCTGCAAGAGACATTTAATTTCAGTTTCTCCAGGAGGAACTTGCTTTGGAAAATGGGCAGAACCTCAACACTCACATTTCTGATTCTACTGTTTTTTGACAGTCAATGGTTCAAAGTTTGTCAGTTTGTCTTAAGTTTGACTTAAGTTCTTTCTCACCTTTTTGGATCTCCAGCACCGACAGTACACGGCTTTGTCGCCCAGGTCCTCAATGTCAAACGCATGCACCACTTTGGGGTTGTCTTTTTGCAGATCAAGGTTCACTTTAGGTTTCACACATTTGGCTTTGTTGAAAAATGTTTGGTAGATGAGGATTCCCACTGCTGCAGCTCCAAATGTCACGGACACTTCAGTGATAATCTCAGCTAGAAGAGGACAGAATTAAGAGATCTTACCATACAGACATTGTACAGCGATTATATATGTTTGCATACGATGAAAGAATAATAATAATAATGCTACAAATATGTCCAAATACTTAAAAATAGTGTAATTAATACATTAATATTGCTACTTACATTAATCATATAAAATGTAGGCTATACATTTTTTTCCCACAGATTCTGCAAGTCTTTTAGTCCAATAACAATATTAATATTGTTACTAAACTTACATAAAATTGCTACTAAAGATTGTACGTTGATCTGTACTCCAATAACATCACAATGACAAATCTACTGTTTGAAACATTAAACGTTGAATCTGTATTAAATAAATAGTCATAGTAACCATATCCATGTTAGTCAAATTGAAACAATATTTCATTTATAGAAACCTGATACGAACAGAGATAGTTTATTAGATTCTCAACTACACAGCGAGCAAAAGCAAACACAGATCATCCGAGACACTCATGAAATGTGTTTGTGAATCACATCTTGAAAATGTACGTTTATTCCATTAGTTTCTTTACAGCTAAATTCCGACCATAAACAAACACACACAGCATGAGCAAAATAGCACATTTCTACAACACTCCTACACAACACCTTTATATAACATCTTCAGTAAGATCTTTACCTTTATGGGAGGAGATTGACGCGCTCATGTTTAATTATTACTGTTTGTATTATTTATTATTATTGTTTGCTCATAATTTAAAGATCTTCAAGCGTCCTCAAGGCCAAGTGGAGAGTTCAATATGCTTAACCCAGCGCTGTATTTACGCAAAATGCGAGTTACTGCGCATAGGACTTTTACTTTGACATCCCCTTCAGTTCGAGCATGTGTGCGGTAAAGGGTGAAATAAGAGTGATACAAGCCAAAACGAGCCCTCAGTCCAAAAGAAAAGTATCTGTGATTTTAATGTGTAATAATAAGTGTAAAACAATATTTATTACTTAGTGATTTAATTAAACTAAATTATGTAAACAAAATTTCTATAACGTTTTCTTTCGTTTTCTATATAAAATAATGCCAGTATTTTCATAGAATGAAAATGTATAGTTTTAAAAGCTCTGAACGTATAACTACATACACTATTTATTATATCATATTTATGGTTAAACCACGTATTATAAAATACTCTTAATAACACATTACACATCATAAGGAAACAAAACACAGTGTATGATGTTTGATGGTGCGTACTGCATTTGAAAGAGAATGAATTAATTTTAAGGAAGATTGCATTATGTAGGATATCGAGAATTCACAATAAGTAATATCCAAATCATGGTCCAAATGCGGGAAAACAAATGAATGCAATCGCGAGATTTATTAGGATCCGAGGATTAAAATAGCATATAGGGAGAATACTCTTATTTCGAAGTTGAGTAGCAGGAAGTTATGCGCTCTACTGCCGAAATCACGTTGACAAACACACACGTGTGTGCGCAGCAATATGGATCTCTCCAAGTGGTGTAATCTAAAGTCCGAACCGAGTTTAAAGAATTTGACAGAGGCAGGGTTCGGTGTCCCGAAAGACAAACAGCACGTTCCCGTGCAGGAGCTGGTGAAGGCGCACATTGAGTCATTTGATCAGGCAGTTACTGATGGATTATGTCGGGTTGTGGAGGTGAGGTGCAGACCTATGGTGCAGACACATGCTTATGCTCATGCATATTCTCTGTAGACACTAACATGGAAGTGCTGGCTATACAGGTAAAATATGTTTGTGTTTAGGCCATTCCTCCTTTGGAGTTCTTATACAAGGGAAACAGAGTCAGCCTGTCTTTTGTGGAGGCCATCATTCACACGCCAGCGGTTCCTAAAGGAGGAATCAGCCGAGATCTGCGGATGTTCCCTGCCGAGTGCAGAGGCAGGCGCTGTACATACAGGGGGAAGCTAGTGGTAAGCCTGAGGATTGAATAGATGTGTATGTGTGTCACAATACATCGCAATGCAACCATGTGTATAGTATAGAAAAATTAGTTTTCAGAGTTTTAGTGTCAGTACTACATTAAACTACTATATATAAGGTTGAATATAATGTATACTAATGCAATGGGGGAATATTTGTGGGTCCTGATAATGCCAAATGTCTTATTTTACCAGTAAAAAGTGGCCTACATTATTTTAAATATATCTAGTCAGTGACAGAGTGCAAGCATATTAGTCTAAAATAATTCTGTATTTTCAGCTTCAGAGTCATGAATATTTTTATTCTGGTGTCACCATTGTCCTGTGCATTTTGTTACCAGCATCAATCCAAGCCTATTCATTTACACCCACAATGTAATATCGAATATGCATTTTAATGAACAGTACATTTTTTGTTAACCTTTTATCATATGTCTTGGAGTATCACAGTAATATCGTTCAGTATGATCAGTATCTTGATATGAATCGATCGTGACATGAGGGTATCGATACACTACACCCATACTATATAAAAATAGAATATAAATATAAATTGCAGATACATTTTAAAATAACACCACAGATGTAATATTTAGACCATAGACTTACAACAAAGTCGACTACATCTCTACGCTGTCTATAAGGACGCTGCAGATCATTTTCCCATACCTGGCAAGAGTGCTAAAATTATATGATAATGAATGTCCTAAATCAAATTCTATGATTTTGAATAACCAGTGTGACACACAAAATTATCAGAAATGTTGCAAAATTCATGAAAATTAATTAGAGAATCAACTCACCATGAACTCTTTTAAGCGATCACCACCTGTAATGACCTTTACAACACAGAAAATAGTCCAAATACAATTCCCGCTTTTCATGGGTATCATTCATTACTGTAACACCAAAGATCCCAGACAGCAACATAGTTTTCACCCTACAGAATATAAATATGTAAACATTTTATGATTCATTTGTTTTTTATAGTCTATTTTCACTTTTGCAAATTAGGGGAACCATTTGCCACCGCAATTGAAGAATCAACCCTCTTCAATGCGAGTAAATATGCGCATATGTGACTACATTTTCATGCTAGGCGACTAAATAATGTCGCCTAGTTAGTGTTTGAGTTAGACGCTACGTGAGGTAATAAGTTTAGCACAGATGTATTTTCACTCGGTTCCTTTATTTTGAGAATTTTGCTCTCCATCAAGCGCACGATTTAAATTCAACTCGAGGGATGCACAGAGTATTTGAGGTACCATAAACTGGTGTGAATGTGCAACGCTCGCTGTTGCTTAGCGGTTTCTCTCACACGCGTACGCGCAAGAGAGTGTTGTTTTGACATTTGGGTCATTATTCAACCTCTATGCACACCGTGGCAATAGAATCACCATTGGCTAGTAAGTGTTGGTTTACTAGCCAATATATATATATGAATAATTCCACCAAAACAGCTTATCTTTGTAAAAGGGCACATCTTTTTGCATTAAGATACATTCATATTTGATATGTTCTGAAAGTACTTATTTACATCCGTCAATCAAGCATTGTTTTATTATAGAACATAAGTTATTAGAACTAAGATGTGGTAACCATTATGAATGAAAATGTATGAATGCATATTTGTCATTTTAACAGAACTTAGGCCTGGGTGTGGTGCTTGAGACCAAAAACAACAATAATATTGATAAGATACTACTGCTACTAATAACAGTATAAAATGCATAAGGATTGATGAGCTGCTGCGTTAATGAATATTAATCACATTATCTGCATTCACCCTCATTTGCTGAAATCTAATCAGTGTTTTGTGTTTTCACAGGCTGACGTGAGCTGGTCTATTGATGGCGTTCCCAAAGGAATCATCAAACAGTCTATGGGACAGGTGCCGATCATGGTCAAATCGAAACTCTGCAACCTCCATGGTCTCTCACCCAAAGAACTCATCGAGCATCACGAAGAAGCTGAGGTATAAATCACACGTCACAGAACTGCATGTAACGCCACCATCATACTGTTGTCTTTTGGATAAAATAACACTTAGTCTTGTTTTACCGGTAGGAAATGGGTGGTTATTTTGTGGTGAATGGCATAGAGAAGGTGATTCGTCTTCTGATCATGCCGAGGAGGAACTATCCCATCGCTATATCAAGACCAAAGTTTAAGACCAGAGGACAGGGCTACACTCAGTACGGTGAGTGCTGCATCTTGTCCAGAATGAATAATTGAAATAGGATTTATTAAATACACAGATTGACTTCGGTATTAACTGTGTGCAGGTATTTCAATGCACTGTGTAAAGGATGAACACACAGCCATTAATATGAATCTACACTACCTGGAAAATGGAACAGTAATGGTGAATTTCATTTACCAGAAAGAGCTTTCTTTCTTCCCTTGGGCTTTGCGCTGAAGGTAAAAGAAATAATTTCCCTAAAGGTGTTTCTTTTGTGATAATGACTAGTTGACATTACCCTACTTATCACCATGTTTGTTTTAGTATTATATGACCCGATTTCACTGACAGGGCTTGGATTAAGCCAGGATAAGGCCTTAGGTAAATTAGGGCATTTAAGTAACTTTTATAAACGTTCCTTAAAAAACAAAAAACATTACTGGTGTGTCTCTTGAGAGAAAAAAAATGGCCCTGATATATTTTAAGATGCGTCAATGAGGGCTTCAATTTTGGCACAGGATTGTGGGTATTGAGCATAATTTTACTCTTTCCCGCAGGTTTCGCACTTATAAGGTGGAAAATTCGCACAAAAATGAATCAATTAGCTTGTTGGTTGAATACGCAAATTAATCCACACAGATAATTAGATTAATTTAGTAATTTTTCGCGTTCTGTTCTTGTTTACTTGTCTTTTTTGTAAATTATATTCAAGGTTGAAATCAAGCTTCCTTGTGCTGTGTGTAAACCCATCAAAATTACCCCATTGTAAAAACACAAATACATAGTGAGCATACATTTAGGTGAGATAAATGTAACTACCCCTTTAAATGACCTTTCCAAAATGAAAATCAGGCCCTGCATCAATACAAGATGCTTTCAGTTAAATAGGCTCTAACATGCATTTTAGTCTGGGACTAGGCTTTGAGGGATAGTTCACCCAAAAATGAAAATTGTTGTCATCAATTACTCACCCTCACGTTGTTCCAAACCTGTAGGAGTTTCTTTCTTCTGTTGAACAGAAAATCATATATTTTAAAGAATGTTGGTAACCATACAGTTGATGGTAGCCATTGACTTCCATAGTATTGTTTTTTTTTCCTACTATGGAAGTCAATGGCTACCGTAAATGATGACAATTTTCATTTTTGGGTGAACTATCCCTTTAAGCCTTCTCTGTGAAAATGGTCATGCATATTCTATTTTAGTATTTATAATTTTTTTGTATTAACAAATTTTTTTTTTTTTTTTACTTTTTTTTTTTTTTTTTTTATTTTTAAGCCCGACTTTTTGTATTAACAATTTTTTTTTTTTTTTTTTACTTTTTTTTTTTTTTAATTCTAGTTGAAGTCCCGCTGTGGTGAAAATCAAGTTTATCTTTATCTTGTTTATTTGTCTATGTGGTGTTTTTAATATGGTTTATGACAAACCATTCATAAGTCAACACCATTGCTGAGTATTTTCTCCCTTAAAACTGCTGTGAATCAAAGACACGGTTTGAAATTGCTGGTGTTTCTGACGTCACAAACTACCTTGTAACCAATCAAGTCAACGAATGGATCTCTGAGCCGGTGTAAGTGAGAGGAGGCGGGGCTAATTTGCATATTCATATAACCGCATATACTAAATGTGTCAAGGGTGTAGTTACATTCAAGCTATTTTAAGGCATGACAAATTGACAAAAAAGGAAAAGACACTTAAATATGTCATTTTGGTGATCAAAGATGAGTTTTAAGGGATACAACTATTGACTTCAGGGGGACTTTAAGTTTTAATAATTATAATTGTACTTCTGTAATTTTTATTAAGTTTTTATAAATAAATTTTCATTTCAGATTTATTAATTTAGTACTTCACCTTAAACTTATTTCAGTTAGTTGCAACATTTCTAATTCATGTTTATTTATTTATTTATTTTTTCATCTAAAATTAAATTTCAGCATAATTTCAATAACCAAAAATTATTTGTAATAGTTTAACAACACCACTTATTACACAACAACTTTCCAAATAAATAAATATTAGGATGCAGGATGTATTGATTGAGTTTATTTTATTATGTGAGAAGTTGACTTTGCACAGTTTCATCAGACACTGCAGAAGTCATGTGACGTTACACTCTGCAGCATATTTAAATGATAATAATTCCAAAAATGCAAAATAAGATAAATAAAAAAGTTGCGTCTACTCTTTATGTGATACAAATTTGCAGTTCAAAACTTGAACTTTGAAACGCTGCAATAAAAAAAAAACCTTTTCTGGTCTTCATATTCGCATGCATATAAATGTCAGTCACTGGAACAAAAATATAGTGGTTCTGCTGCTTTCAAGGTTTAGAAGTCATTATACAAACATATTTGACCAGTCGACTGACCAATCAGAGTCAGATTTTCCAGAGAGTGGTGTAATATTTAGGTACTGGTGCATAATCACTTTTGAATTTAATGTTTCAAATGCCTTTTCTTTCTCCCCAAAAGGCTCTAGTGGATTTCTCAGATTACCAGATCTACCAGGAGCTTATTAAAGGTCGAGAGGATAACTCTTTCTTTAAGAGCTGTATCTCAGAAATTCTGCGTATGGTCATGGACCAGGGCTGCACAACTAAAGCCAAGGTGCTCAGTTACCTGGGCGAGCGTTTCCGGGTCAAACTCGACCTCCCAGAGTGGTTCACTCACGAGCAGTGTGCTCAGTTCCTGTTAGAGTAAGTCCTAGGTGTTAAAGAACCTACACTGGTTTTTTTTGTTGTTTTTTGCCATTTTGTTGATGTATATGGGTTGGGTGATTGTTAAATAATATTTTTGACTTTAATAATATCAGTTTTTCCCAATTTTTTCTGTGTTTTTAATGTGAGATCTATTGGAAGTAGAGCTGCATGATATGGCAAAAAATTATAATTGCATTTCAATATTTATACACATCAACAAATTCCATCAAATGTGGCATGTTTACAGTGTTATTCTTCTGTTTGCAGTGAATGTCTGTGTATTCACCTAAAGTCAAATGTGGAGAAGTTCTACGTGTTGTGCATGATGACACGGAAGCTCTTCAGCTTTGCCAAACAGGAGTGTATGGAGGAGAACCCTGACAGTCTGATGTTCCAGGAAGTTCTCACACCAGGCCAGCTCTACCTCATGTTCTTGAAAGTAAGATCACCTTTATCATCTGTTCACATGTCTTTCTTGCACACTCATGTCAATGCTCCTTTCATAAACGCTACCATTCAAATGTTTGGGGTTGGTGAGATTTTTAAAAAATGCTTTTGACTATGCTCAAGGCTTCATTTATTTGATCAAGAAATATTGTTACAATTTAAAATAACTATTTTGAAAATGTAATTTATTCATGTAATGCAAAGCTGAATTTTCAGCACCATTACGCCAGTCTTCGTGTCACATGATCCTTCTGAAATCAGTCTAATACACTGATTTGGTGCTCAAGAAACATTTATTATCATCAATGTTAAAAACAGTTTTCCCAGGATTCTTTAAGTTTGAAAGAACAGCATTTATTTCAAATAGAAACCTTTTGTAACATTATAAATGTCCTTATAAATGTGACATTCTAACGCTGACTCCGCATGTTCAATCGGCGAAAACAAGCTCCGACAGATGCCAGCAAACTGATCCGACAAAACCAGTGTCTATTGCCGTCTGAATTTGGCCTTTACTGAATAAAAGCCTTCACCCCCTCCCAAAAAAAAAACTACCAACCCCAAACTTTTAAACAGCAGTATAGCTGCAAGTGCAAAATGCAGCACATTACCAAAAATATATATAATAATTCCCAAAGTTGTTCTGATTGTTCCTTAGGAGAAAATGGCAGGCTGGCTGGTGTCATTTAAAAGGGTCTTGGAAAAGAAAAGTGAAAGACTAGGAGAGCTGACCACAAATGGTTTAACCAAAATCTTCAACATGGCTACAGATCTCACCAGTGCCTTTGAGTATATGTTAGCCACAGGAAACCTCCAGTCCAAGACAGGTATGAAACTGGTATTGTAACTCGCCACATTAATACAGAATGAAGTCACAGAACTGATGTGCGGTCACAGGCTTTCCATGTGCATCAATAGATAACATTTGTCTTTTTAACCCCAGGTCTGGGCATGCTGCAGAACACCGGACTGTGTGTCGTGGCGGATAAGCTGAACTACATCCGTTACCTGTCTCATTTTCGCTGCGTGCACAGAGGAGCCGCCTTCGCTAAGATGAGGACCACAAGTGTGCGGAAGCTGCTGCCAGAGTCTTGGGGTTTCCTGTGTCCGGTACACACTCCTGACGGAGAACCGTGCGGCCTCATGAACCACCTGACAGCCCAATGTGAGATTGTGGCACAGGTGCATCCCACAACCACCCTGCCTGCCCTGCTCTGCTCCTTGGTAAATAACATCTTATCATTGTTAAACAAGATATCAGTTGGCTCTAGCAAAATGCCTATAATTAGGGCTGGCGGGCTGCATGGTTAGTCGAAATAAAACCAAAATCTCAATATAGTTAATTAAATAAATAAATGCGCTGCATGTTTCAGAGTGAAGCGTGGCACTGTTTTTACAAGCGAGCAGCTCATAATCCAGTATTTTTGCTGTCTCAGAATGGCTCTGTTCACAGTAAATGCTGCTCTGCACAAAATAATCTCTGCATCTACTCTGAGTTTTGGTCATGCATGACAGTTTGGGTCATGCATAACATGCAATTTGGAACACAACATGTACCAACCATCTTCACAAAGAACTTCTAAACTTTGGTTTAAAGTCTGAACATAAATAAATTAAGATCATAATTATTGTATTGTAATTAGTTACAATACAGTACTACAAAATAAAATTATTCTGATTTTATGATTATTTCTTATTTTATCTATTTTTATTTAGTAAGATGGATAAGAAAAAAAACTAAAAAAAACTATATATACTGTATATATGTATATGTATACATACATTCTCCTTTCATATACATACATTTCTACTGTCACACACAAACACATATATATGTATATGTGTAATTATTTAACATGCACAGCAAACCATGGAGCTTGAAAATAAGCATTTTAACCACAATTGCAATTTTTAAACTATTACTTTGTTTTTACATTGTTTTCCCCAAATCGTGCAGCCATTATAACCTGCGAAGACTTCAGATGACGCAATCTCTGAATCAACATGTACCAATGCTAAATTTTTGTAAATGTCATAGTCATTTGTTAACAAACAAGTATTCGTTACTTCAATGAGCTCATTGTTTCTGCCTTAAATTTTTACATAGTTTAAATTAATAAAGTTTTAGCTAACTGTGATTTTGTATATGTACATTTCTGAAATACATAACTTAGACAGTTACCTCTGATAACAGATCACTCTAAATTGTAATGTGGACTAATGCATTTTCTGTAAAGCTGCTTGAAACGATGTGTATTGTGAAAAGCGCTATACAAAAAATGTGAAGTGAATTGAATTGAATATCCAATTCAATAGGACATTAATTGTCTATTCACTTAAAACTATTTTATCTATCACCAGGTGTGACTGCTGTAGACGGTAGCCCCAGTCAGCCTTATTCAAACTGTTATCCTGTCATTCTGGACGGGGCCATGATTGGCTGGGTGGAAAAAGAAGTGGCGCCCTCAGTCGTTGAGTCTCTCCGCAGATTTAAGGTGGGAAATTATTTAGTTTCTTTATGTAGTTTTCTTATCCTTGATCAAGTTATGTTGAGGGTTTTATCATATAAATTTGAACATTTGTGTCATCTGCAGGTCCTCAGAGAGAAAAAAGTGCCACCCTGGACTGAGATTATTCTGGTTCCTCAGACGGGTAAAGCCAGTTTGTACCCAGGCCTCCATCTGTTCACCACACCCTGTCGCATGGTGCGGCCTGTCCGAAACCTTGGCTTGGGCAAACAGGAGCTTATTGGCACCTTTGAACAGGTGAGAAAGTTGTTGTAGAAAAGTTGTTGAAACTCAAGTACCACTGATAATCAGTGGAAACCTATTTGGTTGGCTTGACAACCTTGCAGAAATCCTATATACTTCCTTTGAACATTTCTGATTGTTATTTTTTTTTACTTGGCACATACCTTCAGCCTGTTCTGATTTAGCATGTCCCCAAATAAATAAATAAATTGTGCTTGAATGTTTAAATTGACAAGGCTTAAAAACGTGCAAATGATAAACTTTAATGATAATGCAGCACTTGCCCAATCGGGACAGTGACAGTTCTGTCAACTCTTGGCCATCAGGCAGTCCTTATTATCGAGACCTGCATTTAGATCTAGCGTGTGAGTTGTTCACGTGTAAGCCTCTTTCTTTCTCTCACAGTGAGTGTGAGAGAAAGCGACAGAGGGCGCTCTCAAACAAGCAAAGTAAAGCTCAGCAGGCAATGACATTATATCTGCGCTAAACTTATTTTCTGCCTCTAACTCAAACAAGATGACTGAAATCGTGCAATTTACTAGCCATTGCTAATTGAAGACATTTTTTTGTCATCTAGCATGCAATTTGGTCGCCTATGCAAGTGATTTACTCGCATTGTAAAGGGTCGTTGTAGTTCTTTCCCTCACTAAACCAGTTAAGAACACAGTCTTTCACCTTTGTCTTTTTGTCCAATTTTGAATGACTTTTTTTGCTTCAAATCAACGTTTGTAATGTTGTGATTTACCTCGTAGCTGGTTGGTTTTTTTTTTTCGCTGATAACTCTCACAAAGACTCTTTTAAAATCCCCTTGGGAAAAATACTTCTGGAACCAAAGCCAAAACAAAAAAAAAGCGGTCTGGCAGTGCTCATCACTCATTACTGTTTTCAGGCGTACCTGAATGTGGGCATCTTTGAGGAAGAGTTAGAGGAGGGAGTGACCACACATCAAGAGCTGTTTCCTCACAGCATGTTGAGCGTGGTTGCAGAATTCATCCCGTACTCTGATCACAACCAGAGCCCCAGAAACATGTACCAGTGCCAGATGAGTAAGACTTCCTCACTTCCTTTGTGTTTTTGATTGATTATATCTAAATAACTACTTTCTGTCATAACATGTCTACAAATATCATAAAACAAATGAACTGTGCTGCAACTTGCTTGACATCATCCTGTCTTAGGTAAACAGACCATGGGCTTCCCAATGCATGCGTACAAGGAACGATCCGACAATAAACTGTACCGTCTGCAGACCCCCCAGAGTCCTCTGGTCAGACCCGCGATGTACGACCACTACAACATGGACAATTACCCTATTGGCACAAACGCAATAGTGGCTGTCATTTCTTACTCTGGCTACGATATGGAAGATGCTATGGTAAAGCATAGTTTCCCATTAGTACATTCCGAGACGTTCTTTTGCATTTGTTAATATTGTTCATCCTTTTTAACTTTCTCCAGATCGTCAATAAGTCCTCATGGGAGCGTGGCTTCGCTCATGGTTTTGTTTATAAGACCGATGTCATAGATCTGAACAAAAGGTCAAAGGTGAAGACAGCATTGTGTTTGGGGAAAGCCAGGTGACACCGAAGTACTGGGCAAACTGGATGCAGATGGATTGCCATTTATTGGCTCCGTGCTGAAGTATGGAGACCCTTACTACAGCTACATCAATCTCAATACCGGCCAGAGTCGTGTGGTCTTTTTCAAGTAAGACATTACTTTAGATACTTGCTTTAGTCTAAAAATTGCCTTTTTAATGGAGTCATCATAGTCATTAATTTTACTCTATTTCAGTGTTTTTTTTTTAATATTGTTTTATACTATTATAGTATTTATTAATATTTTAAATATAGCATTTATACTTACATTTACAGTTTTAATTTTTAATTTTTGGTTTTAGTCATTTTATTATGTGCTTTTGTCATTTTTATTAGTTTTTTATATATATATTTTTTTAATTAGCTCTAATTTATATTTCAGTTTTAGTAATTTAGTACTTCAACTTAAAATGATTCTATATCAGTTAGTTGTCAAGGCAACCAAGTTTTTTTTTTTTATTACTTTTATTTCAGCAAAAAAAACAAAAACAAGGTTTAAAAGTTTAACAATAACAAACACTTCTCTGTGACAGAAATACTATTAGTCGACAAAGTGCAAAACAATTTCAATCATTTAAACATTTTTATATTTGCAATTGTTTATGCTTAAAGGGATACTTCACCGATTAGTACCGGTAGTATTTTATAATGATGTGCTTACCTCCCTCATGTCCCCCTGAGGCCACATCCACACGAAGCCAGAGCTTTCCCTATCCGATATTTTTTTTCCCCGTTCAAAAAAAAAATTCCGTAAACACGGCGTCGTCTCAAGAAATATCTGGGTACACACGAAACCACTGAAACCGACTCAAAACGATGTAGTATACATGACAGACCAGTATGTGGCGCTGTAATTCTGCCACAGACATACACTAAAAACGGAGAAGAAGACTTGGAGCTCGCGCATAAACCTTGCGCGCTGTATACAACAATAATGTTAGGCACAGTAGCTTCTTTTTTCTTTTTTAATCAAGAACTTTGTTGAACAATATAAAAACTATAAATGTAGTTGCTGTGACTTAACGGTGTCTGACTAGTTGACACTTGGTGTGATGACATCATCGTTTCACAAAAT
>FLSR01004870.1:2762306-2782186 GCA_900092035.1 Leuciscus waleckii | reverse complement strand
CTTTTAATTATGTAATTTTGATGATCAAAGATGAGTCTTAAGGTATAAAATAACAGGGGGACTTTAAGCCTTTTAATAAATAGATTGCATACGATCAAATAAATATATTGTAGCCTATATTTTGAATAGAATTGCACCAAAACAAAAATCTTATGGTGGGGAACCCCATGTCAATTCAACCACTGTATACTTCAGAGTACGTCAAAGCATATGTAGGCTATGTGTCAAAAACATAGACAGACAGTACCAGAAGTATTGTTAGCTTTAAAAGCGTCAGTTTGAGCATTATTCATATTCATGCATTTACCGTCTGAATGGCAATTCGTCCTGCTCCAGCTGTATCGACCAGGGTGTTATCCAAGTCGAATATAATCGATACAATTCCTCGACTTTCCATCATATTACACATAAACGTCCGATATTGACTACAGTTCCGAACACGCGGAACTCCGGCTACTGACGTCAGACATGTATATTGTGACAGCGCACTCACTTTGCATCATGGGAGATGTAGTTCCCGATTAAATAAAATTCCGGTGTGGTGAAGTGTTGAAGTGAAGTGTCCTCTATGGTTGAGTCCCACTGAAGTGATGAGTCCCAGCTTAGGACCCCAGTATTATGCCTGATCTAAAGCTTTTCTCGCGATTCTTATTGCAATCAATCCAACTTTTATTCACATAATAATCTTTTATTTTTATCCTGATTATTTAGGCTATATAGTTAAAGTATAGGCTAACTACTAGTAGTCCCTTCACTGGGACTCTACACTTCACCACACCCGTTGCATTAACTGCTAAGATAGCATATAGTCTTACAAGTTAGTAATATTTTTTAAGACTGTTCATAACTTACGTAAGTCAGTTAGGCTACATAAAAACGTAGATTGGTCTAATTTGGTAGCGAAAAATACGACTGATTAGCTACCACTACACGCATCCGCTACAGTGGACCAGCGTGTGGGCAAGACTTTTTTATTCTTCGTTTTTTTCCAAGTAGCCTAAAACATTTCACTGGCAATGCATATAATTATCATGTGTAGCTATTAGGTGGTGGTGTTTTTTCTTCTTGATTTATTTATTATTTATTTATTTTAAATTTGACTAAGTTCTTTCAATTCATGGTATTTCGTGTAATTGAGATTTATTTGATCGTTTTATAAAAATCAATGATGTTAAAATGAAAAATGTAGGCTAGGCTAGTAAAATTGCATTGTAAACGCTGCATTCTGCAATATAAGTTAATATTTATATTTATCCTTGAGAAAAAGAGCAGTAAGCTAATATAGCACATGACAGTAATCAGGTGGAAAATCTGAGTGGCAGCTGAATGTTGGAAGACGTGCGAGTTGGCAGCTATGAATGAGGTTACGTGAAAACTTTGGTTTGTTCTCAATAAACATGCTCTTTTTCAGGTTCTTATCAGATTACATGTGCTGGCATTTGAAGAAGAAAAAAGAACACGCCTGTGTCTGAATGTAACCTATATAGCCTATCTGTCTAAGCTAAGGTGGTTCCATCTCATGATAGTGTGTGTGTGTGTGTGTGTGTGTGTGTGTGTGTGTGTGTGTGTGTGTGTGTGTGTGTGATGTGTACTCTTCAGTTCTCTCTCTTCTTACAAGAGCTGAAATATGTGTTTCAGACCTTACAATGCATAAATAAAAACTATTATTTTACATGGATTGGATGTGTCTGAAGAAAAAGTAAGTAAATCTAATTTCTGAACGCTGAACGGAGTGAAGTAATTAGCCCTGATCTCTAAGCATCTGAGATCTATAATGAGATCTGATTCTGAGATGAACTATTCGGCGCTTCATTCACCTGCTGTGAACTTCAGTCAATCTTTCTCTTTTTTTGAACATCAAAAAATGCCTTACACTTCCTGGAGAAATATTTCCCTCTGAAATATGAAGCAAATTCATTTTGTTGCACTTCACAGGACGAATTGATGTTGACAAAAACATACTTCTCTGATGTGGAAAATTAAGAGTGATTCAAGATGATATGGCTACAGGTTTCTGGAACAAATTTCATCAGGCAGGATATTGATTTGTTTAAGGAAAACCTCCTCAGGGGGCCTTCAAACTTTAAAGGTTTATTAATGACTTGAAGGTGCTTCTGTAAACCATCAGAATCAGATGACTGAGGTTATTATACTTGGAGAAAAGGTATGACAAGAGATTTTGTATTTTGTACTGCAATTTGCAAGAGATAATAAATACTAGTCAGAAAGCGCCAACAAAAACATATTTTCACGTAAACGATGTGTTCACGAATGTTTATTAGCCTACTTTGCGACTGGCAAATTAAAGGGTTAGTTCACCCGAAAATGAAAATTCTGTCATTAATTACTCACCCTCATGTCGTTCCAAACCTGTAAGACCTTCGTCAATCTTCGGAACACAAATTAAGATATTTTTGATTAAATCCGAGAGCTTTCTGACCCTACCATGGACAGCAATGTTATTATCACTTTCAAGGCCCAGAAAGGTAGTAAAGACATTGTTAAAATAATCCATGTGATTACAGTGGTTAAACCTTAATGTTATGAAGCAACAATAATTATTTTTGTGCACAAACACCCAACCCTTTAAAGCACACTTTTCAGACAAAATATTCCCTCCTTAACCAACCAAGCAAACAAATGTATAAATAAATGCATTTTTTTAATTATAGATATGCAGTTCAAAATGAAGACAAAAAGTATTTTGACACTTTCTGGTTATGAAATGGTGGAATATGTTCATTAGTTAATGTGATTAATTACACCTGTGGCTACTCAGCATACCCATACATCATCTAAGCGTACATTTACATGACTACGATGGGTAACATACTGTTCTGTCAAATGAGTAATGCATTATTAACATTCTAGTAACTACTATTAACCAAAAAGGAACTCTGATTAACAAATTAACAAGTAATAGTGCTCAGTTGAATGTGGTAGTTCACTATTAGCTAATCAGTAACTACTATTTTTGTCATATCTCACAGAGATTATTAACTATTAAGAACTACTATAAGCAGGTTAAAATTTATGTGAATAATGCATAATGTATAATTCATTCTAAAAAAAAGTTCATGGTAACCCACTAATGACTCAAGTGTTAGCAAATCCGTCAGAAGCAATTACTATCCGAAATCTTACAAAAACCTGAAAAGCTTACAATGACTGCAGTCAATATTAGGTATTATGATGTTTTACACTTTAGAATACTGATCCAAATAATTAGTAATTCCTTTAGAAGGAGCAACACTTGAGTCATTACTAGAGGGTTACCATGATCTTCACTTATTATTAATTATGAACCTGTATAGTAGTTCTTAGAAGTCCGCTGTGAGATATGACAAAAGTTATTGATTAGCTAAGTGAACTACCTCATAACTGAGCACTATACGCTGATTTCACGCAGCCGCCATTTTGAAATCGAAAGTGAGGCTCCGGTGGGAAGAACCCCGGAAGTAAAGATAAACAACAATGCCTTGGATTACCAACCTGAAGCTGCTACCGCGATTTACACTATTGGATGTTCATATTCAATATAGGATATGTATATAGTTCATTCCTGCTTCGTTTTCTACATTCTGAATTATATATAAAAAAAAATATTTTATTTACAAATGAATTTCACTGTATATAGTCTACTCTAAAGTATGAAAGAAATGTTTGTACATTTTTAGAATTGACATACCATCATTAAACACAACAATACGCCATCGCATTCACGACTCTCCTGTGATTAAAGGCGACCCTTCCTATTTTCTTCCCACCGGAGCCTGGCTTTCGATTTCAAAATAACGGCTGCTGAAATCAGCGTATTACTCCTAATTCGTTAATCAGAGATTCTTTTTAGTTAATAACAGTTATTAGAATGTTAATTTAGAGAGCGGGGCACAACCTTACACTTTTTGACTTTCTCGATTTGTGTAAATCCACTTGGGGTTCAGATAATTTTTTCACCCACATTTCACACACGTCCAGTACAATTATGTGGTTTTGTTTTATTAATACAGTATATACTTTTTTCTTAATATACCCCAAAGGAATGGAAGTGAAATGTGACCCACATGTGTGCCCCATGGGGCATGTTGTGACATATGAGGGGCATGTAACATGACCATAATATGAAAGCTTAAAATGTAATCTGATCTAATGAAAAAAATATACAAGACATTAAAATATGTTGTTAATAAAATACAATTATTAACATTTTCATAATTAAAAATAAAAAAAATGTTTTGAGTTTGACAACAAAAAACACAGCAAAACACAGCTATACAGATTAGTACATAATAATTAAACATATTAAAAATGTATAATTTCTGAATAAATGTTCAGTGATATTTTCCAAAGATTATTATTATTATAATTTTTTTTTTTTAACACACTTTTCTCTTTATGGTGTTGATATGGCAATTAGTAAATACACTAAGTTTTGGCATGCTGGCATGTGGAAAGTTTTAAACCAACTAGCCCCGCGTTATTTGTGCCCCGCTCACCCCTATTTCGTTTCTCATTTGTTCGTGTGTTTAGTTATTGTGGTGGATTTTTAATAGATAAAATAGTCAACTGTATATTAAACTAACCATGTCTCTAACATCAAACCTTACTTCCCTTTTTAGGCCTAACAAAACTAACACTTTAAAACACAATGTACTAAAACGTTCTGTCCTGTGTTTCTGAATGTTGGATGTTGTGTTGCCATACCCCTTTTACTTTGGTTGTGTGAATGTAAAAATAAAAAATTTGGGAAATGAAACTAAAAGTTTGAACCTTGTGATTAACTATGAAGTAATCATTAAAACAACCCAGCCGCCGTCGATGTGTAGACGCGCTAGAGTATAGGATTGATGAGCACCCAGCCGCCGTCGATGTGTAGACGCGCTAGAGTATAGGATTGACTAGCACCCAGCCGACGTCGATGTGTAGATGCGCTAGACTAGGGTATAGGGTTAGACTCGGCCGACGTCGACTGTAGATGCGCTAGAGTATAAATATTATAGGACGTAGTTAGATTTAGGGAAAAATCTACGACATTATTCATTAATGATGGAACAGAATTCTAAAGAGTAACCCAACTATGAACTAAAAAATTCAATTTTTTACCTTTGCGTTTTTCTCCTACAGAAACGATCTCCGTTCACACAGATCCGCGGAAACAATTTAAAACGGTGTATTATGCTGCCAGGTCAGTAGTTGGCGATGCCACTTTGTAGAGAAACACTAAGCGCCTGTAGACTGAACACATAATATGCATGAACATAATGTCGCTGTTTTTAGAAATGTGTGTTTTTGTAGTTACTGTTATTGTCACGAAGACAATAACAGTATTGTTTGCAAAAACTTGCACTTTGAAACCCCATTTCACATTTTTGTGTTTTAAGGCCCCCAAAACGCTGTTGTCGCGTAAATGAACGGCCAAAATGCATAAAAGTTTTCCATTTTTAGTGGGAAGTGGCCCTGAAAATGTTTAATAAGTAGTTATGTCTTGCAGGGTTTTTAAAACAACTGCATGTATTATGATAAAAAAAAGAGCCGTGCAAGCAGCTCTGTTATCAGTTGATGATTACTGTGCAGCTTGTATGTAGAGGAAGACATTGAGAGCAGTTAGTGTATCCAGAGGAAGTGTCATGTATTGTTATTTCAAGCATTAAAATGACACTTAAAATGACACTTCTCACTCCCTCTCTCGTGTATCTCTCATTATGTAACCTTGCGTGCACACACCTGGCCGAGCGCCAAACGTTGACACGCAAAAATGTGTCACTGCATTCTGCTCTCGTTTCGGGCATGATCAGAAATTGGAGCATTTCTCACGCATGTAGATTCTGCTCATAGCACGGATGCCAGTCTCTGTTTCAACAATTCCTGTTCATGTAAAGTTCTTTTCAAAACACGTTTTGTAAACAGAAGTTTCAGGGAGGGGAATGTGAGAGAGTTACGGCTACCAAAACAAACACTGCAGCAATTACAGCTACAAATCTCAGTTCACTGATTTGGCCTCCATTTCAGTCCTTCTGATGGTTCATAGCATTAGCATTAGCAGCAATATTATAGTTTTGTTTAGGAATTAAAAAAAAGTAAATGCAATTTCAGCTACTTCAACATATTAGACATATGAAATATAATTTTGATCAGTCATATTTATATTTTTAATTATTAGAATTGCAATTAGTATTTTGATTATTTAGGACAGGGGTGCCCAATCCTGTCCCTGGAGATCTAGCTTACTGCATACTGTAAACCTGAATAAGTAGGCAAAACAAAAAAAAAAAAAATTGAGGGGATCAGTTCATCAGGTTAAGTAAGCAGAGCAGATTTTTATTTTGTACTATGCATGTTAATTGCTCTTAACTTGAAGTATTTGGGTAATATATACAGACCCTTTCCAAAAAATTTGAATATCATGGAAAAGTTTATTTATTTCCATAATTCCATTCGAAACGTTAAACTTCATAGATTATTCAGGGCCACAACTTAAACGATTTCAAGTATTTAGTTTTTTAGATTTCAAGTATTATTTGTACATAATTTGGGATTCCAGCTCATAAAACCCACGAAAACAGGATTTCAAAAAATGTGAATATTACATTAAATCACACAGTAATTACACAGTGATACCATGGTCATTGAACCAGGTTTTGGTTGTTTTGGCAGTGTGGGCAGGTGCAAATCTATGGAAGTTTAACGTTTTGAATGGAATTATGGAAATAAATAAACTTTTCCATGATATTCAATTTTTTTGGAAAGGGTCTGTATATACATTTAATTTAAGATTATCATGTAATCTCAATTTAAATATATTTAGTAGTAGAAACATAACTAGCTAATTCATTGAATGCTAGCTTGCTAACTGGTAGCACAATGCTTCGATTAGCACAGCATTTGCTGAATGAGTAAAGTGACAGAGAACATTTAAATACAGGGTAGGAATTTTGTTCCAGACATTTTTTTTTTTTTTTTTTTTTTTTTTTTTTTTTTTTTTTTTTAATTTTTTGTTATGCTGGTTGAAAGTCTCTTCACATACTGATAGCAATCACTAAGTTAAGTGGTCTGAATGTATTTATGTAAATATCTCATCTGTGGACCATAAAATTTTCATCCAATCATTGTATTCGATCTGAATGCAAGGATATGAAGTCCTTCCTGCCTGTCAGCGTTTGTATTTTTTATACCTCCTCGCACCCCGCGCAGACATAACACGTCATCATCGCATTTCATGCTATGAGTTGGACAGACGTCAGTCGCCGAGCACCACAATTGAAACAGCAGCCATAGTTTCTACTTAACCAAAACGATGAGCTTATGCTGCGTTCACATCATAACTACCGTAAATTGGAAGAGATGGAAACCCCTGACGTTATACTCGGAGCAATTTGTGACTCGAATTTATGCATTTCAATGGCAACACTATCAACATCGTAACAAACTGCAGCAGTCAGGTGGTACAGGTCAATGCTCTTGAAGTTGTTTATGTTCATTATTATTGTAATGTGCTTTAGACATGAGGTATTTGACGTAGTCTTGCATATGTTTGCTCCTTACACCTTCATGGGTTTTAGAGGTGTGGCTTTGTAGACACTTTGAAGGGATCTTATGCTTTCAAAGCTAACTCACTATTGCTAGCGTCTACGAAAATTACCTACTCCACTTTTAACTTACCTATTCTCAAACTAAGTTCATGCTCCAATCGTCACCATGATGGTAAGCATCCGACTCTTCAATTATGTCTGCGCTTATTTTTTTACACCAAACTGCTTTGTGAACGAGGGTCATTACAAAACAGGTCTTGCTAAAAAGTTGTTACTCAAGGATGGAGCAGTACCAACTAACTGTTTATGATCCAGGTTCACATCCTGAAGATGTAAGTATCACACTTTATATTTTGTAAATGATTGAAAATCGCCTTTCCAAATGTGCTTGTTAAGTAAGTTCCGCGGTTAATGTAGCTGAAGTTCCCACAAATGTCTTTGATTATATTCACAGAGACAAGAGTTCTGTCATTTCCATTTTAAAGTAAGGTGATTGACTTTTTAAATACTTTGTACGTTTTCTGTATTGACAAGAGACTAAAAGTGAAATGTTTTTTGCAAAGACCAGCACAGCTACACATATCAGTAGCACGAGGGTTTACAAGCTGCAAAGGCCACGCCCTCTTCTGGAAAAGGGGTGGGGAGCAACAGCTCATTTGCATTTAAAGAGACACACATGAAAACTGCGTATTTTTGCTCACACCCAAATAGGGACAAATTGGACAAATTATAATAAATGATCTGTGGGGTATTTTGAGCTGAAATTTCACAGACACATTCTGGGGACACCTGAGACTTATATAACATCTTGTAAAAAGGGCCTTAATAGATCTTTAAGATCTTCAGGATCACTTAATAATTACATGTGTGTTGTATCAGGGTTAGATCTGAACTCTGTCGGTAAGTTGATATCCAGGAACAGGATTGAGCTACCCTGATTTAGGATTTAAATACAAAGTTGTGTCATGAAACTCGAGTCTGGCCTTGCAACACATCTTTCTCTAAGACACAGTTTATAGGTTCTTGCTGTATCAGCAGCCAATGAGCTTGCTCCTCAACTTTCAAATACTTGGTCAGCGTCTGCTGTAGTGCTGCACGCTTTTAGAAACCTTCCACCTCCACCTGTATATATCTGCTACGGGTCATGTACCAGTCCCTCCAGAAAAACGCGATTATTCGATCGCATGATTCAATGCATAATCAGCCTAAGTCCGCATATCTATGCGGGGGACGCATTTTTTCAAATACGCCGCACTTTCGCCGCAAAAATTGCAGATTTCCGCGCGCAAAATATGCGGGCTTGCATGATTTCATAGTCGCCGCATTTTCGTTGCAAAAAGTCATATATCTTAGCAGAAAGTTGAAAAATGTTGCGTTTACTTCACACAAGCGCAGCCATTTCCCCTGTTGCCATGGGAACGTTATGAAGTGACGTAATTACGCGACATCATTGAAATGCTGCAAACCCATAGTGCAAACCCCGCGATGCCGATGAAACCATGATGGTTTCATCGGCATGAAGTAAGTTTGAGCCATGTGTTTATTAAGGTCTAAAATAAAACAAGATGAGAACTTAAATATTCCCAGCACTTTATGTGATGTAGTATGCTTGCTTATCATAGGAAGTAACAAGAAATGACTCTTTACATTAAAGTAGTAGCGAATAGGGTTAGGGGGAATCTTTTTTTTATTTTTTCATCAAACCGCAGTTTTTGCAAGTTCCCGCAATTTTTGCAAGTTCCCGCAATTTCATCGCATAAAATTGCATAAATATCCCGCATATTCCATCGCATTTTTTACGAAAACTTGCCGCATAATCAAGGATTTTTGCCCGCAACAATCACAAAAAAACTCCGCGTTTTTCTGGAGGGACTGATGTACGCTATGTTGTACATCAGCAGCATGTCTTACTTGTTCACAGCAGTGTGTCATGTATGTATTGGCTGTAGCAAGTCCTGTTACAGTAACCAACAGCAGCAGCGTAGCAAATCTATTACGCCAAGACCAAACATTTAACATTGTCATTCCTTTTACATGCCAAACACACCAAGAGTTGTCATGACAGATATATGTTATTTCCAAAACAAATATCAGAAAGTCATAATTTATTTGGGGTAGTTTTGAATACTAAAATGAAATTTAAACAAGTAAGAATAACAATAAGTGAGATCTGCAATTTCATTAGTATTGTTGAATAGTTATAATTAATTTCCATATGTTCAAGTCATAATTCAATTTTAACAAGCAAAATGCTTTATAATCAACAATTTAAAAAAAACAAAGTTATATTTATATTGATTTGAATTATACAGTTGTATTATATGGCCGTAAAAATAAATATGCATTGTTTATCCTTTTGATCTTTCATTCTAACATTTCATTGAAGTAAAATAATTGAGAGTAAATCACATTATAAAATAAATGTTTTTCCCTTAAATAAGTTGGCCATAATTATTGCACCCTATTAAATACTATTTGCAGCCTCCTTTTGCCAAGATAACAGCTCTGAGTAGCCTTCATTTTGTGCACATGCCTTCAGTAGACACATTTTTGTGTTGATTTTGATGTTTGTTTTGGATCGTTGTCCTAATGGAAGATCCAACCATGACCCATTATAAGATTTCTAGCAGAGGACGTCATGTTTTGATTTTTTACCTGTTGGTAAAAGCTATAATGATCCAGGACCACCAGCAAAAAAATCTCCAGCCCACAACATTAAAGATCCAGCAGTATATTTAACTGTGTGCATGGTGTACTTTTTATCCCTGTTAGCACCAGATACATCTGGTGGTTTTGCTGCCAAAAAGCTATTTTTTGTTTTGTTTCATCTAACCATAGAACCTCATCCCTTTTGAAGTTACAGTCGTGTCTGACAACTATGCTGGAATTTGTTTTTGGATGAGCAAGGAGGATTTTTCCTCCCAAACAACATGTGGTGGTGTAAGGGTTGTTTGATTTTTTTTTTTTTTTTCAGGCTTTCTGACCCCAAGACTCAACTAATCTCTGCAAATTCTCCATCTGGGATCCTTGGAGAGCTCTGGCCACTCAACTCTCCTCCTTGCTGTGCATTAAGACAACATAGACAACATATGTCCTCTTCCAGGCAGATTCGTAACTTACTTATTTTCTTACAGCCACTTTCTATTTTGTGAAGCTCAACAATCTTTTGATGCACATCAGAATTATATTCTTTGGTTTTACTTATTGTGATGGATGATTAAGGGAATATGGCATTTGTGTTTCCTAGGATTTATACTCATGTGAAACAAGAAGTCATAGCTAGACAATTTCCAAGGCAGGTGTGCTAAAAAAATATATATATATATTAATGGGAATATCCTTAAGAGATATTTGGCCAATGTTTTTTGGGAGAAAAACGTTTATTTCATGAGATGTTATTATAAGAGATCATTACTGCATGTTTTACAAGTAAGAATTCCATTTTTACTATTCAATACTGAATCTAGAGATGAAGACTTGAAAAAATTCAACTTTTGCATTAAAGATTTCAAAAATTCAAACATTGAATGCATGTGTTAAAAGGCATGAGAAATGACAATGGAAACATTTTAGCCACTCTTCTCCACAGACACACAGCGCTCTGTTTTGCTTTTCATCTCAGTGGGTGGTCATGTCTGCAGTCTCACGCGATCTCTGTGTTCAGTACAAGCCTCCCCCACAGACAGCACGGCGTTTGGGTCACCTTATGTTTAAATATCTCAGATAACACCTGCGAAACAAGAGATCGAGCAAGTGCATGAGGGCACGGCTCCTTTATTCTTTCATATGAAGTCTTTTCTCTTCTAGATCAGAACATCATGCAACGCTCATAAAAATATATTGAATGAGAAAAGCAAATGTTATGTTCAGATGTTCCTAATTTTACAGGGATTGTTTGAACTGTCAATTTTTTTACAGTAATTAAAAAAAAAAGGCACTGACAGCAGGAACCTGTCAACAGTAGCGTGGCACTCTGGGTCAATGTGTCATTTATGCAACACAAGATCTACTGATATTGCATCATTTTCAGCACCTTTCGCATAAACACACAATGTGGTTGGAAGAAATTTTACACAACCTGTTCTCAACAATGAAAAAAATCAGATAATATTGAGCAAATGTTGCCTCAGCTCACACCACTGTATGTTTGTTAACAGCAAGTCAAAACTTATAGTGACATTTAATTGAATTGCCATTGCAATTAAATCATTAAATTGCTGAAATCTTGCACTACTGTTATCAGTAAAAGCCATATGATAGCATTAAGAATGAAATCAAACAGAGTCATCACACAAGACCAAACATCGTTTTTTTTAATTACTCACCTCCACTCAATTCTATACTGAAAGTGGCATTTATAGATTTGTTTTCATTTTATAAATTAAAGTAGCATAATATGCCAAACACTGTCAGTAATATGATCATGTTGTTATGACATGAACATGTTTCATTTTGACACAAACACAGCATTTTTATCAATGCATTTCACTGGTTTAATTGCAATATATATATAATATATATATATATATATATATATACATCATTTTGACATCATTTTGACATCATTTTGACATGTCATCATTTTGACATTTTGAAAGTAGCTACAATTGATTTCTTTAGGTGCAACATTTGTAAAAAAAAAAAATATATATATATATATATCCATCCCCTGAGAGGTTGAATTTTTTTTTTTCCGCTCTGCTTAAAAAGTTCGGATTTTCTTTTCTAACCAGTGCTGCCACAGTTCAATGGACTTGTATCCAGTGGCTAAATGCTTGGCACGTTGCTATGATCTTGCTATGGTGGCTCAAGTCTTTTTGACGTTCCTAACCCTATAAATCCAACTATATAATATTTGATACATGACTTTTAAATTATCAACGGATCAACTATGCTGGAAAACCTGTTGCACATCTATTTATTCGTTATTCATTCAATCTGCTGCCAAAAGTGTGTGATTATGCATTGGTTACAGTTGTTGTTCATAGTTAGTTTAATAGTGAGTATTGGACCCTAAATTAAAATGTGACTGAAATTACATTTTGACATGACATTTGACATTTTGACATGATTATATAATGATCATTATTCATAAGGAGCAAGTATCCTTTCAAATAATTATATTATTTGACTGAAGTTTTCATATCATGTGAGTGTATATCATTTTGACCATTTCTCAAAAGTAGCTACAATTGGTTTCTTTAGGTGCAACATTTGTAAAAAAATATATATATATATATATATTTTTTTACAAATGTTGCACCTAAAGAAACCAATTGTAGCTACTTTTGAGAAATGGTCAAAATGATATACACTCACATGATATGAAAACTTCAGTCAAATAATATAATTATTTGAAAGGATACTTGCTCCTTATGAATAATGATCATTATATAATCATGTCAAAATGTCAAATGTCATGTCAAAATGTAATTTCAGTCACATTTTAATTTAGGGTCCAATACTCACTATTAAACTAACTATGAACAACAACTGTAACCAATGCATAATCACACACTTTTGGCAGCAGACTGAATGAATAACGAATAAATAGATGTGCAACAGGTTTTCCAGCATAGTTGATCCGTTGATAATTTAAAAGTCATGCATCAAATATTATATAGTTGGATTTATAGGGTTAGGAACGTCAAAAAGACTTGAGCCACCATAGCAAGATCATAGCAACGTGCCAAGCATTTGGCCACTGGATACAAGTCCATTGAACTGTGGCAGCACTGGTTACCTTCAAAATTGGGCAGGCAGAAGTGATCAAGGCCCTCACTCAGAGATGGAGAATGTAGACAGGAAGTTCCTGCATGATTAATGATTGTATATCACTCAACACTGAAGTCATTCCAGCTGAACACTGGCTGTTTTCTCCCTCCTCATAGGCTGTTGATTGCCGATCTCAAAGTTTCCATTAGAGTCATAGAGTAAGAGGGATACGAACACATATAAACCAGATGGGTTTATGGATATTAACTACATTCCACACCCAACAACAATACATACAATTAACATCAACACTGATCCTGATAAAAAGGATTTGGAAGGAAATTTCCATACACACCACATATCTCCTTCATAGAGAAAGCAACACCATGGTCAGTTATTAATATAGTTATTCAGTACTGAAAATAATATATAAAAGACTAAAAAATAAGTTATATAATATAATATAATATTGTAGTTGTGGTCCTAAGGCTTTGGTCTGAGGACACAGGGGGGAAAGCTGTTAAAATGGCATATTAAATGGCATGCGCTTAAATATGTAACTTTTGATTGTACTTCTCATATTATTGTGCGGATCAGGGGTCAAGTATATCAAGTGCCTATGCAAATGATCCTTCAGAAATCATTCTGAAATGCTGATTTGGTGCTCAAAAAACATTTTATTATAATATTATTATTGTTGTTAACAATGTAATATATATAATATTTATACTTTGTGGAGACATAAAAAAAGTTTAGGGTCCTTTGATCAATAGAAAAAGCAGGTTTTATTTGAAATCGTTTTTTTGTAACAATTTAACAGTATATACTGTCACTTTTGATCAATTTAATGCATCCTTGCTGAATAAAAGTAGTAATTTCAGTCACATTTTAATTTAGGGTCCAATACTCACTATTAAACTAACTATGAACTACAAATTTGCCTCAATAAACTCCTAATTACTGCTTATTAACAGAGATGGGCATACATACATGGAAATGTATTTAAAATACAAATACAAAATACTGTGTGAAAATTTTTATTTAAATACAAATACAAAATACTGTGTGAAAAGAACCCTCAATAAGAGCCTTCAGAACCTCAACCTCAACGAGGAGGGTGAGTCAAGCTCCACTCTATATCACTAAGCCTGAATTCTCTTTATTCTCAGCTAGAAGTCAGCAGGTATAATGTTGAAAAGAAAAAATTATAAAAAAAATGTGGGGGGGTTGAAAAAATACAATATTGAAAAGTTTTCAATTAATTTTTCAGTATATTTGGTTCAAAGTGATTGCTTAAATCATGATGCATTAAAGTGCCTAATTAAAGGTGTAAAGTACCCTGATAAAGAGGTTGACTGTCAAAAAGTATTTTATGTATTTTGAAAATACAAAAATACTCATCTTAAATGTATTTAAATACAAATTACATTAGATTTTTTCCAAAGGCTTTAAAATACAAAATAGTATTTTGTATTTCAAATACGTATTTTAAATACATGTATCTGAAATACTGCCCATCCCTGCTTATTAATAGTTATTAAAGTAGTTATTAAGTTTAGGTTTTGGGTAGGATTAGGACTGTAGAATATGGTCATGTAGAATAAGGCATTAATATGTGCTTTATAAGTACTAATAAACAGCCAATTTCCTATTAATATACATACTAAAAAGCAATAGTTAATAGTGAGAATTGCACCATAAACCTCCATTTTTAAAGAACAGTCATATAGATGAACATTTAACAATTAATTTTACATTTAGCAAAATTATAAACTTTATGCACACACAACATGCATATATTTTTTTTGGGGATGTTTGCTTCACCTAAATGTGCATATAAACAAGGTCATTGAGGTAATGGAAAATGCACCAGGAACATATTGTTAAGAGTTCTCATGGTGTTTCTGCTTCACATTGAGCGTTAGATGGTCATTAATGAGGTATCTAATGACAGATGTCTTTCTGAGTGATAGAACATGTCCTGATAAGAGGGGAACTCCTGCTGAACAATGAGCTCTTGCATCACACCACCAGCGCATTTCAGAAGAAACCACAGAGTAATATGTGTGCTCAAATTAAAACGAAAAATATTTTGTTTTGTCAAAAGGTTTTACTGTATATGTCAAATAATGACGTCGGAGTTACACATGTGGAAAATTTTATGTGAATGTTATTTCCCTTAAAACAGTGATGTCAATACAAATCATATTCCCCTGAGGCATAAACTACAGATGATTATCTTTACTCTGTATAATCATTCTAACAAGATGATTTGTTGCTCAAGAAACATTTATTACTATTATGAATGTTATAAACAGTTGTGTTGCTTAATATTTTTGTGGAAACCATGATACATATGTGTGTGTGTGTGTGTGTGTGTGTGTGTGTGTGTGTGTGTGTGTGTGGGAGAGATTTCAACGCCCCATTTTTTCCCCCACATTTGATAGAAATTTCTCAGAACCGTTTAATTGATCATGCAAAAAAAAAAAATGAATGACTAAAATCATTTTAAATTACAAAAATACAACTCTGTGTACGATGAAACACCCCCAAAGAGAGGGTCTATAAAAATGGAATTCCAACATCTTTCATGATTTTGTGTGTAAATGGATATCAGAAAGACACTAGATCTTCAGCATACTGTTTATTTACCTCTTTTTTTCATGAACAGCTTTTTTCTTTGCTTTTGGGTGGATATCTTCCAAATACCAGGAAGTTGTAAATCGCTTGATAATAGACACAGACAAAATGGCACCACATGATCTCTAGCAACCATTAGAATAGGTGGCATTTTCTTACATCCAAAGCAAATTCACACCATCTGCCAGAAACATGTCCATGCAATCTTCACCCCAAGATGAATGAGAATATCTGCCCAAAACAAACAACATATCTGCTGTGTTGGGTGAATAATAGGACATGTCACTGAAACTTAAGAGAGGATAAATGATAGACACCAGATAAGTGAATGATGCAAGTCTGCAAATGTTTCCCTGAATAAATGAAAGTTCAACAAGTCCATTATCTGATGATCTGATGGCCTTTGAGTCTATATATAAGAGCTTGCACTTTAAAAGCCATCTATTTTTGTCCTTAGTTGCAAGGAAACTGAAGTATGAATAGCATATTATTATGGGGGGTTTACTATAAATTTTGCCCGCTGATTGCGTTATTTATTTGCATGCTCGGTCCGTGTTGTTTTAGTAGCCAATTCAGAGAGAGGAATTATGCAAATTGGGTTAACAGCACATAATCATTTGGTCGACATTTTACATTTCTGCAGCCATAATCAAAAAAACATCTCTTATAAACAAACACATAGGCCTATATATTTGAGTCCCTAAACATATTTCCTTGAAAGTTTGTAAAAAAGGGCAGCTTTTACTGCTTTTGAGTTACATGAAAGAATCAAAACCATATGGGTTTTTAAAAAATCATGACAAAAAAACTTTCATTTTTTATTTTTGGGTGAACCGTTCCTTTAATGACAAATACATATACTAATGGATGCTGAAAACCTTCCAGTTGACATCAAATAGCAACACGCAAACACAACAATCCGTCACCAGGCTCAAATACAAGTGTTGAATTTATCAGCCTGCTGTAAATTAAAAGAGAGATTTACCACTGTCATTACAGCAACTGGCTGGCAAGAAAAGAAAACGTTTTAATACTAGAGGCAGGGCAGTATTATACAGTCAGAGGATAATAGGAAACATGTTTACAAAATAAGCCTGCAAATGTGATGCAAAGTTTGCAAAAAGATGCAAAAAGACAAAACAGCTCAGATGATTTATCATAGTACACAAACTATTCATTGTTTTGAAAATGTGAATGTTAATGTATAACATTGAAATTCCATTACCATTTGGAAATAAGCTATTACACAAGTTACGATTTGAGGAGTGTGCACTAATGTTTTCAGCTCCATTTGTTTCCGTGGTGTATCAAGGACACGCCCACAATAGGGGAAATATCATAAATATTCAGGTATACTAAAACCACTGGAACAATTTTCACGGAACTGCATTTTACACAATACGGGGAAAATTAAAAAGATGTGAGGTGTACGCAGGCTCCCGAGAGCCTCTCATCCTTTCTATGACACATGAAATGAATGCTTATACAATGTTCAGGATAATGCTGAAAGAGCTACTATGGATGGTGTAATGCAAAGAAAATAAAAGGCTAGCCAGATCAAGTATTCAGTCTATGGTCTCAAATACTTTATAATCAAACTATCATAATAGTGTCATTTTAATTAGGCCTACCTCATCTGTCAACATGATGCTGATGAATTGCAGAGGTTGTGCAAACAAACCCATATCCACAACTGCTGCTTTCTCACCGCTGTCATTTTTTGTTGTGTGTTTATTTTGTCATTGAGAGGAAAACGTGCAGAACATAGTTACATATTCATCTAAATGTCACTCTCAGCGTGGAAAGTGTCTGGATGTTTGTTAACAGTATATCGCTGCAACTAACACTTCTAACTTAACAAAAAAGTACTTGGCCGTGAGAATATTTGGGCATTGAATCCCATTCAGGCTCTTGTACATAACGTGTGCACAAGTGCGAGCCTGAGCAATAATTTCAAGGCTGCAGTTCACTTAACGACCACTGGTGTCGCTAATAACAAGGGTTTCTGAATTATACATTTAGTTTATAAGTTAACATATAAGTAAATAAAATAGTTAACAAACCAGCTTGTTTTTGCATGTTAGAGTGATCACAAGGCCTTCATTGCCAGCATATCACAGTTGAGTGTCTAAAAAAAATACTTTAAAATACATTTACCTAACTATAATAAGCCGATGGATGGATGGATGGATGGATGGATGGAAACAACCTGTTTGAAAACAGTCACTGCACAAATATGACAGCTACAGTTGTAATCAAAATTATTCAACCCCCATTTCAAATCAGGTTTATAGGCCAAATTTACTGACTTCCAGCTGTTTGCAATGAATAAATCAAACAAAATGAATTGACATATCTCAACACAACAAATCGTTTCCCCAAATTCAACTGAAAATGCACTTTAATGACTTCTGTCGTCTCAAAATTATTCAGTTCCCTGAATAGAATCCCTCACAACAACACAAATCTGCAAAGCAGGTGTTGTCTCAAGCACACATGATGCAACTAATCAAGGGCTTTATTAGTTGCACCAGGTGTGCTTGAGCTAGAACACATGAAATATCTGCACTGGCTAGGTTTTTTGAGTGTCACTTTTGTCAAAAGAATGGTCCAAAAGGTTAAGAGAAGATATCATCGCCCTTCACAAACAAGGAACAGGATACAAAAAGATAGCGAAGGCACTAAATGTTCCTAGAGACACCGTTGGAAGCATAGTTCGCAAGTTCAAAGTTAAAGGAACAGTGGTTACACTACCTGGACGGGGCAGAAAAAAGGAGATTTCCCGAGAAGGTAGGTTCAGAAAACCCTTGAGTGACTGCAAAAGACCTGCAGCAAGACTTGGTGGCAACAGGCACATAGGTTTCAGCTTGCACAGTAAGGCGCATACTAAATACATGCCAGTACTCCAAGACATACACCACTACTGACCCAAAAGCACAAGTAAAGTCGGCAAAAATTTGCTCAAAATCATATAAATAAGCCTCCGAAGTTTTGGGATTCTGTACAGTCCCAAATTTAGCGATTAAACAAAACTGGAACTTTTCGGCCCAATGGATCAGCGGTATATCTGGAGGAAGAAAAATGAAGCATATGCCGGAAAAGAACACTATGTCTACAGTTAAGCATGGTGGTACTCGGTGATGCTCTGCGGCTGCTTTATATCTTCTGGCACTGGAAACCTGCAGCGTGTGGAAGGCAAGATGGATTCATTGAAGTATCAGGAAATCCTAGAAGAAAACGTCATGCCGTCAGTGAGGAAGCTGAAGCTTGGGTGTCATTGGACCTTCCAACAGGACAATGATCCCAAGCATAACTCAAATTCCACGCAGGCTTGGTTGCAGAAGAAGTCCTGGAAGATTCTACAGAGGCCATCACATCGACCTGACTTGAACCCCATAGAAAATCTCTGGTGGGATTTGAGAGGCGGTTGCAGCATGCAAACCCAGGAATAGCCTATAGTCATTGCTCATGAGGAATGGGCTAAGATTCCTCAGAAACGCTGCCAGAAGCTGGTGCCTGGTTATACATGTTGTTTGCAGCAGGTCATAACAGCAAAAGGGTGTTCTACTAATCACTAAAGAAGCTTGCCATAAAGGGGTTGAATAATTTTGAGAACGCAGAAGTCATTAAAAGTTGCATTTTCAGTTGATTTTGGGGAAACCACTTGAAACATTCGTTGTGTTGAGCTATTTCAATTACTTTTGTTTGATATGTTCATTGTAAACAGCTGGAAGTCTGTACATTTAGCCAATAAACCTGATTTGCAATGGGGGTTGAATCATTTTGATTATAACTGTATTTATGCAAATCGCATTGGTGACACTATTGGCATACACTGTAAAAAATGTCTAACCCTCCCAAATCAAAAATTTCAAGTGACCGATAACATCTACATTTTTCAATTGGCCCAAGTGAAATTCTTGTTGCAATAGTCTGTTAGCATTGGCTCAATGAGAAATAATACGTCAGACTAATTGAAAAATGTAGATGTTATCG
>FLSR01004870.1:2728596-2749404 GCA_900092035.1 Leuciscus waleckii | reverse complement strand
CTTAAAGGTGAACTAAGTAACTTTTTTTACCTTAACTGAACAGCTTCGGAGTCATTGGAATGGTTATATTACTTATTTCGGGTTGAATGGTGTTCGTTTCGCACCCCCCTGGTGCCCGTGAGCGGAAAATACGCACTTGCAACTTTGAGCTGGCGGGCCGCCGGCCGCTGCGTCAGGAAGTCTTGCGTGATATCAGGTCTCGCGATGTAAACAATTGCTTTACGGCCAAAAGAAATCTGCTAAAATGCTGTCATTATTGCGCTCCCTCACGCTGTTCGAACCCGAATGAAGAAGACGTTTTAACGAATGTCCTATCTGCTTTGATGTCGTTGATCTACTAGCCTCTGGTGTCTGAGAATCACCAACGAGTTTTTACAACAGTGTTGTCAAATATCTATTCCGAAGCTGTGGGGGGAGCTCTAGAGAGAAACCTGCGAGCAAAAAGCGAGAATACAGCGAAGAAGTCCCGAAGCTACTGAGTGCTGCTTTAACTAATATTAACAGATCTGAAAGGGTCTGTTTGAGATGAAAGATGACAGATTTTTTCATGTAGCCTATTAATCTCTTTTTTATTGCCAATGTGTGAACAGCTGAACGAAACTTTAAAAACGAGACCTTCCCAGACTTCCTAGGTTTTCTATGAAAGCCTGCGACTGACTTTTATGTAAAGGACTCGGGTCGTTTTTTGCCGGGAAAATCAAAAAGATGTGACTTTAACGAGCGCTCCCGAAAGCCTCTCTTCCGTTCAATGACACATGAAAAGAATGATTGTGCAATGTTCAGAATAATACCGAAAGAGCTATACGGTAGCCTACTATAGGCCTACTGTACCAATGTGTCATATAAAGAAAAGGGAACAGCCTAATTAAAACTATATTCTCACATAGCCAGATCTGCATAGTCTAAATTCTCATATGCTATACTAACGCTATCTCACGACCAAATTCGTACGAGTGAGTAAAAGGAGGGAAAGACCGTATTCGCATACGATTGTCGCATTTCGCCCCCTAGTGGCAGTCGCACGGAACTTTGAACTTTGGTCGTGAAACAACCATTACCCCCGGCTTATTTACCATGGTAAAATGATTATTTTAATGAATGCATGCATGAATATATCCACATAAAAGCAAATTAACCTCAATACACCTAAATTAAAAAACCATAGTAGATTTTATAGAGCTAATCAATATAAACATTGATTTTATAATTATAAAATAGTTATTCTGCCATAATTATTAATAACCACCATTTTACAGAAATAAAGTGTTAAAATATTGGTAATTCTAGCTTTGCGCTCATAGTTTTGATTGGAATACATCACAGATGTTTCAACGCATCCAAAGCTCAAATTCGGATCCGAAATTTCCGCATATGCATATGATCGGAACTCCACGCAGCTCCCGAACTACTACTTCGGCTTTATTCGTAGGAATTCGTATGATTTGTCTAAACCCACGTGATGGGTAAGTTTAGGGGCGGGGTCAGGTGTAGGTCATTCATACGAATTCATACGAGTTGGGCAACTCGTAAAATATGTACGATTTAGCAAAAATTGTACGAATTCCTAAGAGTGAGGTCGTGTGAATTTATACGAATTAGCCACCTCGTAAAATTCAAACATAGGTTACATTCAATTTTAATTACCCCCGAGTCCACAGACATTATGTTGCTAGTGAATTGCAGAGCTTGTGCAAACATATCCACATAGCTATGATCAGATGCTTTCTTAACTGCTGCTTTCTCACCGCTGTCATTTTTGTTGTGTGTTTATTTTGTTTTTGAGAGGGATTTTATTTACCTAAACGTCACTCTTGGCAGTGTGGATGATGTCGGGAAGTTCGTCAACAGTATAGGCTATCCCTTCAAAGGTATTTCCAAGTATTTTCTTTTTACCTTTTAAGCGAAGAACGGAAATACATTTGTCATGAGTTTATCGGGGCATTGAATCACGTTTAGTCTTTTGTACGTTACGTGTGTGCTGGTAAGTTGCTGGCTGCAATTCACTTAACGGCCACTGGTGTCACTAATAACAATGGTTTCTGAATTCTACATACATATAGCCCCTTTAAAAATGGATTAGAAAATGTTGAGTTTTACAAACAAAACATATTGTAAAGTGTTAACAAATATTTTTTATCATAATTGACGCATGCACCATATTTTTTTTCAAGCTATTAGATCATCTAAGATTTTTTTAATCTTGCTAGTTTTAAATCATTATATTTTGGCCATCTTGATTTCAAAATTCCAATTACTTTCAATAATTTATTATTGTTATTATTATTATTATTATTATTAAAGGGTCTACCCTAGTGTTCTTGACTGAGTTTTAAATATGAGGAGAAATGTCTTAAATTATTGCATAATACATTCAAGTTTAATGAGTTGTTTATGTAATCTTTTCTAGTGATATATTTTTTACAAGCTCTTTGTAAGAGCTGAAGCGCTTGACAGAATCCTTTAAGGATAAATATAGAACCTGTATGTTTAGAGTTCCACAGGATGCAGTCTGTCAAACTGACACCAGCTCTATATAAAACATGCACATAAAAATGACAACAAACAGCTTTACAATTACCTGGAAACACCTGGACCACAGCAAAGTGTTGCTTGTGTCTGTCAGGGCCTGTCTCAGCATGGCCTGCATTGGTCTTTGATACAGTAAAGAGGCCTGGGGGTCCAGAGTTTGTTCGGAGGTCTCTTAGTAGACTGTTAGTAGACAATAAGTCAAATAAGTCAAATTATTTTGGACAATAAGTCAAAATTGTCCAGTTTTCCCCAAAAGGTAAACTGTGTAGACACTATAAATGAAACAGAAGCACTGAATCTAATGGATAAAATAAAATTCATCTCTACCTGGAATTATGTTGTTCCAAACAGATAGCCTATGATTCATCACAGCGATCAAAAACTATAAGTGTATGTTTAGCAAAAATATAGTTCCCCAGATTTATTTGTAATAAAAGAAAAAAAAGGTTAAAAGTATATTTTGAATGAATATGAATTGAATGAATGATGATTTTGATGAATGAATCAATGTGTGTTTGTGTGTTTCTATGTTTTTCATGTTTTTCTATCCCGGTGGGAACTTCAACCTGAATGCACCAGGACTCATGGGGACTTGTGTCACGTGGGGACCTAAATAGAGGTCCTCATGGGTACACAAGCTTATAAATCATACAAAAGGAGTTTTTTGGGAAATGTAGAAATGCAGAAAGTTTTCTGTGATGGGTAGGTTTAGGGGTAGGGTTAGTGTAAGGAGACGAATATACCGTTTGTACAGTATAAAAACCATTAAGTCTATGGAGAGTCCCCACAAACATAGTGAACCGTGTGTGTGTGTGTGTGTGTGTGTGTGTGTGTGTGTGTGTGTGTGTGTGTGTGTGTGTGTGTGTGTGTCATAATCATAATCATACAAAGATCATAATCATACACTGTTCGCTCGTTGGCCAGAGGAGAACTGGCCCCCGACTGAGCCTGGGTTCTCCCAAGGTTTTTTTCTCCATTCTGTCCCTGATGGAGTTTTGGTTCTTTGCCACTGTTGCCTTGGCTTTTGGCTTGCTTAGTTGGGGACATTTAATATTCAACAATATTATTGATCTGCCTTACTTAAGGTGGACGATGACGCAATTTTCTTCTAGAAACAAACTTTGTTTTATTATTTTCATGTTATCACTGAAGCTGCGGTGATACAATCTTGTAAAAAGCGCTATATAAATAAAGGTGACTTGACTTGACTTGTGTGTGTGTCCGTGTCATGAGCAATTCTTACAGCCTTTCTTATAGTTAATAAAACTGTTGATATCGATGTTAATTTAGGCTACAGTGCATTATGTTATGTTAACAGATCGGAAAGGGCCTATATGTAAGAATGTTCATGTATTCACTTTTTTATTGCCAATGTGTGAACAGCTTCTAACGAAACTTAAAAAAGTAACCTTCCGCGACTTCTTAGGTTTTTCTATGAAAGCCGGTTGACTGATCGTGAAGGACTCGGGTCGTTTTCACCGGGAAAATCAAAAAAATGTGACGTATACGCGCGGTCCCGAAAGCCTCCGCTCTGACACATAAAAAGGATAATGGATAGGCTACTGTCAGTCAGGGATGGTTTTCGATTGTTTCTTTTTTCTTTCTTCTTTTTTTAAAAAAATGAGGATTAAAGAAATAACACTGGCCTACATCATTATCTGTTAAAAAGTCAAATATAAATAACCAAATACAAGACGTCAATGTCACTGCCGCATTGACAGATATTAACACAATATTTTAATAACAAAATAGAATATAATTCAGCCTTACAATATTTGCGTATCAATATACAGCATTTTAAAATGTGGAAAATAATGGAATGTTATAAGGTGTGTTGTGCACATATAGCCACTTATTGATGCACATGTAGGCCTATAGGCCTACTTTTTTATTATTTATAATAGCCCATTTGAAGTTGTCAAGTCCTGATTGCTGTAAAGAGTCAGTGTTCTTCTGGGGATCTATAAAACCTGTTAAGTGATTTGACGTGTCATGGCGTGATCAGTGCGCGCCGCACGCGCGCTGTCCGTGGTACTGAACTCTCGAGATGCCGCTGGACTAATTCGGCATACTTTTAGATAAGTATTTCGTTTTTATAAACATATCTTTATATGAAATGTGTCTCTTTCATAATAATGTTATTATAATGTATATAATAATTATAATATTTTGTAATAATAGGCATATTTCATTTTATATAGCCTACGTTTTAAACAAAAAAAATTAAATCTAAATAGTCTGATGCAACTGAGTAAAAAACAAACAAAAAACAATTATGAATCGATTTCCAAAGATGATTCACTCGGAGCACATTAATCTAGCTGTTTAAGCACACTTTGAAATTGTGCATCTGCTTTGTGAAAACAGATTGGAATCATTGGATCGTGATCATCATATTTTCATACCAAACATTGTGGAATGGAGTTTGTTTACAGGAGGTAAGAAAAAAACATATGTGATTTACTTGGACAAAAAACAAACAAAAAACATTATTATAAATATTAATGAATTAAATTTATAATAAGATATAAAGTTACAGGTATAGCCTTACATTTGTTGAAGTATGCCTATAATGTTGGATCCCAAGTAAAACTTTAAATACAAAATACGGACGACAAACGTTGTAGAATTACAAACAAATAAATCAGGTCTTTATTTTCCCTTCATTACTTTATTTAAGTGTCATATACTGTAATTTGGCGCTGGTTGGGAATGTGGTCCTCCTCGTGGCAACAGGTGGAAACAGAGAAAGAGGAAAATACTATCAAAATTCTCCACATTGCATAATTTTCCATCACTTGTTATCTTTTCAATTGTATTTTCCACAGTAATGAAGGAAGTACACTACTGTATATTGTCCTGTCAAACATTAGTTTTGATGCACAGTTTCAGCACACATCATCATTATACGATCTGTTCTGACTTGCACGGTACTGAAGTTGCAAACACGAGAAAACTAAAGCATCCCCATCCCCACGTAACAGCTTTGAATTAAGCAAAACTATTTTAAACCCATTTCAGTGGATAACTAGATATAGACGATAAAATATAATTTATTTTACCCTGGAAGGCTACACGTTTTGCCTTGTTAAACAGTTTCAGCGCAAATTTAGCCCATTATATTTAGGCTAGACTCACATTTCAGTAATTCTTTGGTGAATTAAAAAAACTTATAATTAAACAGCATGATGACATTTTTTTTTTCCACGCGAGATAGATAGATAGATAGTTCAAAATACATAGCAGTTGAAGTCACGCATTCAGAGAGAGAGAGAGAGAGAGAGAGAGAGAGAGAGAGAGAGAGAGAGAGAGAGAGAGAGAGAGAGAGAGAGAGAGAGAGAGAAGGGAGAGAAGATGAAAGAAAAGTAATGACAAAAAAGAGAAACAGACTACAAAGTGAAATTGGAAAGTGTGTGTGTGTGTGTGTAAAGGAGGAGACTCTCAGTGATGTGATTTAGTCGTGGATCAATTCGTGGATAAACTCATTTCATCTTAGACCAACCATCACAACACTACTAACTTTATCCCCACTCTATAATTTCATATGAATCACTCAGAAACGCCGCAAGCGCTGGCAACTTTAACAGTGATTGATGCTCAACAGGTAAATTGTGTTTGACCACTTCAAAGTGATTCTGCTTGATATCGAGGCTTGCAAATTGATCAAAAATGGATTTCCTAGCGGCTGTGGATGATTTCATCCAGTTTTCGTCGCGGAGTGCTTTACTATCTCTGCTGGTGTGTTTAACGCTCATGTTCTGGCGGCGACCGGTCGCTGTCAGTTACCGGGTCCGTTCCCATGGCCGGTCATCGGTAACGCTGCTCAGCTCGGTACCTGTCCTCACTTTTTCTTCACCCGAATGGCCCAGAAATACGGCGACGTTTTTCAGATCAAACTTGGCAGCCGACACGTTGTGGTTCTGAACGGAGACGCGATTAAAGTGGCGCTTATAAAAAAAGCTGTCGATTTTGCCGGCAGACCCGACTTCGCTTCGTTCCGGTTCGTGTCCGGTGGGAAAAGTTTGGCGTTCGGTAACTACAACCAGTGGTGGAAACTGCATCGAAAGATCGCCCAAAGCACCGTGAGAAATTTCTCCACAGCCAACATCCAAACCAAACAAACTTTTGAGAAGCACATCGTGTGCGAGATCGGAGAGCTCATCCGTTTGTTTCTGACTAAAACACGCGAGCAGCAATTCTTCGAACCGCATCGGTATTTGGTGGTGTCTGTGGCGAACACCATGAGCGCCGTGTGCTTCGGGAACCGGTACTCATTTGATGATGCGGAGTTCCAGCAGGTGGTGGGCAGAAATGATCAGTTTACCAAGACAGTCGGAGCTGGAAGCATCGTGGATGTGATGCCCTGGCTGCAGTACTTCCCAAACCCAATCAAAACTCTCTTTGGCCAGTTTAAAGCACTCAACGCGGAGTTTTACGAGTTTATTCATTCCAAAGTGGTGGAGCACCGCAAGACTATTTCACTGAGCCTTGTCCGTGACATGACTGACGCGTTCATCGTAGCTCTGGATAAAGGGCTGTCAAGGGGGCCGGGGGTCTTTCTGGATGAGGAGTTCGTGCCATCGACCATATCAGATATTTTTGGAGCCAGTCAAGACACTCTATCTACAGCTCTACAGTGGATCATTCTGTTACTAGTCAGGAAATGCTTTAAATACATTATTTTTTTAAATCACATAAAACTACTTTTGTGCGAAAACAAAAGGAGAAATATTGCTGGACGTTCAATCTGCTCAGTGGACAATGATTTATACTGTGAAGCTCCAAAAAGGAAAAAAGCAACATGATTTATTCAATATACTCTGCTTGACACTATCAATCAATGATCACATTCATTGCATGAAAAAGAGCCGCTGCAATGAATCTCATTTTCCCCCCCAAAAAAGTTTGAAACTAACAGCATTGCTATTTATTTATTTATTTAGCTGAACTATGCAGCACTTTAAAAGGATAGTTCACCAAAAGTTATACATTTGTAACCATTTACTCACCCTCATGTTGTTCCAAACCTGTATTAGTTTATTTCTTCTGTTGAACACAAATGAAGATATTTTGAAGGATGTTGGTAACCAGACAGTTGACGAAAGTAGCCATTGACTTCCATAGTATGTTTTATTTTTTTTCTACTATGGAAGTCAATGGCTACCATCAACTCTTTGGTTACCAACATTCTTTAAAATATCTTCTTATGTGTTCAACAGAAGAAAGAAACTCATACAGGTTCAGAACAACATGAAGGTGTCTAAGTGATGACAACATTTTTATTATTGCGTGAACTCTAGCTTTGCAGTACGACAACTTACAGATTTACAAGAGTCCACAAGAGACAGACGGATCTCAATAACACCCAACAGCTTTTGTGTGTTATGTAACTCTTCCGTGCAGGTACTGGCAGCAAATAATGAGGGCAGGTTACAGAAACACAACATGAAATTTGACCCACTAACACTTTTAAACATGTAGGCCACTCTGTGAAACTCAACACAATGACTGCTTCATGCAGGATACTAGTACAGATGAGACTTTAGGCTTATTTTATAAACAGATATGGGATACAAATTACATTTCACGAGTTCACACTTACATACAATTAGAGGGTGTAAAGTTTAATGCGTATTTGGCGTGCTGTCCGGGGGGAGGGCTCTGAGCTCGGAGTTCGGCCCGACCCAGAGTACTCCCCCCGTATTTAAATGGTTAGGACTAGAAGTGTGGAGAAGGGGTGGTGGAGGGATGCTGATAAACTGTCAATGAATTGAGGTGAGACTGCTGAATATATATATATATATATATATATTATATATATATATACACCTCTAATCGTTGATTGCTGAGTGCTCTCCACTCGTGTTTAATTATCTGAACGTGCTCCTCCTGAACTTTGTTAATAAAACATAATTTAAATCCTCAATGAAACAGCTATTCTGCTTCGCAATACAAGTGTTTTCAATGTCGACATTCAATGTCCATAATAAATTATTGGTGACTGGGTGAACTCAAGCAGTAGAAAGTTGAAAATTCTGAAAGAGGTCTTCACTTATATTACAGGTATCCCGAAGTCCAGAAACGTCTTCAGGAGGATGTAGACAGAGTGGTGGATCGCAGTCGCCTTCCAACCATTGCAGACCAGCCTCATCTTCCATACTTCACAGCCTTCATCTACGAAGTCATGCGATTCACCTCGTTCATCCCCGTAACGATCCCCCACAGCACAACCACGGATACGTCCATCAATGGTTATGGCATCCCCAAAGATACCATCATTTTCATCAACCAATGGTCTTTGAACCATGACCCGACCAAATGGGATCAACCTGAGGTATTCAACCCACAGCGATTCCTGGACGAGGATGGAGCGCTCAACAAAGACTTAACCACCAACGTGCTGATCTTCTCTTTGGGGAAGCGCAGATGCATTGGAGAAGACCTGTCCAAGATACAGCTCTTCCTCTTCACTTCATTGCTGCTACATCAGTGTAGCTTTACAGCAGAAAGTATCCCCAGCATGGACTACGAGTATGGGCTCACGATTAAACCGAAAGCCTTTAAAGTGTCTGTCACACTCCGCGACAGCGCAGAACTCCTGGACAGCTTGGTAGAAATGTCTCAGACTCCTACAGAACAGAGACAAAGACCTCAAGTTTGAAGTGAAATCAAAGCACACAACTTAAATACTCTGGCAAATGAAGGTGAATAAGAAAACAAACACTGAAGAATATCTCATATCTGCATGTGTGAAATATACATATAAATATATTTAAAGACGTCATATACTCAGGCAAAACATTTTCCTGCTCAGAATGAGCTACAGGAATAAAACACACTCATGCATTACTGTAACTACACAATGCACTGATTTATGGTATACTTTGCAAGAGCAGCAAAGCAAAAGCTACATAACAGGACATTACATGGTGGCTTGCTTTATTCATACAAATGAAAGCTTCCATGTTTGATTTCTAAGAGTTTTGAGACATTTACATGCATAGCATTATTTAGTCGAGAGATTTGTATGTTACTAATTCTAGTTCTCCTAGTCTGTATAGCATGCAGACATACAATTGCTTTTATCTATTTATGTTGACTTTAACAATGTTCTGTTAATATTTTACATGACTGCATTGAGTTTAAAGTACTTTTTCCTTGTTTAGTTGTTGCGTAGGATCCTTTAGCTCAAACTAGCCCTGTGCTGCATTGTAAACGTCACTATATAATGTTCATAGAATGATAAATTTGTACAGTATACTTTTACAGCACTTTATTGTTCCTCTTAATCCCTGTGCATTACAGCATTGTTGAGGTCGATGCCTTGTTATTACTGACTTATACCATAAATCTATAATTACCAAATAAACATAGGTGGGTTTAACGCAGTCCACTTCCATTGTGTTTACCGCAACCTCCTCCTTCCTCTACATTTTGTATCCCTTGGGTCCCTTCTAGTCAGGGGAATCCTGAAGGGGAATTTCAGGGTTCGTTAACTAACTGTATAGTGTGTGTTGTGACAATTTTTTTCTCGCTTCTAACTGCAGTGCTGCAATGTAATTTTGAATTGTAATAGCAATGTTTGATTTGCGGTAATATCTTTTTGTACTGTAATAACATTTGATGTTAATAGACTGTTGAACTGTGTTAGATCTACTATATATTTTTGTGCAAAACATTAATATGTAAGTTTATTACTGAACTGATAATATTTAGTTCCCAGGCCAGTGATGCCAACATGAAATATTATATTTTTCTACTTCATTTAAGCTCTGTCATTTGAAATTCTAAACTGCATACAGTTTACGGTTTTGTGATTAAATGTAGTGCATATATATAATATATGAATGTATAATAAATGTGTAAATCAAAATATCATTACTCAGTCTTGTATGATAGTAAAAGCTTTATAAATGCTGTAAAAAAAAAAAATGTAAAACAAAACTGGCTGATTTAATGTAGTATTAAAAAAAGTGGCTACCTACCACCCTAGGAAAATAGTGACCAGTAAAAAATAACCATTCTAACTTTATTACACACATCATATCTGTAAGCAGCCACTCAATTGGGAATTTAAAATAGAAGGAAAGTGAGTAGGATATACCCTTCCCTATGAAGTGCTTTATCTTGCTTTCCCAGCACATCCTGTTCTGATTAGCGGTTTGATTGCGTGACAAGTCCAGATAAAGCCAGCTGATTACTGATACACCAACAGCCGCCTGCTCCTATCCAAGATCCCATCCCTGGTAAAGAAAAGAAAGCACGCTTCACTGTTGTAGAATCAACAGTAGGACTTTGGCAGAAGTGCTTTCGCCAAGGAAACTACTACTACTACACCGCCAACGACTTATATTTATCATATACTATATCATAGTTGTTTTTGATATTTTCTGTTTTCTTGTTTTGCTTTTAGTATTATGGTATTTCTATATTCAATTTACAAAAAAGTTTTCAAGTTGATGTGATTGTCTTCTGTTTCTGTTCTCTCTGATTACTTTCAATACATCATTTAACGCTTACATCATTTAACGCTTACATTTAACATTTAAAGTATTACATTTTGAAATACTTATTGTAGAACACATGGTTCTCCAATTTGCATAAAGCTCAGAAATGAAAGACTTTTTGACAGTCTCATTGCTTGCTCTGCTGCCAGTTCTAAAAGTCTTCAGATCTAGAAGAGACCTCCAGGAATCCAGGTAATGGCCTTCAGGTATTATTTATGTGCTGTATGTGAGAGAACCGACTAGAGTTGGATTTCAGTTCCTGAGGATGAACAGTTGTCCTGTTATATGATACTTCCACACACGGAAGTGGTAAAATGTACAGAGAAATCACAATGAAGTTAAATGATCCTATATGAAGACTTTGCCCTTTCATCTGTGATGTGGCGACAAACAATGCCTCTCACTCAATTGAACGAATGACAAAGGATTTCATTGGCTGATTAAAGGGTTAGTTCACCCAAAAATGAAAAATTCTGTCAGTAATTACTCACCCTCTTGTTGTTCCAACCTCGTAAGACCTTCGTTCATCTTCGGAACACAAATTAAGATATTTTTTATTAAATCTGAGAGCTGGCTCACTCCTCCATATCTTCTAAGACATTATAACTTGCTGTCCCAGAAAATGCATTAAAGACATCGTTAATAGTCCAAGTGACTACAGTGGCTCAATCTTAAGTTTATAAAGCGACGAGAATACTTTTTGTGCGCAAAACCCCCCCAAAAACGACTTTATTCCACTATTAATTTCCTTCTCTCTGGGCCTCGAGTTTTTTCACGTAGTGTAACTGCGTAGCGCTTCTGTGTTATACGTCACACGCATCACACACATGACCAGCGTCGGCCAATAGTGAGCCTACGTGTGACATACAACACAGATGCGCTGCGCAGTTATACTACGTGAAAAAACTCGAGGCCCAGAGAAAAGGAAATAAATAGTGGGATAAAGTCGTTATTTTTGTTTGTTTTTTTCGCACAAAAAGTATTCTCGTCGCTTTAAGTCAAACTTAAGATTGAGCCACTGTAGTCACTTGGACTATATTAACGATGTCTTTAATGCATTTTCTGGGCCAGCAAGTTATAATGTCTTAGAGCCAGAGAGCCAGCTCTCAGATTTAATCAAAAATATCTTAATTTGTGTTCCGAAGATGAACGAAGGTCTTACGGGGTTGGAACAACATGAGGCTGAGTAATTACTGAAGAATTTTCATTTTTGGGTGAACTAACCCTTTAATGTAGTCCACAATCATCTCCTTATTTAATGAACTTCTTTCAAAAATATCATCAACCCACCCAAAAAGTAAGAAACAATAAAATGGCTAATAATCAAAAGCATCAATAAATGAAGACTGCCTCAGTTCCCTATCAATCAGTCACGTGCGACATTACGTCATGACTGACTGAAACAAGGTTAGTTGTTCAGGGAAGGAAGCGTGAACCAGTGAACTTTTAAACACGTTAATCATAAAATAAACAAACACAAAACCAAGTAAACACATAAACAAAACATCAGGTAAAGTCCCAGGCCTGGTCCTCGCTCCTCTTGCACTGTCATCACTCCTCCTTTTATTCATCTGGATCTCCTTCCATGAGACTCAAGGCCTGACGCTCATTAACAATCACGCTGCCCTGCCTAGCTCGTTTCCACGGCCCACTGCCTTGTCCTGCTTGCCACATACCCCCACATCAGGCCGGGGGTACCCACGAAGCTGCGCCATGGAGCCAGCTTAGTGTTGCACCGCACACTCAGTCCCCACTCCGGGACGCTGTGCCTTCTGGGTCCAGCCCCTTTGCTCCATCTCGCTACACAACTGAGGGTACGTCTGTAGTCCCACAGGTCCTACTTACATGGCGTCTAGGAGCCTGGCTAGCGCTTTACAGCCCGTCTCGCTGGCACACTCGGACGATCAGACTCGGGCTATGCGATTTAGTTCGCCCGGCGTCCCATCAGGTTCAGCGTAGTCCAGTTTATCTCAGTGGCAGACAAAGATGCTCATGCTCAGGACTTGGAGAGATCACAGTCCTACTGCCGAAGGACGCGACAGAGCCGGTCCCTCCAGCTGATCTAAAGTTAGGGTTTTACAATCCTTACTTCATCCAAGAAAGACCATGGGTTACAACCGATCTTGATCTACGTGCCCTTCACACGCTTTCGGTCAAGATGCTAACAGAAACGCATTTTTGAGTGGGTTAGCCCCCAATATTGCTTTGCAGTGATCGACTTGAAGGATACGTACTTTCATGTCTCGATTTTCCCTCGACACAGACCATTCATACGCTTTGCGTCTGGGGGCAGGCATATCAGTACAAGTTCCTCCCTTTCGGACTGTCCCTGTTGCCCCGCGTTCTCATGAAGGTTGCAAAGGCTGCCTTTGCCCCGCTAAGGGAAGTGGGTGTTCGCATTCTCAACTATTCGACGACTGGCTCATCCTGTCCCACTCGCGAGAACAGTTGTGCGAACAGTTGAGATCAATTGCCTTGAACTGCTAGCAGTACTGGTCCGGACGGACAACACGTCAAGTGTTGCGTACTGTCAAGGTGGTCTACACTCTCGAGGAGGGGTGAATCCGATGGCTGCCAGAGGCAGTGGTGCTGGAGCGATTGAACAGCAGGTTGCTGGAGAGCTTGCTGCCGTGCTTCTGGGTCGAGGAGGTGTGGCTGCCGTCCGAGATGGAGCGGAGTCGTCGCTCCTGTTCGCCGTGGGCCGGAGCCTGCTGCCGTCCGCCATGATGTGGGCTCGACCGGAGGAGCCATCGACGTCCTCCAGGAGGCGGAGGAGCATCGAGCCATCCCGTAAACGGATGCCATTCACATTTCGGGCGAGCTCAATCATGCAGCCGACACGCTCTCACAACAGCTCACGCTACCGGGAGAGTGGAGACTCCACCCCCAGGTGTTCCAGCTGATTTGGAGATTCTTTGGAGCCGCAAAGGTAGACTTGTTTGCCTCTCCGGACATGTGCCACTGACAGTTGTTTTATTCCCTGACCTTGGGGACCCTCTGCACGGATGCGCTAGCACACAGCCAGTATCTCTCCATTGGCAAGGTCCACTCTGCCGTCTCTATAATGGCACTGACTTCATCCCTGACAAGGCAGAATCTACCACAGAGACCTTCCATATGTAGCACTTCCCTAATGACCAGTCCATATGTGTAACTCCACATGTTACCTCCATACAGGCAGGATGTAGTATCTGTAGCATTCCTTTCCATTGGTAATAGTGTTATCCAATTAGTCTAGTGTAAGAAGGAACAGCAGTGATCAACATTCCACACATACAGCCCTGTCCATTTTTCCACCCCAGCAAGTGGGAGAGATTAGGCAAGTAACACGGGGCGTTGGGAAGGCACATCGATTGTGTTTCTTAGGGATCCTAATTCGTCAGTCACTGACGTAACATTAGGTTACTAATCTAGGTTTCAAATGTAACCCCATTCCTTTTGCCACAATCACTGTAACCACAGCTGAGCGGCCAGGACACTGTCTAGGCTCCTCAGCGAAAACTTAATCAGTGAGTGCAGCACGCTTCCTTATATCCCTGTATCACGGGGAGTGGTTCGCGATGCAAATCTCACTCGCCAATGTCCGTTGGCTTGTTTTGTTACCACTCGAAGGTGATTGGGCTCTCAGACGAGATCCCAATTGGTCAGTCACTGACATAAAATCTCCGTTCCCTCCTTCAGGGAATGGGGGTTACATAAGTAATGTTACCTTTCATTACATGATGTCAATTCACATAAAACATGTCAGTACAGAAGAGTCTCTAATCAGAAGCTGTTTGCTGCTGAAGACATTATTAACCCAGTGCTTGGTTCAGGTGTCCAGACATGAAAAGGTTATTTCTGTTTACAACTGATGGGTGAGTCAGTGTGAGTGCCCTGTAATATCACCCGTGACATCTGAAAATCAGCCCTTTTCATCATGTCTTCCTGGCATTGCCTATGGTTGGCTGCTCTCTGGACAAGAGTGTACAAGCATGATACTGACTGAAAACTACCTGACCTACATTTATGAAGTTGAAAGTGAAGTGTAACTTCTGTTCCACTAAACAGAATTGTACAAATAAAAATAATGGCAATTATTAAGGTCCAAGCACATTGAGCACAACGTGAAACTTGAAATTGAAGAGCACATGATCAATAGTCCAATTCAACTTGATTCTAGAGATTCGATTTGGTTCTAGCCCATGTGGTTCCCAAGCAAAAATGTAAATGTCATTACACTTGCCTGAGTAGTGGGTGAAATTTGTGCATCATCATATCAAGTTTGGTGTCTCTGTGCTTTACATTTTATGATGTCCAGGCACTTTTAGGGCAGTAAAAGAATAATATTCATGTAATATCAGCACTAAGGTTATTATAGTTGACTAAAACTAAAAACAGAAACTAAAAAAAACTAAAACTAAAAACTAACAAATGTGTCTAGTTGACAAATGCAACATTTCTCATTTGAACTAGTTTAACTTGATGTACTAAAACAACTAAACCCAAAACTAAAATACAAATAAATAAAACGAATACATACATATTTAAAAAAAGAAAACGAATAAAAATGACAAAAACAAAAAAATAAAGTGCCCAGGTTTCTAATTTTGTTTTGGAAGTCTCCTACATCAGGTTTACATGCATCCAAGGTCAAAAACACTTTTCTCATAATATACACTGAAAGCCTGAAAACGGTTTGTTCAAAGATTCAGTCTCTATAAACCCCTCCTTTCCGAGAGACTACTCTGCTCTGATTGGTCAGAAGGCCCGGTCTGATGTGATTGGTCTGTCGCTTACAGCGCACATCAGAAACAAAACGCCTATTACCATATCAAAGTGGATTTGCTGAGCTGAAAACCGCGTCTTCTCGACATGAATAACACGCTTCCAGGCCTCAGAATACAACTACAGAGTTTGAGGGCGGGGAGAAAAAAAGAAGACATTGTTCGCGGGCGGCATTATGCAAATTTGTTGTTACATACCTATGTAACAGGAAGTGAGACTGGAATTGCTGACGACTCATTTCGGCAAGTTCAGAATCAATTCTTTCATTTAGGTCAGGAGACAATAATTTTGTTGTGCACTTTGATCTTTAAAACTTTGCAGATCTTTTTACATTCACAAACAGCTATATTACATCTTGCATGAAAGGTAATATTCAAAAAAGCTAAATAATGGCACTTTAAAATTCTAATGAAACCGGAAAATGTAAAACTGATTCAAAATATTAATGAAAACAATAAAAATATCTCACATCACTGGTTAATTTCTAAGTTAGGCTCAAGTAGACAGCAATTATGTTTTCTGTCGCTAATGCTGCTGAAATGACCAATTCATGCCACACCAATAACATACAGTAAAACATAAAAAAAATATGACCAACGTACAACACAGTCTGAATTCACCTTATTGTATATTGTATTGAGCAGCAGCAATGAAGTGAATATCTTCATATGCATGGTTACAGTATCAATGTTCTGTGCAGATCACCACAATCTAAAATGTACCATATAAAGCAAATGCAATCATGTAAACATACAAACAATTATTACATTCTTAATGCTGGATCGTATAAACACTAAAAATGACATTAAAACAATATTAGCAATTACATAAGAGGAAAACTTTTCTTCCACTTACATGGTCCCCATAATTTTTATGGTTTATGGAGGTTTAGCGATTATCTTTGGTCAAAAAAAATGTATATGAATTAAAATGTACACAAGTCATCCAAGTTATCTGCTTATATATCATACTGAAAAACAAACAACAATACAGATTCCACAAAGATAACTCAGATAAGTGATTTAATCCAGATTGAGCTGTTTGGGTATCCGTAAAAAAAAAAAAAAAAAAAAAAAAAAAAAAAATAAAAAAAAAAGGGGGGGCATGTAAAAGACAGGAGGGAGATACATGCTATAAAAAGTATAATATATATATGACATAATTTCATGCATAGTCTAATTTCAGCGGCTTTTCGGACAAACTAATAATTGAAGTTCTTTGAAATATATTCAAAAGGTTTGTATCACTTATTAGGAGGTAAACTAGATTCCACAAATATAACTTTATAGCCATGCTGTTTTATGAAATAATCTTTAGGTACATTAATAATTTTGGATGAAATCCTGATTACAAAGTACACACAAAAACATGCCCCTAAAAGGCACATTAAAACAAAAGTAATTTGATGCTTTTAATTCCGGTCAAAAATATATTTCCCGTGGTTTTTGGTCAGAATATGTTGCAAGCTGCAAGTGTCACTTCACCCAAATAATCTCTGTAATTATAATTATAATCCTTTTTAGAAAATCTATAAGATTTTGTGGGTTTTGAAGATATCATTAATGTGAAATTCATTCTAACGGTAGCCACTGATAGTCATGGCGTTGTCAATATATGACCGCCATGTTGGTATTGCAACTATTAGTGTTAATGTCTAAAATGCTCCTGGGGGGGGGATAAAACAAATAAAAGAAATTGTCCTGTAAAACAAATACAGTATATTGTGCATTTTAATGGATGCACAATAAATACGTGTCCTGGCCAACATTAATAGTTCACATTGGTTTGTGGGTAAACAGCTACAGTCCAGTCACAGTCCAGTCTGAAGAGATGGAACACAAAGACAGAGAGCCTTTTTCCCTTCTGTTGGAGACGTATATTAAAGTGATGCAACAAGAGAGTCCAATTCCTTCTGTGCCTCCTCGTCCTTTAGAGAAAGTGCAAAAATAATTCAGTTACTGACATAGAATTACAATGACGAGAGACTCAGACTATAAATCTGATTAATCCGAATAAGAAAAACACCTCTTTAGTCACAATGCTCATCGCAGAGGCAGCGTCACACATCTGTAGGGCACGACTCCTCTGACCCAAGTCTTTGTAACACTGACAGGAAAAAAGTGATATACAGTAGGTGCAGTTACAGTCAACCATTTCAATGTTCTTCATTTTCTTTTAAGGCTTTACTGGCTCAGTTAAAAAACCTAGTGAGCTGCCTATGTAGACGACATATGTGTGTTGCCTATGTAAATGCTGTTCCAAAAAAATAAAAAAATAAAAATCATATAAGATGGAAGATATTGGAGAAATGTAAATTATCTACTATAATGTTCAAAAGTTTGGAGCCAGTGTTATTTTTAAAAGGTTTTTTTTTTTTTGGTAAAAAAGCTATGTTATGCTCACCATTGCAGCACAAAAATACAGTAAAAACAACACTAATGTAAATTATAACCATTTAAATAGCTGTTTTCTATTTTTTTTTTACGTATTCATGTGATGGCAAAGGTATTAAAAACTATTGAATGGTAGTGCAAATCAATTTGTACAAATCAAATCAGTGAAATAAAAATAGTAATTAGCACACATCAGCTGAACATGCCTAAAAATACATTATTTTAGAGAAAAAGCTAAATGTATGATCCCACTTCAGCAGATTTAAATGTAGATTTGACATATGCTATTGAAATTTAACCATTACAGATAGTTCAGGAGATTTCAGTCTTTCTCTTCCTCTTTTTAAGTTTATGGCCATCATATTTAAATGACAAGATTTCTGCCCAAGTAAGATATTGTAATGTTCAGTTTTGTTTCGGTTTCATTTTCCTGGACTTTTAGTTTGTAACTCTTTGTTTCCTGTTTCCTTGGTTTCTAAAAAGTTCTCATTTGTTGACATAGTTACTCATTGATTGATTGACTTGTTCCACCTGTTCCTTGTTCATCATTTTGTTACTCTGTGTATATATAGCCCCCAGTTTGAGTTGTTCTTTGTCTGTTCTCGTCTTAGGGTGCGTTTACACGACAATTATGTTCTAAAAACTGAAAGGTTTTCCTTTGAGTTTTTCACGTACAGACGAAAATGTTCTCAAAACCATCTCCGTTCACACAGATCTGCGAAAACGACTAGAAACGCTCTATTATGCTGCCATACCAGTAGTTGGCGATGTCACTTTGTAAAGAAAAACTACACGCCTATAGACTGAACACGTAATATGCATGCGCATGACGTCACCGTTTTCACAAATTCGAGTTTTTGTAGTTTACATGGAGACGATAACGGTCTCTTATCTATGCTCTTTGAAACCCGTTTTCAAAAGTTTGCGTTTTCAGGCCCCCACAATGCCATTGCTGAGTAAATGAACTGCCAAAATGCAAAAAAATTTTAATAATAATCTGCGCTTATTTAAAAATGGTGTTGTGTAAACATCATGCAATTCAGTTAGGATGCTGTCTTGGAAAGTACAGTAGCAATTAGGGGTTGAACAGCCTAGTTGCTGATGGCCTAAAGAGGGCGCAACAGGATAATAAATCTTTGAAGTCCATTTTTACACACCGTTTCAGTTAAAATGACAAATCAATGCTGATTATACCATCTGGATGCTAAAAACTTATCGCGTGAATGTACGTTTTACACAGCTTATTGTACGGGAAAGTTAATTGCGTTCGAAACTGCTGCGCATTACGCACACAACACACAGACAGTAGCACGCATATCACGTGAAGATTGAGCGCACAGAATCATTCAGTAGCGCAGAAATGTATTGTAAACTCTGTTCTGTGATTTATCAATTAAAAGCTTATAAACGGCATATATTCTAGCATATATTTCATAGTGACTAAAACCCACAGCTTCACTATTAGTAGAGAATACGCTGCCAGGTGCAAGTAAAATGCAATCGCTCACTCTCACACTAATGCATTCATATAAATGTCATCTTTACTGTGCTACTTTATCTATATCTGATTTAGCATGAGCAGAAATATCACCCAAAGACAAAAGAACTGGTAAAAATAAGCTGTTATGTAGGAGCGCTGTGTCATATGCCATAGCTGTGCACAACCTGTGTTCAGTCTCAGCTCGAGGTTCAGGCTTAATTTGTTCATCAATGACGTCATCAGCGACTAGTTGACGTCGACTCGAATTTCATCACATAAATGTCATCTTTAAAAAATCTGAAGTCGTTATCTATATAGGTGGTAAACAGCAAGACAGCTCACTAGGTTTGAAACAGAGCCAACAAAATACATAATGTCATTAACTTAATATTGATCATAAATAGTCAAAACCTCAAACAAGAGAGTCATTACCTTGGCTAAAAACACGTAGTTGAATTTCGAGTACTTGGGACTGATCTCCTCTGCCTGTAGAATCAAACACAGGACAAAGTAAGCAAACGCACTCCTTTCTTTTTTTTTTTCTTTTTTTTTTTCCTTTTCGGGGGTGTTTCTTTAAATGGCGACAAAGTAAGCAAACGCACTCCTTTCTTTTTTTTTTTCTTTTTTTTTTTGCATTTCAGGTGTAGTTACTTAAATGTGATCATGAAAAACACAATCTCTTTAAAGAAGGCTTGCAATGCTGCCAGGCAAACGTCTAGGGCGGATTCTCCAACATTTTGCATGTTAAATGAGACATTAAACAATTACAATTGAAGGCTGTAAACCAACACTATAATAAGAGCAATAAATAACACTGTCAAAATGTAAGAGACTTACACAATCACACAAAATATAAACACTGCACTAGCCACATATATGAGCTTATGTTTTCTACAAAAGAAACTCCAGGGTTCATACACCTTTTGAGAAACAGTTTTTCATGATATTAGATTACATTTTAGTTGTTCATGATTAAATAAATAAATGAATAAATAAATAAATAAATAAATAAATAAAAAATAAATAAATAAATAAATACTGCACTAGCCACATATATGAGCTTATGTTTTCTACAAAAGTAAACTCCAGGGTTCATACACCTTTTGAGAAACAGTTTTTCATGATATTAGAT
>FLSR01004870.1:2691504-2721242 GCA_900092035.1 Leuciscus waleckii | reverse complement strand
GAGGGGGGTGAATGCCTTAAAATCAACAGATCTGTTACAAAACCAAATCTGCTGCCTACATAGACAGCATTTTAAAGTAATCATATTTCTAACATTATGCTGCTTTGGCCAAATTCTAAGAGAGCATCAAATATATCCTTCACGGATGTAATCCCAAAATGCATTGCAACAAGCTAAGTGAATTAAGCTACCAAGTAACACTTTACAGGTTTCATTTGTTAGCATTAGTTAATGCATTAACTAACAAACTTTTTCAAGCATTTATAACCTTTGGTAATGTTAGTTAATGCAATTTTTATAGTTCTCAGTGCATTAACTAATGTTATAACAGATACAACTTTGTATTTTAAAAAAATGTAGTACATTTTGAGATAACATCAACTAAGATTAATAAATGCTGTAGAAGTATTGTGCATTCTTAGTCCATGTTAACTACGTAGTTAACTAATGTTAACAAACTAAACCCTATTGTAAAGTGGTTTTACACTTTGGACCCATTTACACGATATCATTTTCAACTAAAAATGGAAAACTTTTTTTGTGTTTTGGCCGTTCATTTACACGATAACAGTGCTTTGGGGACCTGAAAACACAAACTTTTGAAAACGGATTCAAATATGTTTTTTAAAACATTACCGTTTCCGTGTAAACTACAAAAACATGAATTTGTGAAAACGGTGACGTCACTACTGGCCTGGAATGCATAATACAGCGTATTTAGTTGTTTTCACGGACAATGTTGTCATGTAAAAGTACCCTTTACTGTTACTGTGTAATTATAGATTGAAATGCTGAGTAATATAACAAATGTGTACTTACTATAGGGTTAGGATTATTTATGTGTAATTATGCAAAATGTATAGTTATTACTATAGTAACTATGTGTAACATATAACAGGGGCACTGTAAAATAAAGTGTTACATATAGTATCATGCTATTTGCATAACAACATGCCAACATCGAACTCTTTGTAGTTAGGATGTCGCCTATGTAGACAGTACACAGTAGGTTTTGGAACATGGACATGAAGTTAGAGATCACCACAAATAACTTTTAATGTGTCTAAAGCATGATGAATTGCAAATAAATTTGAACTGAAACAACATAAAGACATACCAGAAGTGATTACTAATAACAACTGCTGGCAGAGAGAGCACAGGTGGGGAGAAGATTGCTCAATGTTCCCGGGGCTAATTCCTTCCCCCTCCTTTCACAGATTGGTTTGTGAAGTGTTTATATTAATTGCTGTCATGTTATGGCAATGTCTAGAGGCCTGAACATTTAACACAGCTATGCAATAGAAGCCAGTGGCAGAATGTCTGCTGTCACACACCTGACACATTTTCCCAATCTAGGAATCTGGGATTTCCCTCCACAGAGGCATTATGAATAACATCCCCAATAATTTACCATAATACTTTGTGAACAAGAAAGTATAAAAAAATAAAATAAATACTGTATGAAATGAATACCAGTAGAAATAAACCAGCAACAGATGTGCTTGCAAGGCAGCGATGTATTGAAATTCCTATTATTTATTCTTCTCCACAATTGTCCTGCAACAAATTCAGTTACATTTCTATTATTATTATTTTATTTATTTATTTTTATAAACTTTATACTTTTTTTTATACTTTAAATGGAATCTCTATATAAAATAAATGGCATGCTCTACAGCAATTGGAATATTAAATCAACTTATTAATTCACATACATTTTCACAGCAGATTGCACGGCATCTAATAATACTCAGAATGCTGCTTGGTAATACAGACACAAATATGACCAAATTTTGATTATATCTTTATATCTGTAAATGCAGTCATTGTAAACTACTGCAATATGTAATATACAATACTGTTTAAAGGTTTAGGGTCAGTAAGATTTTTGTTTTTAAAAGAAATCAATACTTCTATTCAGCAAGGATGCAATAAATGTATAATTTGACAGTAAATACATTTATAAAGTTACAGAAAAATCTCTATTTTCAAATAAATGTTTATTTTGAACATTTCCATTCATTAAAGAATCCTTGTAATGTTATTTTGCAAGATTATTTTTTTTTTTAACTCTATATTTGATCTAATAAATGTAGCCTTGGTGAGCAGAGTATATTGAATTATGCATCATAAATTGCTTGTGATGTTCCTCATTTTTAAGTCGCTTTGGATATACATATTCTGGGGGTGTGACAATACACTTAGCTCACGAGACAAGACGATACACGATATTGGGGTCAGGAGAACGAGTAAATATTTTTACATTATTTTTAAGAAATCTTAATTTACGAAATATATGACCAGAAAATTGTATTTCATTCGAAAGAAAGTCACAAAATGCAAAACAATGCAGCTGCATTTTTAAACGTTATAAACACTAATCATCTTGTAATGAATTCCACGTTTTACTTTCTGGAATGAATGATCATGTGCAGTAAAAGACTTCTGCACACTCTCATGCTGATATCGCAAGCCAGTTTTTAACCTTGAAGAGAAATATTGCCACGTTTTAATATTGCAAGATCTCATTACACTCCTAGCATATGCATTTCCGAACGCATTATTTGTAGCATTTATTTGCATACTAACATGTGAGTGGTGCATTCATGCATCTATTTAACCCTTGATAACTTCCTTTAAAGGTCAAAGATGGTGTCACTGTGAACCAAAGTCTAAATCCCGGTACCTACAACTTTATTATTATGCTGTATCGCAAGCACTGATATTTCCTTCAGGAAAAGCAAATCTAGTTTCATTATTAAAAAGACAATTTAAAGCAGATGAGTTTGAGTTCACTGAAGGACGGAATGCGTCCATAAAATCCATAAAAAGTGTTAAAGAAAACAAGCGGATGTTTGTTACTCTATTAATGTAGTTCTTCATGCTTAGAACAGGTCGGGGAGGTTTTGTGAGCTTCAGGCAGTTTCCAGTGTTCTAGTGAAACTTCTGTAAAGTTTATTCTATCTTGAAATGTGTACGGTGGCCTAGAGAGCTCAACACGCTGCAACTGAAGAAAACACAACTGCAAATTTAGAAAACATCTTCATCAGTTTCACAACACGTGTGCTCCAAATACTCACAACACAACCAAATACAGAAACACGAATAGCACAGACCACAACAGAAATGTTTCCAGCGGACCCCAATAAGAGACGAACCCGGCTGAGACATGCTTATAGCTCAAAGTCTATTTTATTTTTTTTAAAACGTAGGAAAAAAATCCAAGTCCAGGCACTCAGTGGATACAAAAAGTAATACAAAAGTCTTTATTAGAGGGCTAACATTTTTAAAAAACACCAACGCGTATCGGCCCACTGGCCTTCATCAGGGTTTAGTGACAAACAAACAGGAGCAGTACTTATACAGTAATTGATTTCAGGTGTGCCACTCTGGCACGTGTAACACAACTCTTTGGCCACTAGAGGCAAAAGTTAGGTCATACAAGTACCAGGCAAAATACCATAAAAAAGATCTCTTAGTGGAAAAACAACACTTCAAGTATCTAATATTCTCCACACAATATATAAGATCAATAAGTGTGAATAGGCTACAGTTACCTCTCATAACTCTAGTGTTATAGACAAGATGATTCAAAACAGCATTAACCAGAAATGGGTACTATATTCGACGACAACAAACTGTACCTATAGAGGCACAAAAATCACAAAAAAGGTGCGAGATCAAAATCCTCATTAAGACCTGGATGTTTGGTGGCCCTCAGAGAATAGATCCAGTATGTCTCCCTTTGTTTGAGACGTCTAATTATGTCCCCACCCCTGGCATCAAGGCGAATAGCCTCAATGCCCACTACTCTTAAGGTCAAATCCCTCCCATGATTAGCGTCCATATAATGTTTAGCCATTGGATAATTGATATTACCAGTCCGGATGGCATACCGATGTTCAGCTACCCTGTCTCTTAATCTCCTTTTGGTGAGGCCTACGTAAAAACAACCACAGGGACATTCCAAACGATAGACAACATGGGTAGTATTGCAATTTATAAAGCTGTTAACAGTGTAAGTCTTGTTATTAAAAACATCAACAAACATGTCAGTTTTAGTCATATTCTCACAATAATTACAATTACCACAAGGAAAGTTTCCCTTGGGTTGACGCAGCCAGCATTCACGTTTAGGAGCAGGGAGGTAACTCTTTACTAATTTATCTTTAATTGTGGGGGCCCTCTTGAAGCTAATCCCAGGGGGTTCTGTGAATATTTCCCGTAAAGTCTCTTGTCTATAACACTAGAGTTATGAGAGGTAACTGTAGCCTATTCACACTTATTGATCTTATATATTGTGTGGAGAATATTAGATACTTGAAGTGTTGTTTTTCCACTAAGAGATCTTTTTTATGGTATTTTGCCTGGTACTTGTATGAACCTAACTTTTGCCTCTAGTGGCCAAAGAGTTGTGTTACACGTGCCAGAGTGGCACACCTGAAATCAATTACTATATAAGTACTGCTCCTGTTTGTTTGTCACTAACACCCTGATGAAGGCCAGTGGGCCGATACGCGTTGGTGTTTTTTTAAAAATGTTAGCCCTCTAATAAAGACTTTTGTATTACTTTTTGTATCCACTGAGTGCCTGGACTTGGATTTTTTTCCTACGTTTTTTTCAATTATTACCCTTCCAAGAGCACCGGAGGATACAAGGGATTTCAGCAGCGCTCCAGTTCCCTTTTGTTTAGTCTATTTTATTTTAATTATAATTTTTTTTTTTTTGCAAAACATACATACAGTATATGACATGTTTATGACATACAACTTTGTATACAATATACAAAATGTATTAACAATATGTTCAATGTCATCAGAATACTAATGAGAAAAGAAAAATGAGCTGAAAACTAAAATAAATAAATAAATAAAAAAGATAGAGAAAAAGAACATGAGGGAAATATATTAATCTATACATCAGTTACATTGCACACATTTTGTCATGTTATGTTTAAATTAGTTTCATAAGAAATGTTAGGTGTAATGCAGGGTCCAAAGATGAGATGGCAAGTTTTAAGTTGAGATAGATAGATAGATAGATAGATGGATGGATAGATGGATGGATGGATGGATGGACGGACGGACGGACGGACGGACGGATTTTAATAAAATGTAAGTTATTTGCAACAGCTATGTTAACAGCAATAATAAGATATTTCTAGTAATAACAGGTTTTCAGCTTATGGACACCGTGCTGCGTTGTTATATGAACATAAATAATTCATAAATAATGGCACACAAGTGCCCCGCTCACTCCAAAGTCCCACTTCAAGGGCTCTGCCGTCTGCCCTTCGAAGGTAGTAGGGCATAGGGATGCTCACGGGCTATACGCATGTCTCAGCCGGGTTCGTCACTTATTGGGGTCCCCTGGAAACATTTCTGTTGTGGTCTGTGCTATTCGCGTTTCTGTATTTGGTTGTGTTGTGAGTAGTTGGAGCACACGAGTTGTGAAACTGATGATGTTTTCTAAATTTGCGGGTGTTTTTCTATTTGCATACGTTTCCTTCAGTTGCAACGCGTTGAGCTCTCTCGGCCACCGTAAATGTGTGTGTTTTTTGCGGGGGTGGGGGGAGGGGGATGGCAGAGAGAAAAAAAACTAATAAAAACAAAAATGACACTACAAATAAATGTGTGGTTTGGCCATAGGCTGTTTCTGACAGTTGCTTTGAGAACTTTCGGTGAGTTGAAATGCTATATAGTTTCATACACACTCATGCATACACAAAAATGCACCACACAGAAAGAAAAAAGAAAAAAAAAATCCGAAGAACAGTAAGACTTGTGGCAGCCAGAAGCTTATGTAAGTTTACCCAGCATTTTCCTCAAGGACAGAGAAATCCCCTGAGCAACTGGCCACAAACAAAGAGGTCTAAAAGTTAAACTGATTCCTTTCACCTCTTGGCTCAGAACAGAATGTTCTCTCTCGTCACCTTGGGCTGAGCATTCAGTAAAGTCTCAATGACAAGAGCTGCCATTGCCATTCAAGGTCAAACTGCCGCTCTGTCTGCGAGGAAAACCAGCTACGGCGTGAAATTGAGGATACATTTCGCTTTTAAACCATGAGATACTGACAGAAACCTTCAGCTCAGGGAATCTGACAAAATAAATGTCAAACCCCATAAACTGAACTAATTACACAAAAAAGAAGAGCAAGACAGACACAAACTCTGCATTGCATCAGGACTTTCGGATACAGGTTAAAAAAAATAATACAACTGCATAAATTACAGCTTTACATTTTCTGGCTAGTGCACCACCATTGTGCTAGAAAGTTGTGTGTGGTTGCCACGGTGTTGCTATGCGGCTGCTAAGTCTAGCCATACATAGGGCCCTATTTTAACGATCTGAAACGCAAGTGTCAAGCGCGAAACGCAAGTAACTTTGTGGGCGGGTCTTGGGCGCTGTTGCTATTTTCCCGGCGGGATAAATGACTCTTGCGCCAGGCGCAAATCTAAAATGGGTTGGTCTGAAGTAGCTTCATTATTCATAGGTGTGGTTTGGGCGTAACGTGAAATAAACCAATCAGAGCGTCATCTCACATTCCCTTTAAGAGTAGAAGCGCTTTTTCCATAGCGGATTGCTATTGTAACGGCGGATTTGCCAGGCGCGCGCCAGGAGCGGTTCACAGCCAAGGAGAGCAACGCTCTCGTCACGGCCGTAAAAGAGAGAAGTTACATTGAAATGGAGAAACCCACCCAAATTAACTTCGGTTAAACAGGCTTATGATAATTTGGGTAAATGTGTAAGCTAGATGTATGCTTTTATAATAAATTGTCTATCTATCTATCTATCTATCTATCTATCGTAATAATGTATGATTTGCAAAAATGAAAACTGCTGCTTCTGTGTAGATGAGAGAATCAAAGTGCGCGTTGTGCACACGCTACATTGATTATGGCCAAGCATGCGCCCTTAAAATAGCATATGAATAACATGCGCAACGCGCCACTGACTTTAAACTATTTTTTCCTGGTTAGTGGCGCAATTGTTTTCTAAACCATCAAAATAGCATGAAGGAACGTTTGCGCCGGAACACGCTTTGCGCTGAACCGCCCCAGGAGCGCAAGTTCATTCCCTAGTTTAGCGACGTGCTTCTATGGAGGGAAAAGCGCACTTTGCGCGGGTGCAAAATAGGAATGATACATGCGTCGGTGTACAAATCAATTGCGCTGGGTGCAAGATAGGGCCCATAGTGTGCTATTACTATAATTTCTAAGGAATCATATTTATGATTTTCTACTAGTACTTAATAAAAACTATGAAAAAGGGACTTAAGCTATGTCTAGGTACTATTAATTTAAAATGTTCCCCCCTTTTATCATACTGAAATCAAAATAAATAAATAAATATATAAAAATTTTTAATAATACGTTTCACCTTTTGAGCAATGATTTATTTTCGCTGCATAATCAATGGACATTTAATACTTGGGGTTAGTTGTTTGTTCAAATGTCTAATATACAATTGATTACCAGTGTAAATCATTCTGTTCAAAAGATTAGGGTCGATAAGGTTTTATTCAGCAAGAATACAGTAACTTGGTCAAAAAATGACAGTAAAGACATTTATAATAAACTTTCTATTCATCAAAGAATACTGAAAAATGACATATCACAATTTCAACAAGAATATTAAGCAGTTTTCAACATTGATACTACTAATAAATGTTTCTTGAGCAGCAAATCAGCATATTAGAATGATTTCTGAAGGATCATGTGACACTGAAGACTGGAGTAATGATGCTGAAAATTCAGCCTTGCCATCACATAAATAAATTACATTCTAAAATATAACAGAAAAAAATTTTTTATGTTAAATTGAAATAATATTTTACAATGCTACTGTTTTTTTTACTATTTCATTCAAATTTCATTCACTACTATTTCATTCAAATAAATGCAGCCTTGGTGAGAATAAGAATCTTCAAAAGCATTGAAAATAAATCTTACTGACTACAAACTTTTGAAGAGTAGTGTACATCCATTTGAATTTAAATAATCACATGTAAAATGTTTTACTTCTGATTTACACTGAATTTTATTTGCTCATGAATACATGAATATGGCCACACAAAAAAAAGTTATAATACAACAACAAGCAGAGTCATGGCAGTGTGCTAAGGACAGACTTCAAATGAGCTGAAGGCTAAATCCTCAATGAAAAGCAACTGTAATGCCAAGGCAGATAAAAGCAGCTGTAATGGAGATGCATGTGCGTACGCCACAATGACTCTCCACTGGGCTCTATTTGATAATCCTGGCATCTGTGAGGGAACGGAAAGCATTGCGAAGGGATTTACACTGGCAAAATACCGAGAACAGTAAACATACTTCATTAAGACACCCTGCAACCAAACAAATGCAGACACACAACGAATCACAAAGATTCTGACCACAGCAACACTGAATATTACAGTATTTAAAGGTGAACTAAGTAACTTTTTTTACCTTAACTGAACAGCTTCGGAGTCATTGGAATGGTTATATAACTTATTTCGGGTTGAATGGTGGTCGTTTCGCACCCCCCTGGTGCCCGTGAGCGGAAAATACGCACTTGCAACTTTGAGCCGGCGGGCCGCCGGCCGCTGCTTCAGGAAGTATCGTGTGATATCAGGTCTCGCGATGTAAACAATTGCTTTACGGCCAAAAGAAATCTGCTAAAATGCTGTCATTATTGCGCTCCCTCACGCTGTTCGAACCCGAATGAAGAAGACGTTTTAAAGAATGTCCCATCTGCTTTGATGTCGTTGATCTATAACCTCTGGTATCTGAGAATCACCAAGGAGTTTTTACAACAGTGTTGTCAAATATCTATTCCGAAGCTGTGGGGGGAGCTCTAGAGAGAAACCTGCGAGCAAAAAGCGAGAATACAGCGAAGAAATCCCGAAGCTACTGAGTGCTGCTTTAATTGATTGGCCACTATAAAGGGAGCAAAACTGATCTGATCTAAAGAAAGCTGTCTTGCAGTCAACTGCTTTCAAATGAGAGAAATTTAACAGGCAGCTTGCCATCAGATGAAATTGTCATCACTGGACTTTCAATGTGAGGAAATATTTATATATATTAAACTATACATATATAGTTTAATGTATTTTAAGTGTAATTATTCCTGTGATGGCAAAGCTTAATTTTCAGCATCGTTAAGGCCCGATACACTCACAGCAAAGTTATTTTTTGTTCTTCGTTTAGGGGTAAAAAGAAGTGGAAATACCTTTGCAGCAGTTTACTGTTAGCGAACATCCCAACGCCGGCAACACTGCTGAGAGCGGCGTTTAGATGAATATGTAAATATGTGCCATGCGCTTTCCTCTCAATAGCAAAATAAACACAATTAAAAATGACATCAGTGAGAAAACAGCAGTCAAGAAAGCATCTGATCATAGCGATGTGGATGTTTGCACGAGCTCGACACTAATGTCAAGTAAAGTCACTTTTATTTATGTAGCATTTAATACAAACGATTGCTTTAAACCAAACAGCTTTACAATATTAAACATCAAAAAACAGTGTCAGTGTTGTTTTCAATTAGATTACACTTTAATTTCTACTATAAAGCAGCTCTCCAGTGTTTGTTTTCACTCGTGGATGTCTGACCTTGACAGACTCATCAGAGGAAATGAACCGGGGAAGATTTCCACATCAAAGAAGGCGGAGCCTTAGGGTTAAAACAAACCTATTACATAATCGCCACGGACCAATGGTGGTATGAAGGCGTTTGCCAACCGGAGAAAACTTGTCCAGAATCTGTTTCGAACTCCCTAAACAAACTCCAAAAGAACTTCGTTTTGGCTTGATTTTGTATGAAATGAGATCACACCAGTTCGTTCTTCGATTACACTTGAAGTATATCGGGGCCTTTACTGCAGTCTTCAGGATCACATAATCCTTCACAAATCATTGTTTTATTTTTATTTGGTGCGCAAGACACATTTTTGATATTATCAATGTTGAAAAACAACCCCATACTTTTAAACAGTAGTGTATAAACACTAATTATGGAATAAAAGCACAGAAATTTCAAGCAACTGCAATTAAGTAGGTGTGTGTGTCATGTCAGCTTGGGGCTCTCTTTGCACGTGTTTACATTCCTGGGGTGTGGTGATGCTATCGAGAGAGTTTTGTAAGAGAGTATATCCAGAGGGACAGGCCTGAAAATCACCTCCGGTGCAGGACACCCACATACAAGCACACCCACATATATATTCAGATACCCACAAACACACAAGGAGCCCAGGTGCTACAAACAAGTATGTAAATATGTTTCACTTATGAGGGACAGATTTGCAAACCTCTCGAATCCAACTTGAGGACATTGAAATTGTTGAGGGGAAAAAAAGGGCCATAGAATGGCACAGTAAAGTCTACACTATGCAAAAAGTTGTCAGTAAGAGGTACGGGAAGCGCTGGGAATGAATTCTTTTAAATAGGTGGGTGAATAGGCTCCGCCCATTATGTCCAGAGAGGGGGAGATGGACGTAATTTGGCTATGTAGTAAGCAACACTTAAAAAACAGTGCCACTGAGCAATTACAGTGGGGAGAACAAGTATTTGATACACTGCCGATTTTGCAGGTTTTCTTAGTTACAAAGCATGTAGAGGTCTGTAATTTTTATCATAAGTACACTTCAACTGTGAGAGATGGAATCTAAAACAAACATCCAGAAAATCACATTGTATGATTTTTAAATAATTAATTAGCATTTTATTGCATGACATATGTATTTGATCACCCACCAACCAGTAAGAATTCCAGCTCTCACAGACCTGTTAGTTTTTCTTTAAGAAGCCCTCCTGTTCTCCACTCATTACCTGTATTAACTGCGCCTGTTTGAACGCGTTACCTGTATAAAAGACACCTGTCCAAACACTCAATCAAACAGACTCCAACCTCTCCACAATGGCCAAGACCAGAGAGCTGTGTAAGGACATCAGGGATAAAATTGTAGACCTGCACAAGGCTGGGATGGGCTACAGGACAATAGGCAAACAGCTTGGTGAGAAAGCAACAACTGTTGGTGCAATTATTAGAAAATTAAAGAAGTTCAAGGTGACGGTCAATCTCCTTCGGTCTGGGGCACCATGCAAGATCTCACCTCGTGGGGCATCAATGATCATGAGGAAGGTGAGGGATCAGCCCAGAACTACACGCAGGACCTGGTCAATGACCTGAAGAGAGCTGGGACCACAGTCTCAAAGAAAACCATTAGTAACAAACTACGAAGTCATGGATTAAAATCCTGCAGCGACGCAAGGTCCCCCTGCTCAAGCCAGCGCATGTCCAGGCCCGTCTGAAGTTTGCCAATGACCATCTGTATGATCCAGAGGAGGAATGGGAGAAGGTCATGTGGTCTGATGAGACAAAAATAGAGCTTTTGGGTCTAAACTCCACTCGCCGTGTAACATCATTCTTTGGGGATGCTTTTCTGCAAAGGGGACAGGACGACTGCACCGTATTGAGGGGAGGATGGATGGGGCCATGTATCGCGAGATCTTGGCCAACAGCCTCCTTCCCTCAGTAAGAGCATTGAAGATGGGTCGTGGCTGGGTCTTCCAGCATGACCCGAAACACACAGCCAGGGCAACTAAGGAGTGGCTCCGTAAGAAGCATCTCAAGGTCCTGGAGTGGCCTAGCCAGTCTCTAGACCTGAACCCAATAGAAAATCTTTGGAGGGAGCTGAAAGTCCGTATTGCCCAGCGACAGCCCCGAAACCTGAAGGATCTGGAGAAGGTCTGTATGGAGGAGTGGGCCAAAATCCCTGCTGCAGTGTGGGCAAACCTGGTCAAGAACTACAGGAAACGTATGATCTCTGTAATTGCAAACAAAGGTTTCTGTACCAAATATTAAGTTCTGCTTTTCTGATCTATCAAATACTTATATCATGCAATAAAATGCAAATTAATTACTTAAAAATCATACAATGTGATTTTCTGGATTTTTGTTTTAGATTCCGTCACTCACAGTTGAAGAGTACCTAAAAACTGCAGACTTCTACATGCTTTGTAAGTGAAATGAAATGGCATGAAATGCCTAGTGACAATAAAGATTACCATTAATTGTTTTTCATACATACAGCTACATATTGTTCACCGCTCTAATTTTATTTATTTTTTTAAATGTTCTTGTTTGAGAATTCATAAATTGATAACTCATACCGCAAATTGAAGACTCAACTGCTATGAAACTTCTTCAATCACCCAGTTGTAAAATTAATATGAAAAAAACTGCCTAATTGGACAACAAATTAATTCAATACATGAACTCACCATGATGACCTTCTGCACACTGTGGATTGATGGATATTGCCTCTTCACCGACTTTTTTTCCTGAAATGAAAAATCAAACAAAATAAACACTCCAGCAGCATCCGATCTGTTATCACTCCTATAGCCTAAATAAAACTAAATTCAAAGGATCCTTTTGCAGAAGATGATCACACACCTGCTCATAGATGGACTAGCAAGACATACATACAGTACTTCCTGGAGGTTTAAATAGCAGTAATAATTGATCTGCTTCCAAACTCTTTGACATTAGCTATGTTTACATCCACCGATTTTTATGAGCAGTTTGGGATATCGTATAAAAAACAATGCTGGATGAAAACACCAAGATGCTCATAAATTCAAAAAATGCATGTTAAAAAACATGAGCTCAATTGAGGCGGATACATTTTTTTATCCGATGATAAGAAGACATGCGCATAAACTACAATTGAAACACATCTACCAAATAAATCCCTCAATGGGCAACAAAAAACTCAAATGGATGTGGTTGGATAACTAGACTAACCAGCAGACTAATTTCATTGCACAGCATCTCAAATGTTTGTTTGATCATTCTGAAATGCCTGAGCCAAAGTCTGTCATCGGAATGTTGATGAATTATTTTTGTCTGCCAAAAACTGGCAATACTGTGTCTAAACTTAAGTCACTTAATATTAACTTGTTTAATGAACTGTTGTATAAAATCAATATAACATTTGTATCATGCTGATATTTGGAGATAAAACGGCACTCTTGTGTGATATTGATAAACTATATTATGACAATAAAAGACATCCAGAGGTATTTTTGCCCCCTTATCTTGAATATTGAGGACATTCTAAATGCATTTTAGTAGAGTAAATCACGCAGTGAAAGCGTGCACTAAATGCACTAGTCTAACCTACTGGTATGAGTGCACTCTCCAGGTTGTCTTCGTAAAGTGAGGGACATACTCAATACTATCAGAATGCACATCATTAAAACAACAAACAAGATATTATCGTAGAGTATATGTCAGTTTCATATAACATAATAAATAGTCTCATCTTAGAAAAACAAACTTTATCACTTCACTATAAAGAGCAAATCACAAGCATGTAACATCGTAGTTACGTTTAGTAAGTCATGAAATTAACAAAAAGTACCAATAAATTACGTAACTGGTAAGTCGTGATGGGAAGGATTTACGTGTAGGTATGATGTTCATTCTATTCATCAGGATCAGAGTCCATATGTTTATTTACAGTTCATGTTAGTGTTGTGTATTTACCATCATGATAAATGTAGTTTCAGTAGTTTCCACAATACCACTTTGTTTTCATTTATTTTGTTATTTTCTATATTTTTGATGACTATGGTCATCATACCAACTTATTAACTTTTTTGAATTAGCAAATACTTGTTTGGGGCTGCTAATAATAGCCTTACCTTATACTGTTATTCATCATTCTTAGTGATATTCTAACAATTTATTAGACTGTGTAAACTCAGCGGTCTGTCGGCGATTTGATTTCGCCCTGCAGCTCAGGCTGGAAACCTGTACATTCTTCTATCCTGCTTCCATTACAAATCTGCGGGGACCAATCACAAACTGGCTTATCCACCTGGTGCGCTATTGGCGAGTTTCCAATTTCCAATCCAATTTCTTTTAACCTATCGACGATGCTCAATGGCTTCTTTAATTTAGCAAACAAATCGCTCAAGTGGGTGTAAATACCACTCACTTTCATGTTTATTTTTTTTGCACAACCTGCAAAAATCACTCAATGCCATTGCTGCTTCTGCAAACCGCTGATCAATGCTCCAAACCAACACGTTTGTTGATACGTTTCCTGCCTGGAGTCTTCGCTGCAAAGTACGTCACCCGGATCGTTGGTCTGATTGGTTGAAGGACTATCCAATTGCGTACAGAGTCGTTTGAACTATGCCCGTTGATCACGCCTCTTGTGCGTAGAAAATACAGAGCAGACTCCCCAGACCAATGTTCAATCTTAAAAGGTGATAGCCAGACTAACAATTTATGTTTATGTTAAGTAAAGTGGGAGGTACTTGTGTTTGTCACAATGGCCAAACCAGTGGAGAACCACTGTGTTATGCAACTGAGGACAAGATAACATGACAGCGTTTATTGCATTTCGTCATCAATGCAAGTAATTTATGATGTAGGATAAATAAGTCACAGTGGCTTTCTCCGATTGCAGCAACTTCCATTTTTAGTACAGATATTTTGCAGATTTTAGTACATGGTTTATGCGGTATTCCAAATGTGCACAAGTAAAATTCGCAACTTCAGATGGAAACATAGCTAATGAAGCTTGCATACAGAGAAGTGACTGGAGAACAGCAATTAAAGACACAATAGAAAAGAAGGATCAGAAACTGAACTAGTTCATACACACATGAACTGAGTTGATATTGTGTTACATTTAATTAGCAAGGAGAGAAGGACAAACAAGAACAGAAAGCGAAGGCAGAGATGGAGAGTGCACCCAAATTAAGAGTGTTTTAATGAATAAGTCAAGATGGGTTATAAATTAATTAGTTAATTATTTAACTATTTTAATCTACTTCAATCAAATTATATGCCAAATAATTAATTAACTTAATGAATCAATATTTGCTGAGAAAAGCCACCAAATGTTTAATTTTAATTTTAAGTCAACATTATGTCATATGATTCAGTTCTCAATTCTCAATTCAAATGTCTACAGTGTACATTTACATATCAACCCGTAATCATGAAAGCGGTGATTACCGTTTTCAGCGTAGCTCTTCTTCTCTGCAAGGTCCATGGCAAAATCATGTGCATCTGCATAGGCTCTGGACAACCGCCAAAGGTACTGCCACTTCTGATCAAACTGTAAGCACATACATGATGTGTGCGTAACTTTTATTACTAAACCAGAACACTATATTAAAAAGTTTGGTGTCAGTAAGACTTTTTAATGTTTTTGAAAGAAGTCTCTTATGCTTCCAAGACTGTATTTATTTGTTAAAAAATACAGTAAAAACAGTAATATTGTGGACATATTATTTCAAATTAAAAATATAACCGCAAGCAGCGAGACGGGTCTAAGCCCCGGCGCCACCTCCACCCCGGTGGCTTTAGGACAACTGTGCATGGCGGGCAATGTGCATTTAAAGCGTGAAAATGTAAAAGAACTATGTCAAAATTGTTTTCAATGCACCACATTTAATGCAGCAGCTGGTACCACTACCATGAACCATAACAGCCACATCCATGAGATAATTTAAATGTAGATGCATTTTTATGTTATAGGATGTTAAAGGTCACTTTCAAATCAAAATGTTGTAAGTCCATAGGTATTTATCTTAAATTATTTTATATATATTTTTTAACTTTATTATTAAACTAATTGTATAAAAAAATCTAAGTAATATTATAAACCATCAAGAGTGTAAAATAGACTCAACCAATATATACTATATACAGTACTATAGTATATAGTGTATATCAAAATGCAGTAGCTAATAAAAGTAATTAATTATGTCTGAAAACAATCGCTGCGTTTACATGAACCCTATCCGAATGTAATCGGACTACTAGCAGAGTCAGAATAAAAAAAGTCTCATGTAACCACGTCAATCAGAATGAATTGGCCAAATACGTTTAAAATTTTATTCGGATTGTAAGCGGTGGTTTAAACCTTTAGTAATCCGATCAAGATTATGTAAAAACTTGATAGGATTGGATCTGAAACTGGGAAAGTACTGTGCATGTGCAATGACGTAGAAATGGCGTAATGATGTAGGATGCAAGGAACAAGCTGTTGTTGTTGAATGAAGTGTTATAAATGAATGTTGTGTCATTCTAAAATTCTCCTTCTATTAGTCATCTCTGTCCCGAAATCAAAGAAAATTAGTAATTAGAGAGAATAGAATGTGCAAACAGTGGGGAAACTGTATGTTCATGCAAAGTGCGCATTTCATAAAAATCAATTCCGATTTGAAGCTTGTGACATATAAACGGCCAATCAATCCGATCACTTTATTTAGAGTTCATGTACACCGAATCCTATGTGCGGATTCATAAATCGGAATGAATTAATTCCTATCTAAACAGAAGTGTCCATGTAAACGAAGCTACTGTTCTCAACCCTGTGTAAAAATAGGCCTATGCTGCTATCTAGTTCTTATAGTATGCATTTCATTTGATTTTCTTTCTTTCTTTCAACCAGATAGCATGAATTCACTTTTTATTTATATTATTTTATATAGAAATAAATGGCGTAAAATGTGTCATTTAGAAGATATGCGACTCTTCCAGCTTCCATTTAAACCATGCTAAGAGTTTCAAAAACAACCAAAAATAATATTAAAAGTCTGATGTGTTGCCATGACAACAATATTCAAGATATTAAGAATCATTTCACAGGTGTACATCAGCCATGTCTTGGCCTTATTGTGACAAAATTGTATTCCTGTGATGCAAAGCTAAATTTTCAGCATCATTACTCCAGTCTTCAGTGTCACATGACCCTTCAGAAATCATTCTAATATGCTGATCTGGTGCTCAAGAAACATTTCCTATTATGTTCAATGATGAAAACACTTACACTGCTTAATATTTGGTGGAAACCGTGATATATGGTTTTTCAAGAAACTTTAAAAGAATAACATTTATTTGAAATGTAAATCTTTTGTAACATTATAAATGTCTTTACTGTCACTTGTGATCAATTCAATGCACCTTTGCTGAATAAAAGCATTTTTTTCCCTCCAAAAAACATAAACCCTGACACCCAACTTTCAAAAGGAAGTTTACATACCTCTTCTTTCCTCTCCAGCAGAGCATTCAGGCCTTGTGCTTTCTCTGCCCCGTTACAGCTGTGCAGTCGGTCTGCTTTCTGCAACAGAGCCATGAGTTCATCCACTGGTTCCTGCAGTGGTTTTCGTTCATCGTCACTTTCCTCTTCCTCAGAGTCGGTCAGTGCGGTTATATATCTGTAGCACACAGTAAAGAGGACAGTGATCATGCACCTGCTGTGATGACATGGCTTCTTATGAGACTGAACACCTTTAGCTATGTTTTAAAGGAATGTCAATTCTTGACAACATGGATGTAACTTACATGGTAACTGCGTTAATGTATTTTGGAGCTGAATTGAAACTGAAGTGACTCTATAAGTCAAATAAAATAACTTGCTTACATTCACAGTACAGAGGCAATTTGGGTTTCTAAAAGTTTCAAAAATGCTTTTAAGGTATCTCAACATGCTTAAAAACAAGAAGTTAAAGATTTTGCTTTTGAATATGCTTTCAACCTCTGTTTTTATTTTTCCTTCTCAAGTGACAGAAGGTGAAGGAATTCCCTTTTGGCGGCCGTGCATAAATTTGGTAATAAACGTAAAAAAAAAAGGGAATTTTTGTTGGTCACTAATGCAGTCAGTAATGGGTATGCATTCATAAAGTGTTTGCATGCTAAATATCACACAGGGTTGTGTACATGTGAAGCAGGGTAATTAACCGTTTATTGGGATTGCTGCTTGCAGTACTGACACCTAAAGGCTTTTGTGTAAAAGCACTGTGAGAGTTGTTTATTTTTCTTAAAACAAGGCATGCGATACCTGCCTAACTTTTACAGCTTTTGAAAAAACGTCCCCTTTCAATTACTGTAGGTGTGCACTAACACTTTCAGCAGCTGACATGAGTGCGTAAAAAACATTAATTACAGGTTAAGGTACAAATGAAAGGCTTGACAAAAAGTGAAAACATTAAAGGCTTCCATTAAGAGCTGGCACCTACAGCATTTGCGTCATATGCTGTTCGTGAGAACATTTGAGACTGCGAGCGATAGTTCTGCAGGGATGTGTTGGAGCTGGAACCTCCCTGGGCACTTCAATGTTACATACGGGGTCTTATAGGTCGCTCATGACATTCAAAGGAGATTACCTACAGCCCCAGGAATCAAAGATACACTTAGTGATAGAGATTTCTTCTAAAACCAGGATGTTTTTGATTTCAGGGGCTATAGTTACATGTTAACTGCCAGAGATCTGAGTCGTTTTAGCCATTCTATCTGTCTGTCTGAAGTGATGTCTTTCTCAGACCCTCATTATTGCTAAACGTATACTGGCAACTCTACCTCTGCAATGTCTTTCTCCACTCTTCTGCAGTGTCATACAGACATAATTGTGAGTCACATCCCAAAACTAAGTTGAGCAGCACATAAAAAAATTAAATCCAAAAGACAATATATGTATTTCTCTCATCGAGCAGCATTGGAAAAGGGGGGGAAAAAAAACCACAATATTTTTTTATAATTAACTGTTTTCTGTTTTATATAACTGTTTTATTATATGTAATGTATTCAATGTGATGGCAAAGTTAAATTTTCAGCAGCCATTGCTCCAGTCTTCAGAACAGCATTCATTTGTAATTTTGTATTTTGTAACATTATAAATGTCTTTACTGTCACTTTTGATTAATTTAATGTGTCCTTGCTGAACTTTTTGTTAAAAATCGTATTTCCCCCAACTTTTAAGCAGTAGTGCATCACGGTTTCCACAAAAATACTATGCAGCAAAAGCTGTTTTCAACATTGATGATAATAATAAGAAATGTTTCTTGAGCAGCAAATCATCATATTAGAATGATTTCTGAAGGCTCATGTGACACTGAAGACTGGAGTAATGATGCTGAAAATGGAGCTTTGTTTCACAGGAATAAATTACATTTTAAAATACAAAACTGTTATTTTAAATTGTAATAATATTTCACAATATTAGTGTTTGTTATGTTAATTATTCTAAATTAAACAAGATTTTTTCATGACCTTAAGAAGACCAAGTAAAGAAAATATAAGAAATAAAGTGAAAGGAACACAAGTCAATATGTAGGCCTGTGTAAATGTAAATGTCTAGGGAGCAAACAATGAGTTGTATTAGTAACAGTTTTGACAATCTCCTACTGATCTCCATTACTTTTAATTCACTTCATAAAAACTTAAATTGTCTTGTACTGTTGGGTTTATATATTTATGTTGTGTTGTAGTATTGTTTTTATTCATATGGCTAACTGTAAATATTTCAACAATGATTTGTTAACATCATGCATTTCGAAGCGGTTAATGATTTAAACGATGGTTAAGTTAATAATTAATTCAACAACATATAGCCTACATAACACTTACTCATATGATAACTGTAATTCTAGTAATTCTTTAAGAGTCTGAAATAGATTTTGCTCAATCAGGAAATACATGCATTATAACTTATTCAGACAAATAATGCTGACTGCTTTATATACAAGATGATGCATGGTAAACTTTGAATTGTAACGTATAATACACAAACCACCCACGTACCCCACACCAATAATCCAACCCAAGGGGTTTACAGTGCGTATCATATGCATGTAAAAACTAATTTTAGTGTATAAATTGTACGATAAATGCAATGCGTGCTATAGAGATGCATTTCAAAAGATCGGGTTGATTTCAATATATGACTTATCCTCTCCAAAAAAAACATTCACATTACAGATAACATCTGAAGTAACAATTCATTTACAATCCTGTGAGACTGAGACACTGAAAATCGGGTGATTTTAGGTCAACGTTTTTGTTGTAAGTCAATACTCTGTCAGTATAGGGAATAATAAGTTGCCTGCTCGAACACTTTGGGTAGCTTCACTGCCTGACGACAATGAGCAATCCAGTCATTCATATAGATCAGTGGTCTATGTGGTGTTTTTGATTGTTTTAAGACAAACTCAAACTCATCAACAAACAAAAAAAAAAAAGGGCAAATTTGTCAATTTGTTTCCTACCATGACAAACATGTAACTAATCCCATCAACGTGTGGGGCGGGGCTTTTCTCCACTGACTTTCTATGTGATGTTCAAAATGTTTCTAAAGATACTGATCTTTATAAGGCAGCTGTCTGACTCAGAGATGGGAAACGAGGACATAGTTTGTGTAACATTAGCAACACATTATTAGCTGTTTGATAATGTAGTCAGACCAAAGGCTAATCATATTTTAACCCGCTATGTGTCCGACGCTGTAGAAAGCGATACATAAAACGCATTCCCATTCTGATACATCGACTTGTGGACGACCTGTATAATTCTGATAATAGGTCTTCCTCTTCTTCTCAAACAGTTTCTAGTTCAAACATTTATGACTGAATTAAACCAATATTTCCACTGCCATTGTGTAGCAGCGTTTACTAAAGTTGACCAGGATCAGGTAGTCCGAGCTGGTGTGAGTGAGTGGAGGCGGGGACTAATTTGCATATGAATGGTTCCACGTATACTAATGTAGAGTTACGTTCAAGTTACTTCAAGGCATGAAGAAATAATTTTCACAGGAACAAAACGTTTTAAATCACTTTGATTATCAAAGATGAGTTAATGGGATAATGCTCTGATTTAAGACCTTTTTAAGGCCTTAATATGTGGAACAGTGAATTAAGACTTTTTTTTTTTTTTAATTAAGACCGGCAAAAACATTGCGAATATCGCCAAACTGTCTGAAAAATTTTGAGTAAATTTTTTTGCTATAACGCACAGCCAGAATCTGAATGAAGTTGTTTTTCCTCAGGATTGAAGGATGCAGCCACACCCAGGAAACACAGAATCTTCAACAAGGATTATTCAGATGCCAATCTTTTATCTCCCTCTTTGTGTGGCCACCATGAGCAGAACGGTGGGTTCAAGAGCACAATGTTTGTTTGAGAGCAATCACATCTGTCCTCAGCAAAGATCAACAACTGTCAAGGATCTGGCTGTACATTCAGTTCTGATGCATCATCTGTACAAACATTAACCCACATCATTAGCGTTTGCCTTTGCATTTGCATTACTTCTCTGCTTCTTAGGGATGCATAGAATATTTGGCAACAGAAATGATTCGGCCGAATATAGCACAAAAAAAAAAAGCAATTCCGGGCGAATAATTTCGGTTGCCAAACATTTGGTGCAATCCCGAATTCACTTCTCTTTGCATGTGAATGGTCAAATACAGACACAGTTGTCAAAATGCAAATCATGTGGAGTGTCTCACAAAAACACAATCAATTATCGCTCTGTGAAAACCAGATATATGTTTCAGTATTACCAGAGCCGGACAGTAACGGAGTCATTTACTTGAGTACAGTACTTAAGTACAATTTTGAGGGATCTGTACTTTACTCGAGTATCATTTTTGGGGAGTACTCATGACTTTATCAAGTACATTTGAAAGGCAAATATTGTACTCTTTACTCCATGTTTGTTGATACCTTAATTACACTGACTAATCTTTTCTCTTTACTGAATAAGTACTTAAAAGTCTTACCTAACTCTAATAATTCTGCCAGTCATAATTGGTGAATTCCTTGATGAAGTTGGCAACATGTGGATTCAGGGCCCTGCTTTTACGTTGCACCATCCTGCCATTGTTATGGCTCTGCTGAAATTTGGCTCTGCATTTTGTGTTCTCTGGATTTATCCTCACCAAAAACCTGTAAATAGAATATTTTTAAATATACTGAAAAAGCCATTTGCTAAAAAAGCCAAGTTTAAAGGGATACTCCACTTTAATATGAAAATTCAGTCATCATTTACTCACCCTCATGTTGTTTCAAACCTGTATGAATTTCTTTCTTCTGCTGAACAGAAAGGAAGATATTTAGAAGACTGTCAGTAACCAGACAGTTTCTGGTCCCATTGACTTCCATAGTCGGAAAAAAATATATACTATGAAAGTCAATGAGACCAGAAACTGTCTGGTTACTGACATTCTTCTAAATATCTTCCTTTCTGTTCAGCAGAAGAAAGAAATTCATATAGGTTTGAAACAACATGAGGGTGAGTATATGATGACAGAATTTTCATTTCAAAGTGAACTATCCCTTTAAATACATGCCTGTGTCACTAATGTTAATCAAGCAACAAAAGATGTTAAATAAATGTATACATGTTAAATAAACCTACTGTACCTGAAAAACGTGGTTCATTTAATATTTTTTGTATTATCAGCTGTTTGTAATTTGCTTCATTCTTTTTTATATAGGCCTATCAAAAATTAAATAACTAAACTATATATATTGTTATCATGAAATAATAAAATAATTTGAAATTAAATAATTAAGCACTCTTTTCAATGCACTTTTAAATGCACTTTTTTGTTGTAGGCACATTCTTTCAGCAGTCAGTTATAGGCCTAATATGGGCTCAAAGATGGCCAAATAAAAAAAAATTTATTTAACCATTTATTTATTTTGACTAAGTTAAGTCATATTGTGCTTTGTTGCTATAATGTCTGCTAGAATGAAAATGTTCAGTGTTAAATAAATATTTTTAAATGTTCAATGTTAAATAAATATTTTTAAATTGTAGTTTTGTAATTGATTTTTTCATTGAAAAGCAAGACCAAATAGTAAAAAGCACATTTTGAATATTTAATTTATGCAATGTTGAAAAATTGGCTAAATAAATGGGAAAAAATGCAAAGACACGTGTTCGGTATTCGGTTTTCGGCCTTTGGCCAAGTGTTTCATAATATAATTGGTTTTAGCTTTGGCCAAGAATTTTAATTTCGGTGCATCCCTACTGCTTCTGATTTGTTTATCTTTGCAAAGCAATGAAAACCACGTCCTATCATCACATCTTTGACGAACAAACACAAAAACACAAATTGAACCTGATTTTTGCCAATCTTTTGCATTTTACACACCAAAAACAAGTACTTTATGAACAGTAGTAAATGGTGCATTTTATTTTTTACCCTTTTGATTTGAACAAAAGTATGAGCAATAAAACTCAAATAGTTATCTTCTCATTCTCCTAGCCATGATGATTATGAAATCAAAATAACCCTCCAAAATGATGACTGGCAAAAATATACTAGTCCAACCTGCAGTTGAAGTGAATCCAACAGTTCCATCAGTCAAAGCTTTCAATGCAATTGTGAAAAAACATCATGGGGGGTTGCCTTTCTGTATGTTTTCATTCATTGATCCTCTCATTCATCAGCTAAATTCTTCCTCTCTATAGGATGAGCATGTTCTCTCAGTGGAGGTGAACGTTAATGAACGTTGCTGATCATGAGATAAATCAGCACATTCCAGCACTGAAGCTCATCTCTGGTCTCATTCCAGCGTGATTCACAATACTGTAGATCTATTACAATGAACCAGGGACATTTTCTCTGAGGGAGTTAGTGCCTACTCAAAACATTTGGATGATAAAATAATCAACAGCATTACAATAAAATGACAAATATTGCGAAACAAAGCCTTAAGTCTGTAAGCAATTTATTGTCCAGCCATGGTAAAAAAAAGAAGCATTTTCTTATTTTTATTTTGTAGGGGTGTAGCGATACCCTCATGTCACGATTCGATACATATCACGATACTGAACTCATGATGCGATATTATTTCGATACTCCAAGTCATATGATAAAGGGTTAACAAAAAAAATTCTGTTGATTAAAATGCAAAATTTGGTATTACATTGGGGGTGGAAATTAATTAGGTTTGGACTTGGTGCTGAAAACCCAATGCACAGGACAATGGTGACGCCACAATAAAAATATTCATGATTCTGAAGCTTAAAATACAGAATCATTTTAGACGAATATGCTTGCACTCTGTCACTGACTAGATATATTTAAAATAATGCAGGCCACTTTTTACTGGTAATAAGATATTTGCCGTTATCAGGACCCACAAATATTCCCCACTGCATTAGTATACATTATTCAACATTATATAGTAGTTTAATGTAGTACTTACTGACACTAAATCTCTGTAAACTTGATTTTTATTTTTTTTTACAGTAATTTTCATTTTGCATGAACTATATACAATACATATTTTCACTATCCACGATACATATTGTTGCATTTTTGTATTGCGATATATTGTGACATGATATATTGTTACACCCCTATTATTTTGTCTTTTGTACGAAAAAATAAATAAATAAATATATATATTATAGGCCTATATATACAGTGGTGTGAAAAAGTTTTTGCCCCCTTGGTAAATATGATCAAATATGGCTGTAAAAAATAAATCTTTTTATTAAATACTTTTTGCAACCTCTTTTCTCCTGTAATGCCTGATGACAGAATCTCTCCATCCTGTTCTCCGTTATAAGATTTCTAGAACAGGCTGTCAAATCTATAATCTTTAGATAGACCAAACAGTGAAAGAGTGAAGGTTTGTACTGTGGTTATGCTGAACACCTCCATTTAACTGATTAAAACTCAAGCCTTTAAAGTGCAAGACAAAGGCAAACCCTTTCAAAAGAAGAGCTGTTCAGGATAAAGCGGTTTCCATCCCAACACTCACTGGCTGTGCACACATTCAGATGACTTCATCCGCTCCCCCGAGAGTTTGAACCCACAAACAGTTCCTTATTCCTCTAAAGTTTGAGGTCAGTAAAAATGTTTGTTTTTTTGTTTGTTTTTTGGGAAATACATTAATTCTTTTATTCAGCAAGGACACATTAAATTGGTCAAAAGTGACAGTAAAGATATTTATAATGTTACAAAACAAATTATATTTCAAATATTCTATTCAAGGAATTCTGTTTTTTTATCACAGTTTGCACAAACATGTTAAGCAGCACAACTGCTTTCAACATTGATAATAATAAGAAATATTTCTTGAGCACCAAATCAACATATTATAATAATATCTGAAGGATCATGTGACACTGCAGACTGGAGTAATGATGCTGAAAATTCAGCTTTGATCACAGGAATAAATTACATTCTAAAACATATTCAAATAGAAAACAGTTATTTTAAATTGTAATAATATTTCAAAATATTAGTTTTTTTTGATCAAATAAATTCAGCCTTGGTGGGCATAAGTGACTTCTTTTGAGCATCAAAAAATATTACCGACCCCAAACCAAGTCGGCAAGTGAGACGCCACATTAAGTCACAAATAAACTATTATTTCAGTACAAATACAAGAAAGTTATAGGTCTGAGCATCTGCATGTCACACCTCAATAAGATGATTAAACTCCAAACGCAATGATGTGCTGTCTGCATCTTCAAAAACATTTCCTTTCTAGCAATACTATACAGTCACAGATAAACGTCACAGTCCATTTAGCAGAACAGTTCATTAAAGAGCATTCATTCATTTCCATCCTAGAAGAGCTGGAGTGATCTGACGTCTGCCTCTATGTAAACAATAACTTTTTTTAAATCTACGGCAATCAAACATAATAAATGGTATCGTTTTAAACATTCAAGTATTAAGATCCTTCAACAACTAAGGCGAGCTGTGACGTGATTTCATTCTAGCAATGTGGGAACTTTGACAGAATTGCAAGTTCCTACACGAGACAGTAAAAATTAGGCTGTGATAACTCATCAGCAGTCACTCTTTTAGACTGGTCGGCCGGTGCTTTAAAGAGAGACAGAAAGGAGGAAACTGTTTTGACAGATGAATGGTCCTTTGAAGCCCAAACTACACACACACGCTCTTGAATCAATTTTCTGCACTGCATTGTGGTGTTAAAACACATCCTAGCTGCTCAAAACCATAATAACCGAGCATTGAGCAACACAAAACACAGTCATGGTCTAGAAATGCTCAAAACAGACATAAAAACAACTTATGAAAACCGATCGACGTTTCTTTAGACGCCTCCAGGGCTTCCTTTATTTTTACACTTCGAGTATGTGGAGGCGAAATTGCACAAACCAAGCGGCTTAAAATAACAAATAATTTTTGGGATATTTAAGGCATTGAAGAACAAATGTGTTAAAAATGACAAGAACTAAAGTTTAATGCTATGGAAAACAAAGCCGATTATTTCTGAATGGCTTCAGGAGCAGAATTAGTGAGACTGGAACAGACTTGTAAAGTGCTTAATGCTGAATTTAGTGAACAATCATTCAAATGAATGACTGGAGGCAGCGGAGTTCACCTCGTCTGTACAGACGAACGCTCTCGTCTCTCTCCCTGAATCATGCCCCAGCTATGTGCACACTACTAATCCTCTTAAAACTCAAAATTATGTTACATTTGTCCAGTGCAGAGATGTCAAAAACCAATCAAAATCCAAAATGTTTTTAATTAAGAACGAACAATGCTCTACTAAAATCAGCAGAGGGCATGTCTAAAAACAGTTTGAAAACCTGATTTTGTTATTTTCTAGGAATGCATTAGTTATGTTTTTTGTTTTAAATGTGCAGTAAGCGACTTCTGAGAAACGCTGTTGAATGTGGATCAGACCGAGCACCACAGCACGCTTGTAGGTTGTAGGCAACCGAGTTTGCGTTGTTTCTGGTCCATACGTGAGTAACATTGGTTTTCACAGAACCAAGACATGCTGTTGTTGTTGATGTTTTCTCTAATACAGCAGCCTGCCAGATCCAGGCCGTATCCAGATCTGACGAAGGACCTTCGCCTGGACCCGATGACAATGCAGTGCTGAAGTGCCAACTAGTCTCTCCCTATGGAGGATCCCTTTACCACTCTACATATAAAGCGTTGTCGGGAAATTTCGTTTCGCGTACCTTCCCCCGAAGTGACAAAATAAAATTAAATTCTGTATCAAAATTTATAAGGAAAGACCAGTACTTTGTTTAGGCTTGGTTTGTAGAGAATTACAAACCTGCGCACATATATTCAAACGCACATAACTATAGAACCAATTCTTAATGCGCATGTGAACGCCATCAGCGTTTATCACAGGTTCGCGTTTAAAGTCTGCGTAGAGGTAATGGTGTCGTCTTAGCGGCCCGGCCCCTAATTTAATAACAAATGATCGTTGCACGGAAGCGAATCAATCAAAACTAACTTTAGCTGTAAAATAACTTTATTAAAGAACCGCTATAAAGCCAAAACAATCTCTGTACCTTAAATTATACGTTTATCTCTGTAAAGCTGCTTTGAAACCATCTACATTGTTAAAAGCGCTATATAAATGAAGATGACTTGACTTGACTTGACTTGACTTGACTTGACTTGACTTGACTTGACTTGACTTGACTTGACTTGACTTGACTTGACTTGTAACCGTGTTCGTGCGTTCGGGGGCGGAGTAATGAAGAGAGAGGTGTGTTTGTTTGGGTTGATTTCAAATATCAACAGTGTTTCTAAGAAATTGCTTACTGACCCTTTAATTACTAGTTGATTAGCTATTAGTTAAAAAACAGAATTAGTCAAAATAATATTTAATCAAAAACAGTTAATTCTAGGCATAATCATTCCATTCATACTCTTATTATTTTGACCATATTTGTAGGCTTTAACATTTACTCTAATATCTAAAATGTCTATTCTCAACAACTATACTTTCTACACAATAATTTGCAGGTTGTGAGTAAATCATAAGAGTTATTTGCTCTGACAAAAAAAAAAAAAAAAAAAAAAATTTTAACAAAAATTTGTTTGGGTTTAGGGTGCAATTCCCAACCTTAAATGTTAGCTGCTCTGGAACTTGGCCACTGATTTCAACTATTTTCAAAACCCTGTTCAACAAAAATACCATCATACCAGTAAGATGGTTGGACGGTACCAAAGTGGTACCAAACTGGTGCTCTGTCAAGACAAACTAACAACTGACACACTGCTTATGAATTTGAATGTTTTGAACGCTCTCAGCTTCCTGCTTGTACATTTGTGAAGCCCTGTTAATGCGTACAATGATTGATAGACAGAAGGTGCATCGGTTAACCAAAGAATCTGACTGCGAGTCTAGGGCTGTCATAGAAACAAATGTGATATCATTAAATATAAAGGCATAGGTTAAACATCAATGAAAATTCTGTCATCATTTACCGACCCTCATGTCGTTCCAAACCCATAAGACTTTTGTTCATCTTTGGAATGCAATAAAGATATTTTTGATGAAATCTGAGAGATTTCTGTCCCTCCATTAAAAGCCTATTCACCCAAAACTCTGACGCTCCAAACATTAATAAAGAGTTGTAAAATAAATCCATATGAATCGAGTGGTTTAATCCAATGATTGCTTTATGATGAACAGATGTTTGAGTGAATGTATTAATGTGAATGTACTAAATCCATATGGATTTATTTTGTTTGAACAGAAAAATATCTTAATTTGTGTTTCGAAGACAAATTAAAGCCTTATGGGTTTGGAACAACATAAGAGAAGGGGTTACGGTGACACTGCATAAGAGTGAGTAATTAATGACAGAATTTTCATTTTGGGGTGAACTATCCCTTTAATAAATAGGTGTCAGTTTTTTTAAGAAGAATTTCTACGGGGGAAAAAACGCATAATTGAAACACTTTACAAGTTGGGATCTCAGTACACTCACCCTCCTTCACTCTCTGCATCTTCCGAGCTTTGTCCTTCAGTTCTGTCTGGGACACCTGCTCTTTTTCTCCTGGCGGGAGTTCGATGAAGTGGACTTGCCTTACGAGCACCAATTTCTTCCCTGCTTCGGCCCCTAAGCTGATCTCTGACGTTGTCCTGCAGGTGTGGAAGTGCCTCCTTCAGGGCTTTCACCTCCTCTTTGAGCTCAGACACACAATGGATCAGAGCACCCAGCCGATCCAGCACTTCGGCCTGGCCCGTCTGCAGACCCAGACTGCCTCCCGTGTGATCTGCATTGCTGCTCAGGTGTACGACTCTGCCATCACCTGCTCCAACTTTCCGGAAGTAGGCGATCGCCAAGCTGATCCCAGCAGCCCCTGCCAGAACTCCCAAAGCCACAGCCCTGCTGTCTGCTTGAGCCATCCTACACTGCAGAGACAAGAAAAAAAAAAAAAAAACTGATTAAACACTACACATCCAGTGCACATAAGTATTCTGCTAACAAACAAACACATGATCCTAAGGGACAGCTAATTACACAAGAAGATCATTTCATAGCTTGTTGAATAATAATCACAACTTTAGGTTAAAAATAATAGGAATCACTGAGGGAAAGTTTGTATCTTATTTCAACATTTTATTTCACCAAATTACACTTTTTTGCAGTTCAATTTAATAGCCAAATATTCAAATAGGCTACATTTTTAATATTGTAAAGAGAGGAACAAACTGTATTTGTTTATTTATTTACACTGTATTTGTACAGTTTTGAGTGAATAAAAATATGTACAGGTTGAATAAAAATAAATAAATAAATAACTACTAATACGGTACGATTTTTTTGTTTTTAAAAGTCTCGTCTCTTATGCCCACCAAGGCTGCATTTATTTGATTAAAATGGCACAATAAAAAAAAACAAAACAATAACAATTATATAAATACATACATACATACATGCATATATATATACATACATGCATATATACAACCCTAACCCCATAGAAAATCACTCTGATAAAGATACCTATATATAGCCTAATAACAACATGCAGTTACGTGACATAAAACCGAACGACTCGAGCCCGAAGACTCGAAACGTGAACTAATCAATTCTGTATCCGGTAGAGACTGCATAGCTCACTTTATGAGGATCACGGGATGAGGAACGAGATTGAAAGATCCGAGTCAGTAAAATTATCCGAACTTC
>FLSR01004870.1:2647120-2691365 GCA_900092035.1 Leuciscus waleckii | reverse complement strand
AATATATATATATATATAATCAATGTTGAACACAGTTGTGATTTTTTTTTTCAGGGTTCTTTGATGAATAGAAAATTAATCATGTATTTGAAATAGAATATTTTGTAACATTGATTATACATGTCTTTACTGTCACTTTTGATCAATTTAATGCATCCATGCTTAAACGTATTCATTTCTTTCCATAAAAAAAAATAAAATAAAAAATATCTTACTGATCCCAAACTTCTAAACAGTAGTGTATTATGTAACAAAAGATTATATTTCAGATAGCTACATGCTGGTATGTATTTATTTAAAATATATATATATATATATATATATATATATATATATATATATATATATACTTTCTATTCATCATCAAAGAATCCTGAAAAAAAAAAAATTGTACACAACTGTCCTCAACATTGACAACATAAGATGTTAAATACATCAGAATGAACAAGTTGAACAAGTTGAACTTGAAACCCTCAGTAAAGCTGTCAGTCAATGAGAAGTGTCTTATTTTAAGTCAGAGCTCTTAATCAAGTTAGGTGTTTAATAACGTTTAGGCTAACTTAGGTGTTTGGGCTTGACCAGTGCATACGTTTAGTAAACCTTTCCACATACATTTTTTAAGTCAAGTGGTGGTAACTTACATTTCCACATGAGAGCAAAACAAGAGCAGCAATAAAAGCACCAGTAATAATGAAAGCACATAATTATTCGATACAGGCTCTCAATTCAACTTAAAGATAAGTTTCAAAGTTCAGGGGGAAAAAAGAGAGAGCAAAAAAACATTTTAATAGCAGCAGTGGTCATATTAATCAGCTGTCAAGGTCTTTACGGGCAGTATATGCGATCTGTCTATATATACACATGTAGCGGAGGAAAAAAAAAACTTCGACCATCATCAGAACAGAGTACATCTGTTCAGAACCATCAGCAAAAGCATAAAACAGCGATATTCTAATAAAAACAGCAGATTTTACCTGTTTAAATTCCCTTGAGCGCCGCGGTTCGTCTGCAAAAACAGTCCGTATCACTCCAGTGCTCGATAGCGAAGGTTCCGCCCAGATACTGCAAGCATTTACAGTACAACTTAAGTCGAACCTAAATGTTAAAAAATCCTTTGCAATAACAACGAAAGATGGTACCATGGTATCATATCGTGTTATTTATTTTTTTAAATTACACTCTCAAAAAGCAATTTTGATGCAATATTAAATTTTTACATGGGAACTTGAAACAAGGTAGCCTAGTAACATGGTCTTGTTTGTTCTTATAGTTATTCACTGTATACATATTTGTACTTTAAACTAATTGAACTATATATAAAGAGGCACCATCACCATCAATGTTAATGACCTGCCAAAAACAGATGAAGCAAAGAATCAAAGTTCGTTAAAATCACTCATTAACAGAGTCACACTTGCACTGCTAATATACACTGATTTACAAAAACAGACTCCAAAATAGACCTGCAGAAAATGTACAACTAAGCTAAAAAACAAGCTGTTCTTGTCTTGCATTTAAATAATATGTACGGCATACATGTGCACAAATAATCTCTTGAGCACAATCCTGTAATCATATTCCAAAAAAAAAAAAAAAAAAACCTACCCAACCGTCAAACAAATTTAAAAATTTACATGACTCACCGTCAAAGCAATGTTAGAAGTTGACTAAAGTTTGGAAAACGTACTGTAATGGACCAGGTCTGTGGTCTTCACTGGTGTGGAGTTCAGTGATATGGTGTGTTTCTCTCTATAAACACATGTATCGATCAACCTTGAACTGTGGTCCAGCTGTTTCAGCTGCTCTGATTGGCTTTTAGTATCTTCGCTCAGACATTTAGCCATTTTAATGACACTGCACTCAATTACAGTATACATTACACTGTATATAGCCTATGTTAAAATGCTTGTGAAAGAAGTATCCTGTGGCCACCAAAACTGCATTTAGTTGACTAAAGATACAGCAGAGAAGAACTATATTGGGCACAGACATAACAAATCTGGACAGTTCAAGAGTGTGAAAACATTTACATAGCCAAAATCACAGGCAAGAAATAACATATTTTTCAAACTTTTGACTTCTGAGAGTATTACCTTTTCTTTTTTTTTTTTTTATCAACTGAATGCATCCTTACTGAATATATATATTCTGTACAAGAAATTCTGTATACGAAATATGTTATTTCTTGCCTGTGATTTTGGCTATGTAAAGCAACCTTTAGTTTTGGAGAAAGTTGTTATATAACTACAAATTATTGATAAACTTGAATGGGGAAAGATGCTTTTGGGTTCAGGTCGTGTAGTGACAGCATCTAAAGGCATCATGTTAACTGCCCTTGCAATATTTTAATGTTTTCACACTCTTGAACTGTCCAGATTTGTTATGTCTGTGCCCACTATAGTTCTTCTCTGCTGTATCCCATCCACTTCAATGATCCAAACTTCAGTGTGTTCAGAGGTGCTCTTCCTCATAGATTTGTTGTAATATTGTGAAATTTCAGCTGCTGTGAGACTGAAAAGTCTTGTCATTCTCCTCTGACCTAAATGCCCACAGAACTGCAACCAACTTTTGCACCATTCTCTGTAAACTTTAGACACTGTGATGCATGGAAATACTCAGACCCTTTCTTGTTCACACCACAACCTCAAAAGAACTCAGATCCCAGTGCATTTTGCATGTAAACACTTCCACCTTCAACAACATCTGTCAAACGAGCACAAGTGCTTGCACCCAACATTTCATTGAGGTTGCCGTAGAAGGAACAGCGCACCATTCAACCATTGGCTGCGTACCTTAAACTTTTTAAACCCTGCATTACTTAATTTTACATGTTTTGAATGCCTTGTACTTAGTGTAACTGCTCTCATGTTGCTGCTATTGCTACGATCAATAGACCTCTAAATCCAAATGCAGAGTTTATTTTTTATTTTTTTTGCTGACAATGTTGTTTGTTAAATTTAAAGGCCCACTGAAGTGCCTTGGAATGAGTAGCTTTGTATGATGCGTTGATGTAATTTCCACTGAAACAGGAAGCTAAGGCGGGACATATTGAATGACTCCTCCCCCTTTTCAAATATCCAGTAGGGTTTAGTTTACCTCACAGACTGCAAGTCGTACTTGACAGCACCATAGAAGTGAATATGAGCGCTGATGATACGTTAGATTCAATAGAGTTGTGAATAAATTCTGGCCATTTCATTCTTAACCAACGTACAGTTGGAAAACGGAAAAAAACTCGAGTGTTTGAGAAACCGAACACACATCTCCAACCCATATTGCTCCGTGATGTGTCAACGGTCGCTTTGGTCAGGTGGTATTTATAGCATAGGGGGCAGAGCTTTAGATTCTAGAGAGCATTTGATTGGACAGAAGCTGTGGCAAGTTTTGGTTCCTTGCCACTGTTGCCTTGGCTTTTGGCTTGCTTAGTTGGGGACATTTAATATTCAACAATATTATTGATCTGCCTTACTTAAGGTGGACGATGATGCAACTTTCTTCTAGAAACAAACTTTGTTGTATTATTTTCATGTTATCACTGTGAAGCTGCTTTGCCTTTGATGCAATCTGTATTGTAAAAAGTGCAATATAAATAAAGGTGACTTGACTTGACATGAGAAGCTGAAGTCTGCGTGATGTCAAAAAATCTGTTTTAGAGAAAGTGAGTGACTGTAATGCTTTGAACTTTGAATGCTTATATCTTCTAAATGCAAATTGTGTCATTGTTTTGTAACACACCAGCTTATTCATAACCTTAGGTCTAACATATTCATAAAAGTAAAAAAACAAAAACAAACTTGAGAGTAAAGGACTTGCTGTCCCCGTATCTCGCAGGAAGGATACAGGTCGGCCAGGTAAGACAGATGAAAGAGACACAGAGCCAGTTACAGGAAGGGTTGGTAGCCAGAGTTCTGGGGCCTCATTTATAAAACTTTGCATAGGATTTGCGTCAGAAGTGGCGTACGGATGAAACATAGGACGTGCGTACGCACAGACATATTCGGATTTATAAAACCGTGCGCACGCACATCCTAGGCAGTTTTCCCTTAATAAATCACAATCAATTCTAAATGTAGCGCAGCTTTTGCAGCTTCATGTCACGCCCATAGTTGCCCATAAATAGTCCGTGAAACGCCCACAAGTTAATATTCATCGATTGCGCCATTGTGCGTCATTATGCATTGTGATGGCATCATGGCATTTTATTACCATCCATTTGATTGCATCTGACAAGGTACAGATGTGTTATGAGGATGAATTGCATAACATGCCAATATTATTGCAGAACATATTTCACTTTTCTTTTTGCAAATAGGCCTATGTGTTAATTTGCATTTCTGTTGTAATCTTCGTTTGATTTTGTTTGTTTTACACTGCAGATCGATCAGACGGGTGTTCGTGTAAGACGGCTGTTAATTGTAAGACTTGCTTTGTGAAGTCTTCATGTTATTTATGAGAGGCAGTATTGCCATTTCTTTTACACAACGGTCTACAGTTTAACACACTTTCACGTGTTTCTTCCCTCTGCCGACGGTGTCGCCATTTCTCATTTCACCCGTTTTTGTGCGTACGCCTGGGTCAGAGTTTGCGTGAAGGACCGCACATTTTCCTGTCAAGTTTGCTTTTTATAAATACCAATTATTGCGTAGAGAGCGGCGTACGCCTTCTTTTGTGCGTACGCAACGTTTATAAATGAGGCCCCTGGAGCTGTGGAAATGAGTGGTCAGAGAAAGAATTAACCAGCTTGAGCAAAAGCTACTCTCTTGGATTTTTCAGCAGCAGTCTTTTGTTTCCATGCTTTGCAGTCAGTTATTATGTGACCTGGATCTAAGCAAAAAAACAGACACGTTTGCAGTCTGAGCGTTTCAACAGAGGCTTCTCTTTCTCTGTTTTCTCAGAGGAAGGAACGGTGACATCATTCTCTCTGTCTGGTCATTCATAAAATTCCGGCGTCTAAACTGTCGTGTAAAAGAAAATACAGAACTGTGTGTAAGTGCAAACTCATCAGCTACCACTGCGGCTTCAGAGAGTGAACATGTTTTTTGCTCATTCAGAGCAAAAAGGCCTTTAAGAGAATGAATCTGGGTGATTTTAACATGAATGTTGATCAGAAAGCCTGTGCTATGGCCAATTACTTTTTATCTCTGTTGGACTGTTTGACCTTACTAAATTTGTGAATGTTTCTACACATTGCAAAGGTCATATGCTAGACTTTTGCATATGTATTTTTTTATTTATTTTTTACTTGCAGCCATGCATTTATTTAAGTTGTGGAAACAGGTCCCCTGAATTCTTTTTTTAAGAGTGCCGATGGAAAAAACCTTATCACTGAAAAACGCCTCTCTTCGGTGACAGCTGGTCTCCCAGACCGGTTGAATATGAAACGAATCATTGCACATATAAAAGTTATTTTATGTACCGTAGAGGCTCTTTCCTAGTTCTTGACCCGACTTGCTTCAGGTGAAAGGGACCCTTTGAATTTTCATTCAGAGATTGTTTGAAAGTTTTGTATGAAATACATAAATATTGAATAATCATTTAATAATAATTTAATTATTCAACTGAAATCATATTATATAATATAATTCATATAATTCGTATATATAATTCGTATATAATTCATTTTTATTTTTTAATTCATATTTATATTTATACATAATTGTTCAAATGATATATGTCTATTTTTAGGTTAAACTATTATGTACAGTCGTAACATCTGCTTATCATCAGTGCAATCTTGTCTCTATGCCTTATGATCTGAAAGCACTTTCAATGGCAGCCTTTTTAAAAGCAGAACCATTGATGGCCGTGTCTAAGCATGATTGATTTTAAACTGCCATTTCTCAGAAAGATTTCTGCCCTAATCAAGAATGCTCTGTGATTTTCTTTCAGACAAGCAAGAGCATCGTTTTTAAGAATTATTCACTCAAAACAACAATTCTGTCACTTTTTCTCGTAGTCCCAAAAAAAAAACAAAAAAAAAACATAGACATAGACATAGACATAGACATAGCCATAGACATAGACATAGACATAGACCATAGACATAGACATAGACATAGACATAGACATAGACATAGACATAGACATAGACATAGACATAGACATGTATATTGAATATGTGGAGCAGAGGGAATACTTTCCACTTTATTGGATAACTCCATTGAATTCAGCCTTTTCCTCACACAAAGCAATCGACAGAAGGCACACAATAAAGTGCAATAGACGCTGTGTTCACTGCAAACTATCATTGTATGGAAATGCTGCATTAAATTCCCTCCTTTTGTGTTTCAAAGAAAATATAAAGCTTATGGGTTTAATACAACATAAGAAAGCTCTGGAGATGCTAAATCAAAGAAGGAAGCAGATAAAATCTTCATGGAAACGCAAGAACCTCAAGTTCAAAGAGCTAAAACTGAAGAAGAAGGAAAAACTCAACAGGTCATCTACATACAAGAAATGGCTAAAAAACTGAACGCTCTCTTGACTCTTCTATTGCATATGGAAGCTTGTTTCAGCCACGAAAAAAAATTAAAAAAAATAAGTAATTGCACAATTATATATATATTTTTTTTCTTAACAATTGTACGTTTATATCTCACAATTCAGATCTTATAATTCGCAACTGTGAGTTTATATCTCACAATTGTGAGAAAAAAGTCAGAATTGCAAGATATAAACTTTTTCTCAGCATTGTGACTTTATATTCTGACTTTTCTTAGAATTGCGAGATTTAAACTCACAATTGTGAGTTATAAAGTCAGAATTGTGAGTTTATATCTTGCAATTCTGTCTTCATTTCTCAGAATTGCGACTTCATATTCAGACTTTTCTCAGAATTGCAAGATATAAACTACAAGAAAAAAACTGAAAAGAAAAGAACTGTGAGATAAAAAGCCGCTATAAAAGTTCCTTAAAATTGGCTCTTGGATGCTCTTTGCCAGTTGAAATCAATGGAGGATGCAACACACAGTCTAATTTCTTTATGTAACATAGGCTATTTATCATTTTTATTTCAAATGTGCAGTCAACCATGAGCCTAGCCTGTACCGCCCCATTTAAACACAGTGTAGTGATGGTGAAGCCCACATGAAGGTGTGTGAGGTGGAGCCTGCATGCATGGCTTCGATTGCTACGTGCAGTCTCACGGACGTGCTTCTTTTCATGAAAACACTTCATTGTTCCAAACCAACCTGTATTCGCTCAACCTATAAACACACAAACCAACCCCAAAGCAGAAGAAGGTGCTGCTTCACATGAGATTGAATGATAGGTGTCATCCACCAAAGAACTCATTCTGATCCAGATTAATCACCAATGTCACGGCATGTTATTCAAAGACACACATGCATGCTGAAACTGTACTGAAGTTATATATAAAGATCAACGGCTATCTAAGCATCAGACGCCTGTGGTATGAATGGAAGACTGATAGATACAGTAGATAAAGACTCTTACATAAAGTCATCCAAGATAATTGATATAACTGGAATCTCTCATGGTGGTTTTGAAAGATGTTAGATATACAACCACAGCATACAAGCCAACTTATGCAACTCCATATATAGATTCTGTCACTATTAATATTTTATTGAGGTCATCAGAATTGTTTGCATGTTAATTCCCCTTTAGATAGCAGCACATGTTTTAAAATGTGCTGAAAATAGCTTGATATCATAGCTCATAAATATTAAATAGGTTATGCAGACATGTTTAAACCATCAATCTGCAAAAACTCATTTCTAATCAGAGATGTCATAACTGTCATTGCAACACAATTAAATTATGATTCGCAAATAAATATACAAATTTAAAGGGAAAGTCCACTCAAGAATTACAATTCTGTCGTTCAGTCATTGCTTGAAATCTTTGTAATGAAAGTCAGTTGGATCCAATGAAAAGGGTTCGCAAATAAAGGCGAAAGCCACATCCCATCAGGTTCTAAGAACAGAACGACTCTCAGAACGAGCTCTAATTAACAGCCCGAGCAGTGGGGAAGGAACACTCGAACCCTAAAGACTTGCAACCAGAGGGAGCTGGCAAAGAGCTAGCTCCAAACCACTCAAGCTTTCCTACGAGATCTCAAGACACCAGCACTCCCAAAGTTGCCCATGTAACAAAAAGGGCTTTTAATTCCAGGCGAAAAAAACAATCTTCATCAGGTTCTCGGAGATCCGACCGAGCGTACCCACAAGGGAGTGGAGGACCCTACTTTAAGACCCTCAGCAGTGGAGGAGGGTCCAACTCTACACTCAACCCTGAAGACTCACTTACCAAGGGGAGCTAGCAGAGTGCTAGCTACAACCACCTGAAATGCTGTCTTTATTCCAGACTGAAAGAGATAAAGGGGAGAAGAGGACCCTACTTTGAGACCCCAAAACCATGGGGGAGGGTTCTACTCTCAACCTGGATTGCTCACTTACTTACCAAGGGGAGCCTGCCAAGCACTATAGCTGCAACCTATCGATAATGCTGTCCCCAGGATACGTACCAGACTTCAGACTTCAACACTCCCTCGTGTCCTAAAACAAGAAAGGTTTGCAAAATACAAGACAAAAGACCATTCTTCATTGGGTCCTAAAGATCAGTAGAGAAAGCTCCAGTGGGGAGCAGAGGACGGGAGGGTTGTACTCTACACTCACTTACCAAAGGGGAGCCTGCTACGTGCTAGCTACAACCACTTGATACGGCTGTCATAAGCAGCATCAACATGTACACTCACCTAGTCAACTGGCACAATTTTGGTTTTAGGCACCAGCCAAAGTTGTAATGTTACACTCTCATATGAGTTTTTGAAGGTTTTAATATTTTTTGCACTGTTCTGAACATTGATATTTTGTTATGTATTAAGTGTTTATTAAGGCCTTACAACTGATTTTATTTTTTATTTTTCAAACATTATTATTTAAATGGTGACTGAAAATAACTTTCTCATCTCTTCATCTCTGTAATAGCCTTTCCATGTTGTTTTAGTGTATTTTTTTGTGTGTATTTTACTCTACTTACTCTACATTTTTTGGAAAAGAATGATACGTTTACTTGAGTATTTTGTCAGTACTGTTTCCACTACCACTCATCTGCACTTGCATGTTCACCCAGATGTCATTGAAAAACTGAATATACATGTCTTGATTAAAGCATTCACTGGCATTACTCCTGAGTGCCAAAACTACATTTGAGTATCATGATCAAATAAAATATGTTCCCGAGGCTATGCATTTACCTGCTATTAAGCTACTGACACAAGCTGCATGTAGAATGACCACATTTACAGGAGCCTCCTGTTTGTGTTACGGGATTTTGAAAGGTACATATAATCTGATGGTCTGTTCATGCATGTAAGGGCAGTTAAATGCTAATCAGAACCATCAGATTTTACTTGAACTTCACTGAACTTCCTGAGGATATTTCCAAAACAAAACAACAAAACAACAAAAAATGCTGCTTAGATGTATCCAGGAAAATGTTTCACATTCCAAAGCTGCACGTTTTGAGATACAGTCAAATAGCTGCCAGACATACGTGTGCATAAAGTGATTTTAGAAAAAGAAAAAAAAAGAGAAAAAATATGCTATTTTCCTCACCATGACCCTGTTCCATTACTCAGTGCCCCCATGAATTCATAACTCACTATAGGCTATAAAAAGGATTCCCGTTGGCAGTGGGCCCATACGGGAGTGAGAGAGAGATGAATCGATTGCTTCCTTTTCTCCTCTCCATCTAAAGTCTGTACGTGCTTCAGCTACATGTCAGTGGCCTCACACACCAGCAGAAGAAGATACACATCAGTGCAGCGTCTGTAAGCCTGGAACATGCTGTCTCAAACTATTTAAGTTTACTCTTTTAGTCAGGGAACTCTATGGCGTTCATAGAGTTCAGTTTTCAGAGTTGATATTCAGTTGTGATTAAATTAATTTTCCACGTCGTCTTGATATTTTTCCTAACATTCATTGGGAGCAATACAAATATACATAAATGAGACCATTTTTGATATAAAGTAGAGCAGAACTTTTGCAAATGAGCATTTAAATAAGTGATACTTTTCTCAAAAGTCTCAATTTGATCTTCTTTAATGTCTAAAAACTCATTAACAGCAGAATGTTTCGAATTTTGTGGTTGAAATATTGGTTTCAAAATAATTTAATTGCATCTAAGCGTATGATAAAAGATACCAGTTTTCTGTAAATAGTTACAAATATTATTAAAATGTCGAATCAGAAATCTAGTTGAATATGAATATGAATGTTTACAGCTGTAAAGCAACTTGCACAGTAATATAGAATTTATCTATTGCAACTCAACCAATCAGAATTCAGATTCGGAATTCCCCATTTTAGCCATTAGCACTTCATCGGCGAACATATGTTCATTTATATTCAGTGATTTTTACCATAGATTCTATACGGCGTATATAACTGACAGTAAAAACACATTTTAGATTACAGACTGTAAAAAACTTGGAGTGAAGGTGTGCACATGCAGACATATCCCAGCAGGGGGCGCTTGCATTACTGTCACCGACTATCATCTCTGTTAAACCGGCTGCCAAGGGATCCTACAGTGGTGTTTTTGTGGTGTGTGTATTTTGTGACTTTTGACTGCATGCTCTTTCCTGTGGTCAGCTCAGTTTAGCATTAAATGCTTCATTTGCCCACAAACAAGACAGAGATTCATCCAGCATGAGTGCGTATTTCTGTGTTAATGAGTATGACAAACTTTTTCCTGCGAGAATTTGGTTAAAAACAGATGCTGACATTGTAGAGGGTGTTTGTTCATATTTTTTAAGTTTGTCTACAGTTGTAGGAGGCACAGAGACTATTAATAGAGATGTTATGACCAGCCCTGTGTTAGTTTTAATGTAGACTAATTTGGATTTCCAAGTCCAAACAACTCCAACGGTCAAGAAGAGCCAAGCTTTTGGCCCATCAGTGGGTGGTGTTTTCACCTAAAATATCTCCTAAAGATTAAAATCATGTTTACTAAAAAAATTGGCAACACTTCATTTGTCATTAATCAACACATATTAGTTAACATTAGTTAATTAACCAACATGAACTAACAATGAGAAATACATTTGTTACAGAATTTATCATCTTTGTTAATGTTAGTTAATAACATTTTTAGTTTTTAATAATATATTATTAAATGTTGAAATGAATATTAACTAACATTAATAATTAAGGTAGTTAAAGGATTAGTTCACTTTCAAAAGAATTGTTGCTGCAATTTACTCACCCTGATGTCATCCAAGATATCCATGTCTTTCTTTCTTCAGTCAAAAAGAAATTAAGGTTTTTGAGGAAAACATTCCAGGATTTTTCTACACAGAATGGACTTCAATTGCAACCAACTATACCAATGTTCAAAGGAGGTTCAAATGTGCGTCTCAATGCAGCTTCAAAGTCTCTACACGATCTCAGTCGAGAAATAAGGGTCTTATCTAGCGAAACGATAGGTCATTTTCAACACACACACACACAAAAAAAAAAATATTTTTTTTTTAACCACAAATGCTCGCCGTGTACCATGTAGATAGGTCATTTTCAACACACACACACACAAAAAAAAAATATTTTTTTTTTAACCACAAATGCTCGCCGTGTACCATGTCTGAGATGTGCCACGTGTTGCTTCATCATGTTGGAAAGGTCACGCGTCATGTCATCTATCTAAGTTATTTGTCTGTGTACTCCGGTTCAAAAAGGTAGGGAAGGGCGAAAAATGTCATCTCATTTTCTGCTCCTACTTCAAATTCGTCCGACATCTTTGTTTTAATTTATTATTATCATGTTTATTTTTTTTCGTGACCTTTCCAACGTGATGACGTAATACGTGGCGCATCTCAGAGATGGTACAAGACGGGCATTTGTGGTTAAAAAGTATATATATATATTATTATTTTTAGAAAATGACCGATCGTTTCGCTAGATAAGACCCTTATTTCTCGACTGAGATCGTGTAGAGACTTTGAAGCTGCATTGAGATGGACATTTGAACCTTCTTTGAACATTGGAATAGTTGGTTGCCATTGAAGTCCATTCTGTGTAGAAAAATCCTGGAATGTTTTCCTCAAAAACCTTAATTTTTTTTTCAACTGAAGTAAGAAAAACATGGATATCTTGGAGACATCAGGGTGAGTAAATTATCAGCAAAAAAGTTTTTGAAAGTGAACTAATCCTTTAACTAACTATGAACCTTATTGTAAAGTGTTACCAAAAAACGGTTGAAATAAACCGTTCAAAGCATTTGTTGCATTTCCCGGTATTTTCTTATTTAATGTTTTACTCACCAGCAGTAATAGTGCCAGTATACTAAATTAAATGCACAAATTTCATTGGCATATCTGAAATAAAGTAGCTTTTCCAGTGGGTTAACAAGTCACTTTTGCCTCTGTCCCAACTTTTTTGGAGTGTGTTGCAGCCAATCATTTATATTTACAAAATAAAATTATTTTGGTCATCTTTTCTTTGTACTTTTGTCAGTTAAACAAAGATTTAGGAAAATTAACAAAACCAGAGATTCTTGAATTTATGGCATTTTACAAAATATCCCAACTTTTCTGGAAGTGGGGTTATACAGTATATAGTAGTGTAAAAGCACAAGGTTTCTGTTGCAGTTACACTGTTGTGACATGCTATGTGCAATGTGACCGGAAGGTAGTTGACAACAGAAAAGATGTATGACCGTGTCTTTTATGAATCTTATGAGTAATCACAACCATCTCTCTTTCTGTCAGGGAAGCAAACATATCCTCCTGCTGGAGAGAAGCCTGTTTCCTGCTGCATGCCAGTGGTTAGACCTTGGCTTACACACCCTCAGATATTTCTGTCTCTCCCTCACTTTGCTCCTCTCCAGCCTCACAGAGGGAAGTAACAGCAAGATCAGTGAGACACAAGATACAAAGTCATGTTCGAAAGCCACATGATATTCTTCTACACAAACCTTTTTTTGTATCTGAGGCTGAGCTTTCTGTCATGGTCAATACGGAAGTCATCTTTGTTTACATATGGCAGCATGAATTTTACACAGTCAGCTATGATAATGTTTGTGAGTAAAAGCATCATAGTATTAAGTAGGCAGTGGATAACAGGGAGCTGTTATCAGTTTCTGTTTGTTGACTACAGAGACAAAATTTTGTAGTCAGTACAATCTCTTAGATTACACAATTTTGATAATGTAATCTGACTACTTGTTGATTAAATTTAGATTACTTTGACATATGTTTCTTTGATGTCACATTTAAAGGGATAGTTCACCCAAAAATTTAAATTCGTCATTAATTACTCATTCTCATGTCGTTCCAAACACGTAAGACTTTCATTCATCTTCGGAACACAAATTAAGATATTTTTGATTACATCTGAGAGCTTTCTGTCCCCAGACAGCTACACAAGTCAAGTCAAGTCACCCTCATTAATATAACTTTTTTTACAACACAGATTGTTTCAAAGCAGCTTTACAGTGATGTAAATGAATGCAACAAAGATTGTTTTGGTTGAACAGCAGCTCTAGAAGAAAGTCATTGTCTAGCTTAAGTACGTTTTTAATTGATTCATTTATGTTATAAAAAATCATTAATTATCAACTTAGGGGCCACTTACACAACACCGTTTTTATCTGAGAAAAGAAAACTTTTAATGCGTTCTGGCTGTTCATTTACAACACAAAAGCGTTTTGGTGAACTGAGAATGCAAACTTTGAAGTAGGTTACAAAGTGCAAATCTGTGAAAATGGTGACGGCATGCACATGCATATTACGTGTTTAGTCTATAGGCATGCGCGTTTAAATGCGTGTGTGCGCAGGTGTGTAGTCTTTCTTTACAAAGGGACATTGCCAATTACTTGTCTGGCATGCATACTACAGCGTTTTTAGTCGTTTCCGGAGATCTGAGTGAACGGGAATCAGTTTGATAAAGTTTTCATCTGTAGAGAGGAAAAAACGTTTGTTGTGGAAAAAAAAACTTTTGTTGTGTCGATGAGGCCATCGCATGGAATAGTCTAATTGACACGGTGTCTGCTGACATTTCAGGGCTGCATAGTGATCGCGTGCAGGCGCAGGTCCTTCATCTGATCTGGATACGGCCCGGATCCAGCTGAGTACGATAAACCTCAGGATAAACAGAGAGACTAATATTAGCGTATATGCCATTCTTCTTATGATGTAACAATACATCAGGTGTTATGGGAAGTGATCCCTGTTCTGGCTGACTTAATTTATGCAGCATAAATAATTTACATAGAAATTGATAATGTGCTATGTGTATGCAAGGTTAAAGAGATATGTTTTTAGTCTAGATTTAAACTGACATAGTCATAAACTGTCTGTTTCCCGAACAATGCCAGGAAGTCTGTTCCAGAGTTTAGGTGCTAAATAGGAAAAGGATCTACTGTCTGCAGTTGATTTTTAAATTCTAGGTATTATCAACTGGACAGAATTTTGAGATCACAATAGACATGAAGGACTTTAATGCGTTTAGAGCTCGCTCAACTACTGGGGAGCTAAACCATTTAGTGCTTTGTAAGTAATTATCAATATTTTAAAATGTATACAATGTTTACAGGGGTGCCAATGCAGTGCTGACAGAACCGGGCTAATATGGTCATACTTCCTGGTTCAGGTAAGAACTCTAGCTGCTGCGTTTTGGACCAGCTGTAGTTTATTTATTAAGCATGCAGGGCAACCACCCATAAGAACATTACAATAATCTAGCCTTGATGTCATGAACGCATGAACAAACTGTTCCGCATTTGTCATTGGGAGCATGTCGTTATTTAGATATATTTTTAAGATGGAAGAATGCGGTTTTACAGATGCTAGAAACATGGCATTCATATGAAAAATTGGTATCAAAGAGCACACCCAGGGTCCTAACTGACGACGAAGACTTCACAGAACATCCATCAAGTGTTAGACTGTATTCTAGGTTATTACATGCTGGGGCTTTTGGTCTAATAAATAGAATCTCTGTTGTTGGTGTTTTTTTTTCAGAATTAAGTAGCAGGAAATTACTAGTCATCTAATTTTTTACCAGCTATGCATTCCGTTCATTTTGTGAATTGGTAAGTTTTGTCAGGGCGCAAAGAAATATAGAGCTGATCATCATCAGTGTAACAGTGAAAGCTAATGCCATGCTTTCTTATGATATCTCCCAAGGGTAGCATGTACAGAGTAAAAAGCAATGGTCCTAGTGTGAGCCTTGAGGTACTCCATACTGAACTTGTGATTGATATGACATCTCTTAATTTACTGCTAAAACTGATAACAGTCAGATAAGTATGATTTGAACCATGCCAATGCAATTCAACTAATGCAAACATAATTTTCGAGTCTATTCAAAAATAATGTTGTGGTCGATAGTATCAAATGCAGCACTAAGATCCAGTAACACTAAAAGAGAGATACAACCACGATCGAATGAATCATTTGTAACTCTAATGAGAGCTGTCTCGGTACTATGATACGGTCTAAATCCTGACTGGAAATCCTTGCAGCCACCATTTCTTTCTAAAAAGGATTCAACATAGTTGTGAAGATACGCTCTTTTCTAGTATCTTTTGAAATAAAAGGTAGATTTGAGTTCGGCCTGTAATTTACTAATTCTGTAAGATACATTTTTTGTAATTTTTTATAAGCGGTTTAATAATAGCCAGCTCAAAAGTTTCCGGTATGTATCCTAATGAAAGAGGAATTTATGATATTAAGAAGAAGATCTATGAAATCATCTCTTTCAGTAGCTAGTCGGTACGCGGTCCAACATACATGTTGTTGATTTAAATGATTTAACGAGTTTAGACAATTCTTCCTCTTCTATAGCAATGAATTAATTTAATTTTTCCTCTGGGACACTGCACTGTCTAATGCGATACTGTAGTAGACGGTTGCATGGTTATAATTTTCTCTCTAATATTATCAATCTTGCAAGCAAAGAAGTTCATAAAGCTTTGCTTTGCTGTTCACATGCTTTGCTGTTTGGAAACGTCTGGTGTTGAAGCTTTATTTCTCGTTAATTTAGCCATTGTATCAAATAAATACCTATGGATGTGTGGTTACACTTTATTTTAAGGTGTCATTGTTACAGTGTAATTATATATTTAAGTACTGAGTAATTATAATTAACTACATGTACTTACTATAGGGTTAGGGTAGGATTAAGTTTTGATTGAGGGTTAATTGCACGTAATTATGCATGATTTACTACTGTATGTACTAGGAAGTACATGTAACGTATGTAGGCCTAACAAGGACACTGTGTTAATAAAGTGTTACCGGATGTTTTTTTTTCTTCAAAGAGGGTCGAAAAAAAACAGATCTTGCAGAAAGGCTTTTCTGTATGCAATAGTGTTGTCTTTCCACTAAATGCGAAAAACCTCTTGTTTTGTTTTCTTCTAGCTGTTCTCCATTTTTTCGACTGCTCTCTTAAGGGCTTGAGTGTGCTCGTTGTACCACGGCATTGGACTAATTTCTTTAATCTTCAAAGGTCAATCATTTAATCCCTTAAAACTCACCTTTGATCACCAAAATGACATATTTAAATGTTTATTCCTGTGAACAAATGTATTCATGCCTTAAAATAGCTTGAATGTATCTCTACACCCTTACTTTAGTATATTCCGATCCATGAAAATGCTAATTAGTACCGCTTCCTCTCATTCACACCAGCTCAGAGATCGGGAGAGATCCACTCACTCAACTTACTGAGGTAAACTCTGCATAATGGTATTGCTCTTTACCATGTCGGACACATAATGGTAATTAATATCATTAGCCTTTTGCTTGACTACGTTATCCAACAGCTAATAATGTTTTCCTAATGTTACACAAACCATTTTCCCGTTCGCCATTTCAGATACAGACACCAGCCTTCTAACAATCAGCATCCTTAGAAACGCTCAGAAGGTCAGTGGAGAAAGGCATGTAGTTCATAACATATACATCATACACCCGCTTGCTAAATCTACCCCGATTTTTAATATCAACAGAAAAATATACCGGGATAACCTTGCTTCTCTTGAGACTCCACTGCTTCAGAGCGGTCATAGTTAGTGATATGCTAAAGCCAGCCGGCACGTTGACGTGATTGGTAGTTTGTCACGTCAGAAACACCAGCGATTTCAAACCATGCTTCTGAGACTCTGCAGATCACTGCAGTTTTAAAGAGAAAATACTCAGCAATGGTGTTGACTGATGAATCTGAACATGGTTAGCCTTAAAGCATATTAAAAACACCACCTAGCATATCTTAAAGCATATTAAAAACACCACCTAGACATATAATTTTTTTTTTTTTTTTTTAATTACCACAGGGGGACTTTAATATTGTCTCTCTATATGTCTCTTATGCTCACCAAAGCTGCATTTATCATATCAATAATACAGTAAAAACAGTAATATTGTAAAATATTATTACAATTTAAAAGAACTGTTTTCTATTTTAATATATTTTAAAATGTTATTTATTCCTGTGATCAAAGCTGAGTTTTCAGCATCATTCCTCAGTCTTCAGTATCACATGATCCTTCAGAAATCATTCTAATATTCTGATCTGGTGCTCAGGAAACATTTCTTATTATTATCAATTTTGAAAACATTGTGCTGCTAAATATTTTTGTGGAAACCAAGATATATTTTGTCAGTATTCTTTGATAAAAAAAAAAAAAAAAAAAAAACAATTTTTTTAAAAAAAAAATTATTTGTGCATTTATTTAAAATAGAAATCATTATGAATGTCTTTACTGAAACTTTTGATCAATTGAACGTGCCTGAATAAAAACATGAATAAAACATTAATATAAACCTAGTATATTTATAATGTAGATATCATTAAAGGCATTTCCATCTTTTACAACATTCAATCACATGATTATCCAAAGATTTAGATCCAGCACTTTGACAGAATTCCGTACAGATCTGTGTTTTGGCAGTGCATTGATAAAAGTTGCTACAGCGACGTTTCCTTTTTAAGGTTGCCCTGCTCTGAAAGAGCTACATGGATTTGCACATAGTAAAGCATCTGTTTTCTTTTACATTGGCACTGAATAACAGATCAGACGGAATGTGCTCCACACGCACTGAACAGCTGCAGACAAGACTCGACGCCATCTAGAATGCAGCTTCCTGATGATGTAACAGATGCAAAACAAAGCAAAAATGATGAGAAATCCTGGCTGAGCCATAGGAGACTCAGACTGGCCCTCTGGGGCTTTTGTTGAGTACATTGCAAGATAACACGGCAAGAGTTTTGAGACAGTACGTCACAACTATCTTCCCGTTCAATCATAAACAACAGTCAAACCTTAAGTCAAAACTAACAGGATTTTTTTTTTTTTTTAAATTTTTTTTGAGGAGGCCACTATGGAACCTCAGTTATTTTTTTTGAGGAGGCCACTATGGAACCTCAGTTACGACTAACTGAAATGCATGGAAATACAACATGGGAGTGAGTAATTGATGATAGACTTTTCATTTTGGGCCGAGCTATCCCTGTATATCCCTGAACTGTAAAGCACTGCTTTGTGAGTGCCCTTTTACAAAGTCTTGATTTTGTTTTCAGGGTCTACTAGAATCGATTTTCATGCTTGAATGTTCAAAAAACACATTAATTTTCACATATTTTACACTGGAATGTGTCCGAAAGCTTAGGCAGCTGACGTATTGTCTCGTGTTGCGTATTGCCTCTGCCCTATGAAGCAGTGACTTTGCATACAGCATTTGCGCACAAAGATACCTAAAAAAACTGATTTCGGACAGACTTCTGAGGCAGCATAACGATTTAATGATCAACAACAAACTAGAGAGAGCTTTGGTGATGATAAGAAAACAAATATTTAATTTCTACAATACTAATTTCTTGCTAGAAATGACATAAAAAGTGGAAAACGTTGATCAAAAATAGACATTACACACAAACTGACCACTAACCGCAACTTTCAGATGGTACGTTTTTGCATTTTTACTTTTTGTAACAGAATGGAACGAGTTTTAAAAAAAAGTTTAAACAAGCTTTTTAAAAGTGTCCCCAAAAACCACAGATCTTAGATCCAAAGGAAGAGCATTCCAAAGTTTAGGAGTAACAACCTCAAAGGCACAATCACCTTTAGTCTTTAATCTGGAACGAGGAACAGCTAACAAGACCTGTTTGGAGGATCTCAGATTCCTACTTGAGGAGTTATAAGGTTGCAGCATCTCTTTTAAACAGGAGCTTGGCCCTGCAATGCTTTAAAAACAATCACAAGGATTTTACATTGGCTCTGACTGGTAGCCAAATGTAGGGAAATTAAAATTGGGGTTACATGTGATCTATTTGATGACTTAGTTCAAAGTTTAGTGGCAGCATTTAGAACCACTTAAAATCGTTTCAAGGATGAATTACTAAGACAATAAAAAGAGAATTATATAATCAAGATTCATCTCCACTGTGGACACATCTGGCCTCTGTTTGCAATGTTTCTCAACTGATAAAAGCAGGTGCAAACCAGAGAGTTAATGTGTTGAGCAAGACTCAAGGCCTGTCCCATTATGAACTCCTAAATGATGAAGGGTAGGTTTAACAGAGAGAGATAAAGGGCCAAGACTTTCCATCACCTTAGGGAGAGCACCAGCAGGAGCCAAAATAAGTACTTCTGTTTTTTTGTTTTGTTTTCCAATATTTAACTGCAAGTAATTTTTTTACCATCCAATCTTTTATAGAGTTTGTACAATTTAAAAGAATATACCATTTTGAAATTTCATGGGGCTTAAAATAAATATATAATTGAATATCATCTGCATAGCAATGACAGTTAACACCCTTATATGTGCTAATTAATTGTCCTAAAGGGAGCAAATAAATGCAAAAAGAAAAGGGGCCAAAAACAGAACTCTGGGGAACACCACAGGACAAAGATGCTGTTGATGAGGGAAAATTCTGAACTATAACTGAAAAATACCTATTTGATAGATATGACTATGACTACGTCAAGGCTGTTCCAGAGATACCAACGTCTGAGCCTCTCAACTAGTGTGCAGTGATCAACAGTATCAAAAGCAGCAGTAAGATCTAAAAGAAGGAGTACAGAACATTCACCTGCATCACTTTGCATTAACAAATCATTAAAAACTCTAGAAGAGCAGTTTCAGTAGAATGCAGGTGACGGAAACCAGACTGAAATTCATCAAACTAATTATAATCATCTAAAACAGCTGTTTATTAACAAACCCTTTTTCCAGGACCTTGGCCATAAAAGGTAACTTAAAATTGGTCTATAATTTTGGGGCAAGGATGGATCAAGATTGTTGTTGCAGCACCTCTCTTCCCAGTCTGTCTGTAACGCTCTGTTTAGTTCCTGTCTCTATGAAGCCCCTCCTTCCGAAAAGCGCAATGTGCTCTGATTGGTCGGCTGGACCAGTGTGTTGGGTAATTTTGTAAAACCATAAACAAAATGCTAGACTCCTTTGGATCTTATTTGGTTAATTTTGCATATCCAACAGATAAACACGTACTTGCTTTCACGGAAATGTAGTTCCCTTTCAAAAGCTACTCTCAATGCTGAGCTGCTTAGCACTATGGGAAAACATCTTTGTTTGACCGGTCATGAACAATAATTTGGCTTAAATAACCTCTGACGATGACGACATCGGAATGTGCACGTCAGAGGCTATATATAGATGTGTGACAGGTGCGCTCATCAGGTTCTTTTGTCTTTAGAACCGCATTGTGTGCTGCTTCTTCTACTTCTGAAAACTATCCCTTTTGTTAGGAGTTAGTTTTGTAAGGCAGGAATAAAGCCTTTTTTCTCTTCCTTTTTCTCTACAACAAAAAGTAAAGAGAGAATAATTTTGAGAAAAAGTGCTTCGCGCTCGTCTCACATGTCGATCTGGCTGAAGAGCGAGAGCCGGGTAATTCCCTTTCTCTCGTTCTCTCTTTAGATAGCGTTGTTCTCCCGTCCGCTGCTGAAGCACACCTCTGCGCTTCTTCAGAGCGGGTTGAGGATGTAGGTTCTCTTGTCAGTGAAGAATCTAGTGGCTCGGATCTCACGTCTGCCGAGATTACGGGTCCGCTTTATATGTATATCATGTGAGGGAACAGAGCAGATGGGAGAATCCTTTTCTCTCTTGTTCCTATGATCGCGTGCAAATGAATTGTGTGTGTTTGCAAGCTATTATTTTATGATTCTTCGTTGAAAATGACTATATTCATCCTATCATCCAGGCCGTTTTTACTTGTCTGGCAGATATTTGGCTGCATTTAATTCTGAGAAATGATTTAATACTCATCTGATTTGAGAAGTTAGGTGCTTGCATTAATATCTTGTCTGGCTGTTCTTTAGCTACATTTAATTCTGAGGAATTAAATGGCAAAATAGCCATCTGGAAATGGACTATGAGAACGCAGCCTTTGAGTGCTCCTTCCGCAATGATAAAGTGCATGAGGAGTTACTTGAGGGAGTTGGAGCAGATTTATGTCTGGTGTTCAGGGGGAGGGGCCTCAGTGACTATCTCTCGTGATTCGTGTAGGAAACCTTTTTCTTCACGTGTCTTTGTGCCCTCGACGTCGATTTATTCGACTATCGTGGGTGCAAGGGCACGTGGTTATGCGATGATGCCCCAGTTGGAAGAGATGCTCGTGGGCTATCTCTCCTGGGAGCTCATCGTCACTTAAAAAGTCAGCACTCCCCACCAAGCTGTGCAGAACAACATTCACGCTGGTAGGGAAGGCGTTTCAGTCAGAGGGGTCATGCTGGTGCTGCTCTGCACACTATGGCAAGTGTACCAGGCTGACCTGCTGGGCAAAAAAAGAAAATAAGAAAGCCCCTCGTGACAGGGCACTAAAAATATATTAAGTAGACACCGCTGTTTCGGGGGACATTGGTTTCCAGCGAAATGTTAAATATTGAATTGCTTCCTACCGTTCCCCAGGACACGATATATTTAGCATTCCCCCATCAAGATGTAGTGTCACAAGACGTAGTGTCACAAGGCATTACGTCACAAGACATTGCGCCACAAGACATTGCATCACAAGACATTGCGTCACCAGACTCTGCATCAAAATTAGTGCCACTTTTGGAGAAGCTGGCAGCGTGGAAACTACTGCCAAACCTATCTCCTTGGGCTTTGAGAACCGTAGAAAATGGCTACAGAATACAGTTTGTGCAGTTGTAGTTGCAGCACACAATAACTGAAGCATATGCGCAGGCTGCAATGATGGCCCATTTAGTCCTCCTCTGCCTCAAAATCTTGGTGATGTTTGGCGAACTTCGCATATATCGCAAAGCTAGCATCAAGCATATTTCGCGTTCGTCCATCAGTGCAAGAACCCCCTTTAAGCATGTGCAATGTTTCAGATAGTATGTCAAGTATAAACACATGAATCGGATATGGGTCACAATTGAAAGACCGTGTAAATGGACGGTAAAAAAAATTGGATATAGGCAACCAATCAGATTTGGGCATCAAGACCTGCAGGTAAACGAGGCCTATAATCCATGTTTATGGTAAGGGTTATACGCTGCAGGCTTCGTCCCTTTCTATGTGGCTCAGACCCCGGTTCATAGAGATTAGATGGTAGCTGAGGCTTTTTAAGTGTGGTAGAATCTGCGATCTTTGACCCAGTTTATTTGCTGGCTTCCATGGCTGAAATACGCTGTGTTTTCTGCCAACTGGCAACCCGGGGTGTCGAAATACTATTGGGTAAATTGGCAGTGGGCAGAATCACACAGAATAAAACAAAAACAGACATTCTGACACGGAACACACATTTCAAAGTAAAATAACAGGGAAACAAATATGTGAACTTATGCTTATATAAGACAAATGATAACTTTTACAAACAGTGAAGGAATGTTAATGACGTACTAGCCAGGCATATTTATTTACTTTCCACACAATGTTGGGGCAATATGCCAGACTATGTGCTATTTAAGTCAATGTAGAAACTTCATTTAGACTTTTGGATAAATCAGTACGAAAAAGTTCTTAGCCCTTGACTTAAGTACACATTGTGATCCAAAAGTCTCTCACAAGTCTTTTAGGGTATTGAAATGTTAAACAAAGAAGCGTTATGACGTACAATAAAGACTAAATATTTAAGATATTTCACTATTTTCAGGTCTCTGAAAAAATAAGCATTTTTGTGACATTGACCATGTGACTCCTTTGTACAAATGGCCAGATGTTCTTATTCTATTGACGCACAAGATGCTTCAGTATCGAGTGGTTGTGTGCAGTCACATGTTCAGTGCAACTGCACACGCTCCAAAGCAGCTGCCTTGCACGAGCTCCATAGCTCTGCGTGTGCTCCTGACAATCGCTCAGTGACCGCTGACACAGAGAATGTTCAAGTATCTGCGGCATGCAGCCTGCCCTCGGCCCCTTAGCCATTCACACACACACACACACACACACACACACATACAGAGAGAGAGAGAACACATACACAAATGTTGTTTTTTCATGTTTCATGGGGTTTCAATGTCCCCACAAAGACAGGATTTTGGATATTGCCATTTTTGTGGGAAAATTTTGTCCCCATAACATAGGGTAACCTGACCCACACAAACACACTCTGACACACATATTTTACAAGTTAAGGATAGAAGGTCTTGATCAGACACAGACACACTGAATTTATGGCTTAACAGATTTGTGTCATAAGACTGTACAGCGCAAGCATCTCTGTAACAATTTTTGTTAACATTAGTTAACTACATTAGTAACAATGAACAACACTTCTAAAGCATTTATTAATCTCAGTTAGTGTTAATTTCAATATTCCATTTATTACCATTAGTTAAATACATTAGTTAAAATGAACTAACAATGAAAAATACTTCCAAAGCAATTAATAATCAAAAGTTGTATCTGTTAATATTATTCAATGGGCATGGACCAGTATGCATAAAACGTCTCAGAAATGCTCTTAAGAATAGTCTTGAGCTTTGCCACAAAGGATTAGTTCACTTTAAAATAAAAATTAGCTCATGATTTACTCACCCTCAAGCCATCCTAGGTGTTTATGATTTTCTTCTTTCATACGAATACATAAACGAACTCCAAACGGCTTGTGTGGGTTAATGGAGCCTTCTGAAGCAAAACGATGAGTTTGTGTAAGAAAAATATTCATATTTAACACATTACAAAGTACAATTCTAGCTTCCGGCCAAACGGCCATACGCTGTCTACTTGCCCCTATTGCGCAACTTACGAAATTTATGACGTCAGAAGTAGCGTAGTGCATCATGGTGTAGCGTAAATATCAGCAGTGCGTCGCATTACTCGCATAAGTTGCACTTTACAATTAAGTGGAATCCTTATGCTCGTTTGGCCGGAAGCTATTTATTTTACTTTACAAAGTTTTAAATATTAATATTTTTCTTACACAAACTCATAATTTTGCTTCAGAAGGCCTTTATTAACCTGGACCTGTTTGGAGTTTGTTTACGATGGATGGATGCACGTTTTTTACGCTTCAGTCTGTTGGTTGCAATCCACTGCCATTATAAAACTTGGAGAGACAGGATATGTTTTAATTTATCTCTGATTGTATTCGTCTGAAATAAGAAAGCATATACACCTAGGATGGCTTGAGGGTGAGTAAATCATGGGCTAATTTTTCATTTGAAAGTGAACTACTCCTTTAAGTGTCAAAAAATTATTAAAAAGTAGGAATTGTCTAACAGTAGGATACTTTTATAAAGACGCTAAAAACAACTTTCAGACTTGGTGCTTTGAGTCAATTGTTTTATTTGGACGCAATGAAACGTACCAAATCATGCAAATAACAAATGCAAAAACTAGAGAGAACCAGTGAAATAGTAATGTAACGGTCACCAGCTGGAGTGCCCTTGAGAGCCACCAGAGGGCACTCCACATAAGACTATTATCACTCACAAACTACATTTCCCATAACTCACTGCCCGGACTCATCATCACTGATCACATTCACCTGTACCTCATTATCCTGTTAGTCTCAGTCTATTTATACCATGTTAATTCATTCCCTCACCGTGAAGTCTTGTTTAAGTGTTACACTGCAATTCCGAGCGTTTCCCTGGTTTTTTGTCTTTTGGATTTGGATTTCTTGCCCTGTTCCCTGGATTACTCTTTTGCCTCTGGTCCCTGGATTACTCTTTTGCCTCTGGTCCCTGGATTACTCTTTTGCCTCTGGTCCCTGCCTGTTTTGTTTGTTTCTTTGTTGGTTTGTTTGGACTGCCTACCTGTGTTTTGACCTTTTGCCTGTACACTGGATTATGCCTCTGGATTACCCACAATAAAGCTGCGTTTGGATCTTAACCCTTGTGTCTCGGAGCAGTTTCGTAACAAGTAATAACTGATTATGTTGTTGTCGATGTATTCTTTTTCCTTTCGCTTTTTTGTTTTTCTAAAACCTGTAGCTTCCTCTTTTTTTTTTTTTTGCCATATCATTTTGTCAGATAAAAAACTTCACTGATTTTGTTTTTTGTTCTTCCTTTTTATTTTGAAATATAAAACAATTAAATATTTCCTCACATTTCGATGCGGTTTAAGGGAACTGTTACAGTAGGTCCTTAAAAAAAAAAAAAAAAAAAAATTTTCCCTTTTTTCCTTTTTGGGCCCTACCTTTGCACTTTCATCACTCTGGCCACTATTATGTTTGGTGTGGTTAGTGCCACAATATTGCTATATCAGACCCTGCTTACTGTGGACTGATTAGATTTTTTTTTTTTTTGTTGCAAAAAGTCATGTCATTATTACTTTCATTACTGCAGTCAGAGCATTGATTAGTAGAGTGAGAGAAGTTATTACATTTCTTCAGTTACAAAAATAATACCTTTATGATCAAGCCTGTTTTGTTTGTTTATTTAACTCCCAGTCATCACATCATAATATACATAACATAATACATAACTCCAATATATATTATATCTTTGATGGAATGTGTGTGTTCCTCCTCCTCTCTGCTGCCATCTGGTTACTTTTAACTAGGTTAGGATACCTCTCCAGCACTCACATAATTTAGGAGCTGAGACCTAGTCTTAACACTTAGGAACCTTTATGAATCAAACTTATTCGTAAGTCTATGAATAAGACTAAAATTTATTCTTTGACACACTCTGAGCGACATACGGCCCCAGAGCTTGTATTAACTAACAATGAACACTGCTTTTATTAACTTTAATAAATTAATAGAGATTAATAAATACTGTAACAAATCCATTGCTCGTTGTTAAGTTAGGTCATTATCTAATGATAACTAAAGGGACCGTATTGTAAAGTGTTACCAGCTACTACTATTATTCCTCAAGTTTACGGTTATAGTTCTTTGAACTAATCTCTGATAATCTCTGACATGCATAGTCCTGGACTGTTAGACATGAATGATACATCAAACTGTGTTGTTTGCACCATTTATATTTACTTTAATTTTAACTTAATCTAATACCTATTTAATCAAGCATTTTATTTAATTAGATTTTCTTTCTTTTTAGGAGTGGGAGACATGCTTGGTTCTAAGGCGTGTTGACATGGATATGACTAATCACTCAAGAAATGCTAAGAGCTTTATTATAAGTATGAAATCAGTGGGATGGGAGTTTTCTGATGGTATCTGTTCGTCTTTGGAATGTTATTTACTGACTGTACTGATAAAGAGTGACTTCCGGATATTCTGAAGGGAGTGACATGCAGTTTTCCTAAGGGACTAGGAGAAAGACGTGTGGAATTTACAGATAAGGACTGCAAAATAATTAAGGGAAACGAATTATCTTTCTCAGCATACAAAGACAAGAAGAGCATCCCAAAATCAGCCTCATATCTGGCATCATCAAATGATATAATTTGAAATAAATGATAGTAGGTGGAAGTAATGCATCATGAAATATTTTACGTAAACATAGCTGCAATTCCATGGCCTCTGACCATAACCTGAACCCAGACCTGATCTAATGAGAACCAGACTATACCCAGAACCAACAGGGCATTTAATCTATGTGTCATTCCTATGCAGTACATTTTCCCGTCCGCATCATATATATTAGATAAAATATTAGATTCACTATTTCTATTTGGAGGATGGATTATTGTGTCTTTCACAGTAACAATTAAGTGAACATAATTATGAATTTTATATAATTGTACTAATTTAATTTGAGTTGATGTTGTAATTTCGGCAAATTATTAAGAAATATTCTAAGAGTTTCTTTTTTTCTGTTCTCTGTTGTCTATTTTTTTCTATCCCATTCTATTTCCCTTTGAATATTGTTTTAATTATTGTAATTATATTGTTTTAATATTCTTGTGAATACTTTCAATTCTATTTTTTTTTTCTGTGTCCTTAATTCCACGTTCCATTTTGTCTTTTTTGGAATGTTTCATAAAATTGCAGAAAAAAACATCTCCAAAAATCTAGATTCACACCAAATAAGCTGCACTAAATTTACTAAATAAATGTATATTTATATTTTATAAACGTTATACATTTATATTTGAGGCATCATGTTAATAATAAATAAGCAATCAACAATTAATTAATAATGAAGTTATAATAAAAATTTGCATCTGAGCATTAAAATAGCATATTTCTTTTACTGACATTTTTTTTTTTTACAGAGTTCAAAAGGCACTACATTACAGGAATGACCCCACAGAGTTCAAAAGGCACTACATACAGGAATGACCCCAAAACACAAAGATGCAGAACAAAAATAAATCCACCCAAGACATGTGTGACTGGCCACTAAGGTTTAGGTAAAAATACTTTAGAAACCTCAACTATACAATACGCCTACTATATTTATTATTCATCTAGCCAAGAATGTGACCTATGTAGATACTTTCACAATCTGTATTTATTTATCTTTAACATACAGTATATTCCAACTCTTTATTCTACAGTACAATGTTGAGTCCTCCTGTTGCAGAAGTGCATTCTGGGAACTGACAGCAGCCAAAGCCTTTAATCAGTGCGACTCCCACTCTGTGACCGCACACGCCCTGTAATAAACTCTGTGTGTGCAGCCTATTCTCATGAAATAAATAGATGCGTTCTGGGGTTGTTCTTTCTGGCCAGTTCTTTTCACCATACCACAATCTGATTACAAGACGACATGCTCCTGGAAATGGCTACTGGAATTCTTTCGGGAAAAGAGCACTGACTCCCTTCATTAGCCTCCATTATTGAAGCGGAAGTGCCATGCCCTCTGAAAAATGTAGAAACTAAGAGTTAATGAGTGAGTTTCAGACTTGCATGTGTGATAAAAGCTTTAATCTCACAATTGAAATATCAATGTAAATTTCTAGAAGTTTCAATCAAATGAAATACTGTAGAAAGGGAACGTTTTACAGTATAAGCAACTGTTTGTTAATAATGTTAGCATGTTGATGTTCAATTTAATTCAGTTTGAATTGAATTGAATTATTTTGAACTGAATTACAAATTATGAGGCAACATCACATGTACAGTATCATTTGAGTATCGCTTCAGGTGAGGAGCAGGTTTCTTTTGATGCATGTATGATGTTGCACAGAAGAAAGAAATACAGGTCTGAAATAACATGAGCGTGAGTAAATGATGACAGAAAGTGTTTGGATTTGATCTGCCTTCATGAATTTCAACTTGGTGAATAGGAAACATTTCAGTTACAACATTATGCAAGTCTGCATGACATTTGTCTTCATAAAGTTGTTTTAACTATTTACAGTAATCTGACAATACTGCCATATTTTGACATGTAACTATGTAATAAAAGCTGCTGAAAAACAGCTTAAACCAGCCAAAGGTTGGTTGCTGATCTTAGGTTTAAGTTGGTATTGGTGTGATCTACCAAAACCCCTCCAAAACCAGCAAAACAGACCAGCCAGACAAGACTGGAAGACCTACTTAGAATTTTTAAGTAGGAAAGTGTTACACTGCATGTGGGGCATGAATTTGTGAATTTAAGAGAGCACAGAAAACCTGACCCACCTGATCTTCGCAGTTTCTTTATGACTGTTGATTTTTCTCTTTGAGAGGAAAGTGGAAAAATGATGACCCAAACATAACCTCAAACAGTCCTTTACTCACTTTCAAAGGCTTTAGAAAGTTTTTGAAAGGTCAGGAAAACAAAAAGAGCATGTGTGATGGAACTGGTTGGAAATGCAGAAGTTCAAAATTCATTAAAAGAAAAAGCTAAGATGGAAAGTTATGTAAATATTTGTCTCCTCTTAGAGGAACAAGAAAGAGAGATATTAATGCCCAGCGCTTTTACCCAGAACCACACAAGTCAAAGCACAAGACAATGTCCATATTGTTGATATGAAACTTTTACCCCCGGTTTCACAGACAAAGTTTAAGCCTAATCCCAGACTAAAATGCATGTTTGAGCTGTTTTAACTGAAAGCAACTTGCATTGTTGCATCTTAAAATATGTCGGTGCCATTGTTTTGTCTCAAGATGGACACCACCAGTAATGATTTTTCCTATAGGGCACGTTTATAAAAGCTGCTTAAATGTCCTAATTGAACTAAGGCCTTATCCTGGCTTAATCTAAACCCTGTTTGTGAAACCAGGCCTTAGTCTATCTAGCAACATTCATTTATTTATAAATTGAACAACTCTCCAACAAGGAGAACTGTTACATCTTTGCAGTTAAGCTGCTGCTTCACTAACGCTCTACAGAAGCAGGACATGTGAAACTTTATAACCCCATGTTACAGCCACTTAAACTCTGGGTAAGTGACCCAGATTACACTGATTAATACTGCTTTTAACCCTGGGTTGTAAGCCCGGCTCTACAGCAGGTTTCAACAATATCAGCAATACTGAATTTCAAAAGTAAACCGTTATCATTCTGGAAAAATATAGAGACATGCAGTATATAAGTATTAAGGTCTAGGTATATTATATGGTAAGCATTCAATCAGTTCTCATAATCAGTGTGTTGGATGCAGGAGAAATGGGCAGGACTAAAGATCTGAGCGACTTTGACAAGGGCCAAATTATTATGGCAAGGCGACTGGGTCTGAGTATCTCTGAATCGGCAAGGCTTGTGTGTTGTTCCCGGCTAGCAGTGGTGAGAATTCACCAACAATAGTCTGAGGAGGAACAAACCCCAAATCACCTATAGGAATGTGTCTCAACATACAGTGCATCACACTCTGCAGCATATGGGGCTGTGTAGCCGCAGACCAATCAGAGTGACCTCTTTCTGCAGGGAAATACACCCTGCCACACTGCACACATTGTTCAGGAAAGGTTTTAGGAACATGATGAAGAGTTCAAGATGTTATCCGTGCCTCCACCTCACAACATACAGGACTGGAAGGATCTGCTGCATATATTTCTGCCAGAACCCCCACAGGACACCTTCAGTTTAAATTGCAGTTTTTTTATGGTCATGAAATCCATATTAGCAGGTGTCTTTTGCTGTTTCTATAAAGTCACTATGAACTGGAAGTTGCGACCGACATTACTTCAGTAATTTCCGAGTTAAACAAGGTGACGTCTTTAGAGAAGGAAGGCCATTCTAGAGAGGATGTGCATATTCAGAATTTGATCAAAGATTACAAATACTTTTTCTGTGAATCAACTTGCATGGATGAATTGTTCACCACAAGACCAGTAATGTGCACTAAAAGAAAATAGGGTCAATTTGATTTCATGCCGACTTTAAAGTTGTGATGGTTGGAAGTGAAGGTACTAGCAATCAACTTTGTACCTACAGACCCTTTCCAAAAAATTTGAATATCATGGAAAGTTTATTTATTTCCATAATTCCATTCAAAACGTTAAACTTCCATAGATATAGATTCAGGGCCCACAACTTAAACGATTTCAAGTATTTAGTTGTTTATTTGTACATAATTTGGGCTTCCAGCTCATAAACCCCACGAAAACAGGATTTCAAAAAATTCGAATATTACATGAAATCACACAGTAATTACACAGTTATACCATGGTCATTGAACCAGGTTTTGGTTCTTTTGGCAGTGTGGGCAGGTGCAAATCCTGCTGGAAAATGAAGTCAGCATCTCCATAAAGCTTGTCTGCTGAAGCAGGACTTGTCTTCACACTGGACTTCAAGCATCTTGGATTGTGTGCCTCTCCATTCTTCCTCCAGACTCTGGGACCTTGGTTTCCAAATGAGATGCAAAATTTGCTCTCATCAGAAAAGAGGACTTTGGTCCACTGTGCTTTATTAAATCCAGAGTCAACGCAGCCTTCTACCAGGACATTTGCAGAGCACTTCCTGCTTCCTTCATTTTCCAGCAGGATTTGCACCTGCCCACACTGCCAAAATAACCCAAACCTGGTTCAATGACCATGGTATTACTGTGTAATTACTGTGTGATTTCATGTAATATTCTAATTTTTTGAAATCCTGTTTTCGTGGGTTTTATGAGCTGGAAGCCCAAATTATTCCTGTTTTTGTGGGTTTTATGAGCTGGAAGCCCAAATTATGTACAAATAAACAACTAAATACTTGAAATCGTTTAAGTTGTGGACCCTGAATCTATAATCTATGGAAGTTTAACGTTTTGAATGGAATTATGGAAATAAATAAACTTTTCCATGATATTCAAATTTTTTGGAAAGGGTCTGTATTTGTGATGGATCATCATGTTGTTAAATGTACTGTGAATTACTAACACAGAGTAAAAGTGAACAGTGTGAAAGTAAGGGCTCCCATACATGATACATCCATCACATGCAATGTTTGATTTGGCTCTAATAGTTACTTTTCCATCTTTTTCTCACAGTATCATTGTCTGTGTAACACCTCAAAACACACTGACATAAGAGGAAGTGACTTCAACGCAGCAGTTAGTCAGCTCTCTAAGTTTTCAACAACCAAACAAACCCTCCAGGCTCTGATTGTCATGAGGTCCAAAACAAGCTCATTTGAAACTTGGAAAATCAGGTAATTCTTTCATAAACAGCACGGCCTTTCCAATTCTGCACTTATGTGAACTCAAATAGTCTCTTTTGGTGGGAAGAACTGGAGGTGTTCCTCTCAGATTCCTCTAAACTGTAGAGTCTACAAGCACATTGACGGCATTTATATGGTGATTGCAGCTTGGCAAACATCAGGACAATACTCAGTATTATTCCTGAGACCATGTGCTCTCCACATGTGACATCATGCCTACAAAACACAGAAAGACTTCATTCAGAAAGCTTGTTGTCCAATAGTGGCTGTTTTACTTAACTGAATGATTGTTCAAAGTTAACAGACCATCCAGAAGTGTAAGATCCAGCCTGAAAATATGGTTAGCTTCTCAGTGGGCGGTCAATAAAGGGTCAGATGTGTAACAGAGGAGCATGGCACTGGATCAAGAAGCAGATGTTCCTGGGGAACACACAGTACGTGTGTATATGTTTAACTTGAATGCACTTTGGATAAAAACACAAATGTAAATGTAAATTTGACATCATGCATTTGATGTTTTAAGTGCCTACACAGCTCTGTTCCAAAAAAAGACTTAATGAGTTAGATATTTGACTGATATTTGAATTATAAAAATAAAAAAAATTCAGAAATTTTAACTGCAAATGAATTTAATTGAAGCTTTTCGAACAAGAAAAGATGCAGGGCAGGACTTGATTTTGTCCATTGGGAATTGATTGGATCATTGTCTTTTGTCAACTGATGCGATCTCATGTGAGTGACAGGTTGCCGGAAGTGTCACCGGCCCACCGGTGGGCCCAAAGCCATTACATATTTAAAACAGTAATATCCTATACTAAACCTAAACTAATCTTGACAAACTATATATAATTTGAAAGCTTACAATCTCTAGTTTTCATATTTGGTGACTGATTTTCAAAATAAATTACAGGGAGCCGTAATTTATCAATTTGCAACAAGAATATTTTCATATTCCTAGGCGTGTTCAGAGCTTTATTTTGAAATAGCAATGAACATAAAAAATCATGAAAGAATGGTACAAACCTCAGTTTGTTTTTATGCCAAGAGTTCAAAAGATAACATCCATTTAATTATTTTAGAAAAAAAGGTCTGAAAATGTTTTAAATATAAAGAAAAAATATATAGATTCATAATTTGTGATGTGAGCGAGCTATAGCGCACATACATGTTATTTTATGTGTTTCTTAGAGGTTGAATTCATATAAAAATCTCCCAAACTTCCCATACTACTTCAGAATAGAATGTCTACTTCAGAAATTGTATGAAAATTGTGGAAATAATGGTTCAGATCACTCAAACCACATATGGAAATGGAGGCGCCCTTATATGGGCAGTAATGGAGTCTGGTTGTCACCTAGTGAAAATGTTTGGTACTGCGCCCAAACAAAATCTCACTGAAAGCTCATTTTTTGAGATATCAACCTAAAATTTGAAACACAACTCGTTCAGATTTTTGGCTTTGATTTTTTTGTAGTTTTAGAGTCGCCCAGGTTTTAAAAATATATATTTTATATAAAATATGAATAATAATTTTTTTACATTGTACATTTTCATAAACTCAAACTTATATAACTTTTTTTTCTGTTTCACTTTCTTAATTTATTTCACTTCTACCGAAATTTATTTTACTATTCAAAAAAAGGGGGGTGACACTTAAAGGGTTAAATGATTTTAAGTGACTTTAATTTGCTTATAGCCTACTTAACACACATGAAAAAACAACAACAACTGTTATATTTTTTAAGATATTTTAAGTGGAAAATTAGACAAAAGCCCCCAATCAAGTTTTTAATGTTGTTTATATGTCTATGAAGTGTTTTAAATATACAAAACATGTGCAAATTCATAAGTCAACACCATTGCTGAGTATTTTCTCCTTAAAACTCCACTGTACTTTATTGTATTTGAAATATATTCCCTTTTTCAATAGTAATTGCAAATATACTAACAAAAATGTTACTATCTTTAAATATATTAAAGTATATTAGCATCATGCTTTTACCTATTTTCACAATACAACTCTTAACAGACTTTAAAATAATTGTACTTTAGTATATTTTCAAAAAATATATTTTATTAACTGCATGTACTTACTATAGGGTTAGGATTAGGATGAGGGTTTGGTTTAGGGTTAATTTCATGTAATTATGCATAATTTATAGTTATTACTACAGTAATTACATGTAACATTATGTAACAATGACACAGTAAAATAAAGTGTTACCACAGTATACTTTAAAAATACATTATATAGTATTTTGTACAAAGTATAGCTAAGTTGTATTTGTTTAATAATGTACATATACTTGAAGTTGGTCCAATTTAGTACACAAAAGTACACTTAATACACTTAAAGTTATGCTTTACTACAATTTAATTACAACTAAAATATACTTAGTACAAAATTAGTTGTTTCAAAATAGCACACTTCAAGTTAACTAATTATTAACCCACTTGAAGTATACTGATAATTAGTCTGGCTGCAAGTATATTTAGCATAGTTTTTTTTTCACCAGGGAAAGACAGTCTCAAAATCGCGGTTTGAAATCGCTGGCGTTTTTGACGTCACAAACTACCTTGTAATCAATCACATCAATGTGTGATCGTCAACGAGTGGATCTCTGTGCTGGTGTGACTAAGTGGAGGCGGGGCTAATTTGCATATTCATAGAACCGTGTATACTAAATGAGGGTGTAGAGTTACGTTCAAGCTATTTTAAGGCATGAAGATTTTTTTTAAAGGAAACACTTTTAAATATGTCATTTTGGTGATCAAAGATGAGTTTTAAAGGACAAGTTCGGAAACTACGATAAAACCTGTTGGAAAGCATCTTTTGCAGCGATTTTTGTGTGAGCATATCAGTGAACACCCCTGACCACTCGGTGAGTTTCACGTCTTTGTAAACGAAAGTTTAATGCGTTTTAGGAAGGATTGTTCCAGTGCACCTATGCAGCATTGTGGAGGTGGGGGGGGTGCTACCACAGAAACCGAAAATTCTGGGCCAGCAGCATGTGTCCAAATTTCCATCTTAACCGTTCTATTTCATCAGAAACAATCTAAAAACAGGGCTTTAAGTGTAAAATACCGAACTTGTCCTTTAAGGGATACAATTGTTGACTACAGGGGGACTTTAAGAATATTACTTTTTTTAAAGTCGTGAGCTGCATTGCTGCCTACTGTCTAGCCGGCTTCCTTCTAAGGCATCATTTAAACTGATCTGGAACCTCATAAGATACTGATTTGGAAAGCTCTATATAGCCAGCTATTCTGTGAACTACACAAATAGCTCTCGTCTGCACAGCACACATGACTATAAATTAATTTCAGTTTGACGTGAGCATGTTGCTAATAACTAACGTTGTGATACTTTGATAGTCTAATGAGCACAAAAATAGAACACACAATTATTGGGTAAAATGTTAGATTATATCATTATACTGTTTTGGTACATTTTAGTAATTTTTTATTAAATTATTTTGGGGTATTTTTGAGGTACATTTAACATTTACCTCAAATTTAACATTGCATTTAAATCTCTCTTGCTTTATCCGGCATCTTGGAATTACTATTATATTATTATTATTATTTGAAATGAATTAATTTAAGGATGTTTTCAAAGCATACATGTGATGTTCCCTTATAGGTTTCCCATATTGATGTCTCTTATTTTTAGGAACTTCCTTAAAATGCTGTCTAGGTAGGAAGCTCACTATAGATAGCTTTTGGAACAGAGCTCATTCACACACACACACACACACACACACACACTCCCTGCACCCACTCCTAATCCCTGTCAAACGTGAGATCACTGCAGAGCGCTGTACTGTATGTTGCCAAGGAAACCTATTTTAGGTTGAGGATGAAGCGACGAGGAGCTCGGTTTACAGTGCAGTTGCAAAAAGAAACAGCTTTTTCCTATAAGTAATCAATATTTATCTATCTGGCTGTCTGTCTATCTATCTACACATCCATCAAGAAGGTTGCATTGTATCTCTCGGATGTTGTAATGGTTTCTGGTAATGCTGAGCAAACAAATGAGGTAGAGATGCTAAAGTCAGCAGAAATGAAATGCAGAATGACAGAATAGAAAGGGAATCAAAAAGACGTAGTATTAAATGTATTAAAAATTTACTTGAGTATGTGTTTAGTACAATACAAATATACTTTAATGCATTTTTAATACATTTAACAGTACGTCTTTTTCACCTGGGATCACCTTCTCTAAAGAGTGTGAGAGCTGAGATAGAACGAAAAAAAAAACGTGAGAAAAAGCACGAAAAGGGAGGTGGGGAGCGAGAAGACGAAAAAGAGAGAGAGGGGAGTTGTATTTCTTCCACTGTGTTTTGGAAGGGAAGGACTTTGACGTTCAGCAGCTGGGAAGCACAGTAGGAGAGACTCTTCATGTTCCTCCTCCCATGACTGAGTGCTGTCTGTCTGTATCTCCAGGAAATACTGCGGGTCGACACTACTGAGGACGAGAGAATTGGATTTCAACAGCGCTGTCCGCAGACAGGCAGGGACAGGTGCTGCAGGCTGAGAAAGGAGGAGCAAAGACACGCCAAACCGCTTCAGAGGAGGAATTCTGAAACAGCTGTCCAGCAGACGTCCTGCCTGCGAGAAGTAAACCCTCAAGGGCAGAAAGAGAGAGAGGGAGAGAGAGAAGAGAGTGAGAGAGAAGACGAAAACTGCAATACGCTGCACCACCCAGAAGCTGACTAACAGTTTGGGTCAAGGCTCCTCTAGGACGGCAAACACAGAGCAAAGAAAACAGGGACATTAATCTGCAAAGACACACGAGCAGGTAAACATAGATATTGCTGAATTTTTGCAGGTGTGTGTGCTTGATAATTTATGTGTATTACATGTAGTGATTTCTTAAGGGTGTGTTGCTTGAGTGCAACCTCTGATAGATGATAAGATTGAGAAATTGCTGAATTCATGGAGCATGTGGCTGTTATTTGCTAGTTAGGCTTGTGAAACCTCTTTCCACTCGTGCACTGGCTGTCATTACGACATGTGAGATTTTGGTGCTGCAGAATAGTATGAGCAAATTCCTACACACCACAAAACAAGGGCTGAGAAGCGCAAAGCAACCCGACACCTGGCTCTTCTCCGTTCTTCAAGCGCATACTCAACTGTTTGACCAGAAGAGAGCTTCTAAAAATTCCTCAGATACATTCCTCTGTCCAACAGAACTTGGGAAAGTCAACTTGACTCGTGCATGTATAAAGCCAAAGACAATAGCAGCTTGAGAACTGAAGCATTGGAGGTGGATTGCAGGGTGTAAAAAGCATGAAGTTGAGGCGAAAGAGACTTCGCTCCACCGCGGTTCCTCAAAAAGCAGCAGCAATCCCAGAGTGTAATTTAGGGTTGCTTTATGTAACACACTGGAAACCTCGAATTGGGCGAGTGCAGTATTTGTCTTTAATCATTTAGAACATTGTCCAAAAGGGTCGTTTGTGGTTGGAGGAATTTGAAAAGATTGAAAGCTTAGGCCTGAAACACCCAAGAGAGGAGGAAAAAGCTGAACCACCCAAGAGAGGAGAGCTTGACCAGCTCAGATGAAATAGCCATGTGTGCTGTGGGAGATTGCACATCTAAAAAGAACAGCCAAAAACATCCAAATTATGCAGATGTGCTTTAAATACAGCATCATCATCTGCAGCAGACGGGACCGGGTGGTCGGGTTTTCAGCCAAAAAAGGCTATGGCTAAAATGGCTCTGAGGGAGAATCAAAAGTGGCATAGTTGCGGGGCTGAAGAGAGTCTTAACACATCTCTGTCTGCAGTGTGAATGTCATCATCGCACTTGTTTAGATCACCGCTCACACTTATAATAATGTGACCCACATACTCACACGTGAGTTATTTCCTGAGTGCCAGCAGCATGCAATTAGATCCGTCTTCAGCCCCCTGCTCTTACCTCTCACCCCATTTTATCTTTTTCTGTCTCTTTCTGGCATCCTCAGTCTTATTTTCTCACATTTTCTCACATGCTGTCTCATTAAATCTGCCTAGTTCGTGTCAGCCTGGCTTTTTCATTAATATTCAGTCTATTTTCTCTTTAATTCAGTGATATTCTTATTCATTCTCACTAATTCCATCTTGTTCAGTCTTAAAGGGATAGTCACCCCAAAAATGAAAATGTTCACGCCATGTCGCAATCACTGTAAATAAAGCTCTGAATGCTTTCGAATTGCTCTCGCGCTTTTGATGTCATCATGCAGATCAAGTCAAACACACCTTAAATCTGCAGTGGTCAGGTGACACAGTGTTCAGGTGGCACAAATCGTAGCTCTCAGAAAATTACAAGTTTACATGTTGTAATTACAAGTAATACAAACACATGAAGGCTTTTTACATTTCAGAATCGTTACAACACCTGAACTCCCCTTCTGTCATTGCAAAACTCTATGTCTTTCTTCTGTATTCAGTCTCATTTATTCTAACTAGTTCAATCTCAGTCTGGCATTTTTAATGACATTAAGTCTTCTGACACTATTCTGGCACATTTAGCAACATTCAGTCTCATCTGTTTTCTTATTCAGTCTCATTAATTCCATTTAGTTCAGTCTTAAAGGTATAGTCCACCCCCAAAAAAAAAAAAAAATTCTGTCATACTTGCTCGCCTTCATGTTGTTCCAAAACTGTATGACATTCTTTCTTCCGTGGAAGATAAAATAAGATATTTTGGTAACACTTTACAATAAGGTTTCATTTGTTTCACAACTTCGCAGTGCATTAACTAATGGTAACAAATACAACTTTTGATTTTAATAATGTATCCGTAAATGTTGAAATTAACATTAACAAAGATGAATAAGTGCAGTTCATTATTAATGTTAACTTATGATGTTAACTAATGTTAAAGCTGCAGTCCATTGTTTTTCCTCTTTGTCGCCATCTCTGTTCGAAATCTGCAATTGCAGTTATTCGCGGAATTATCAACTTTACGTGGGTTGTGGCTCGGCGCGGCACAGCGCGGATTAATTCAATGTTTTGAGGAGAATGCGCGGCTGTCAGTGAATTTTCACTGGAAAATGCATCTGAACATTTCTGTCGTCTGTCGTAAGTAACATCCACTTTGTTCTGACCAACTAAGGGAAAAAAGCATTGCAGTAAATCGCGCTGATTAAATCTGGTGATTGCTTATCATATCACGTCAAACCGTGCAAATTATACTTTGTTCTCAAATTGTTAATGTTAACAACATCAGCATTGCGTGACTACATTTAATGTGTATTAGAACCTGTAGTTCAGTTTGTCATACCAACAAATGAATGTTCCATAGAACTGGTTCTCTTTGAAATAACACACTTATCTGTAATCAGATGCATATTTAAAACTGGAATATAATCTAATTTCAGTCACATACATGTGTCATTACCATGGGCCCGGTTGCAGTCTCTTTTTTTCTGCAGCCACTCCGAAGTCCGAAGTCTTTTGCATTTTACCATGGGTGAATCTCCAGTTGTCACTGGTGATTGTCGTTTGTACCTTTCTGGATCAGCCATCGAATTGATGTTTAATTATATCAAGTGCTGTGAGAAAAGGCTATAAATCTCCACCTCCAACATCCTCACACGCAACATAGCCTACTAGCCGAGACTCCTTCTTTATGTGTACAGATGTGACGTAATAACGCAAAGACATGCTCGAATTTCCCGCGGAAATCCACCAGTACCACTGGAATTAAAAACATTATTAAAATTTTACCGTTTTGAATCGAGCTACGGCAAGCAGATAGTTTTGAACATTGGCTGGTTATGTACTTGCTCAAACATTTATTTTGGATAATTTTTAACCCCAAAAAGTTACGGACTGCAGCTTTAGTGTTAGTGTTCTAATGTTTTGAGGATTTTGTTTTTTCATTTAATGGAAGTCAGTAGATTCCAATGTTGTTTGGTTTTCAACGTTCTTCAAAATATCTTTTGTATTTTGCAGAAGAACGAAATGAGGGTGAGTAAATGAAGAAAGAATTTTCATTTTTGGGTGGAATATCACATTAATATATCTTATTCATTCCCAATTCACTGCCATTTTTTCCCTCTTCTGAATGTAGCTCGGCTTCGGCTTATTCAGTCTGTCAGATGAGAGACACGCTCCGACCTGCTGACATGCACTTCTGAGGGGTGTGTGATGATACGTCCCCCCAGGGAAGGGGGGTAGACAGATCTATCTCAGCAGGGGCGTCAGGGCACTTGGAAGTGCAACATTTGCCCCTGGACTCATTCCAGATCTAAAATGAAGGCAGGATGTGGCCCTGAGATAAATCCATATCAAGAGGGTGTGAGAGGCAGCTGCTCAACTTCTAAACCTCAGCGTGGTAGATTGTTGCACTGAATGGCATTGTTTGTTATTGTTTAACAAGTCATGGCATTGTACAATTTATTCAAAGGCATCTCACACCTGCTGGGGTTTAAGTTGAAGACTAACCATAGCTTTAACCCTAACCCCTTAACCTAACCTAAGCATTATTTAGGCTTCCCTTTGAGATTTATTCCACCCGGTCCAGGGGTTCACACACCTGCTTGCTTTGATCATGCCATGACAGCAGGCCTCATGTGAACCTTTTCATCAGTGTAATCATCATGCACATTTCTAGACGTTGCTGTTTATGCATCTGCAACAACACAGATTAAAGTCAAATGGGTTTGATTCAGTGGTATATGTGACCCTGGATCACAAAACCAGCCACAGGTAGCACCGGTATATTTGTGGCAATAGCCAACAATATATTGTATGGGTCAAAATTATCGATTTTTCTTTTATGCCAAAAGATCATGTTCCATGAAGATATTTTGTACATTTCCTACTGTAAATATATGAAACGTTTATTTTTGTGAGTGAAACACAATCGCGAACATCAATGGACAACTTTAAAGGCGATTTTCTCAATGTTACGATTTTTTTGCACCCTCAGATTCCAGATTTTCAAATAGTTGTATCACTGCCAAATACTGTCCTATCCTAACAAACATACATCAATGGAAAGCTTATTTATTCAGCTTTCATATGATGTATACATCTCAATTAAAAAAAATTACCCAGTTGACTGGTTTCGTGGTCCAGGGTCACATAGGCCTATAGTATGATTTATATTTTATTATAGTATTTATTAATATTTGAATTAGCCTTTTCATATTTTTTACATTTTAGTTCTAATTCTGTTGTTTTTACCATTTTTAATAGATTTTTAAAACATGTTTCTTTATTTTTATTTCATTTGTATTATACTTCAGGTTAAACTTAATTATTTCAGTTAGTTGCAATATTTCTAATTCTTGTTTAAGTTTAACTTCTATTTTTCTAACATTATTTAAGATTTATTTCAATTACAGAAAGACTGTTTTTAATAGTTTTAGTTTTAGACAAAAAATAACAACACTGCTTTGATTTAAAGAATAAAGTACAGAGAGCGGGTTACTGGATATGGTTTTACAAAGATTATGAGAAAGTTGCAAAGAGGAGGCATATCCGGAGACAATAACTGCTCTGACACAAAAAAGTACTGCATTGTTCCTTCTGTATCCCTAACCCACCCATCACATACAACTTTCAGCATTTTTACATAAAAAATAAAAATAAAAAAAACAGTTTGATTTATACGCTGTTTTTCAAATGGGGACCAGAAAATGTCCCCACAACGACAAGGATTTTGGACATTGGCATCTTTGAGGGGCTTCTTTACCAGGAACACATATTTTCCTCTATCACTGACACACTCCTGCAGTCACACATTCTTCAAGCCATCCTGATCATGCTTGTCACATTTAAAAATAGATTTCCGTTCAGTGCTCCAGTGAGGTTTATTTGTGTTTCACTGCATCAGTGTCCAAAAATGCTTTTAAAGCCCTGTTGAACTCAGCAACCTCTGAGCTGGTGCAAAAAGTGCAAAAACGCATAGATTGTAAAATGATCGGAATAATGCCATTCATCCAGACTAAAACAGACTACATCTTAGTCAAGGATTGTCCTGCTGCTCACCTTCACCTTGCTCCTGTTGTTTATCAGCTGTGATTTGTTAGGACGTTACCTCAGGGGAGTCGTGTATTCCTATGAAATGGAATTTCTAGTGTTTTGTAAACAGTGTCCTCCCTCACTGTCTCAACTGGGATCTTCAGGGGATGTGGAACATTGAGCTGTACATCATTCAGACTGTCATCTTTAGTACTTTGGTGGCTCCATGTTATCAGATGGCAATGCCGTGGTATTTTAATATACAGAAACTGTATTTGGACACAGATGATGGTTTGATATAGACATTGGTTACACTTTATTTTGATGGTCCACTTTTCTACTAACTATAAGTAACTTTGCAACTACATGTTTACTAACTCTCATTGGAGTATTAGTTTACTGTAGTAGACTGTTCGGTTAGGGTTAGGTGTTAGGGTTCGGGTTTAAGTTGACGTAGTTGCAAAGTGATTTATTGTCAGTAGAATGTCTGTTGGGAGAGCATAAAAGTAAATTGTTAGCATATATTAAGCAGACAGTCTACTAATCCTCTAGTAAGCGTTAGTTGACAATTACATGTAGTTGCAAAGTTACTTATAGTTAGTAGAATGTCTAAAGTGGACTGTCAAAATGAAGTTTACCTAGGCATTTTATATCTCTTTATTTTTCATATAGACATTTCTAAATGTGACTAAATGTGACTGTCATGGGCATGTTTAATATTTTGCATATCAATTAGCTCATGATGAGCATGGATATATATATACGTGTGTGTGTGTGTGTGTGTGTGTGTGTGTGTGTGTGTGTGTGTGTGAGAGGCGCTTGTGTGATCAGTTGGATTTAATAAAGATATAGGCTAAAGAAAACAAATACAATGTGTTAAAATGTCACAAAAAATTAGCGTAGCCTATACTACCTGTCGCAGTTTTGTTAATTTGTTTATTTATTTTATTACTTTTATATTCTTAATTTCTGTTTTTATCAGTTCACAGAAGCACATGATGTGACTGTGTGGATTGTCATGTTCTGTTGTTTATGCTGCTATTTGCGCATATATATATGGGAAAAACATTTGTGGTATTTTAAATGGGTCAAAGACTCCCATCTATTCTAATTTAATTACATTTTAATATGACATTCTAATCTTAAAAGTTAATGATCAACTAATGAGCTTGGTTGTCGGTCAGGAAAATAATCTAAATGAACAAAAGCTCTCATTACAAATCTCCACCAGATTTACTATGCTGCACGCAAGTTCACGATAACTTAAAAACTTGCGTACATGAGCTGAGACCTGATGTGAGGTTTGTTCGTAGCCATCGCTCACGTCCATATTGATAAATGCCAAGTTTTGCGTGGAAACGACCATACGCCCAATTTTCTGTTGTACGTTTGTTTAGTAAATGAGGCCCATTGTGATTTTCACCTATGATAAATATTTAACATTCCATATTGTTGCTGCTTCGGTAAAGGTTTAAAGAACAAAAAATGATTAAGTCACATTGAAAGTCTAGCTCTTATGTTCAAAAGTCCAAAACCTGGCAAGCAATGCTTGTTTTTGCCTAAATTTTATGTTTTGCTACAAACTGAAAAAGCTGGCTACTCATTAAGAGTGCTCGTAATTGAGTTAAAAGTGCTCATAAAATAGGCTATAAATATATATATGTATATAACTCAACTCTGACCCCTCAAAGGGGGTCAGAAAGTAAAAGTCCTGCCATACGTTTATTCCACCCATGAAGTCAGCCAGGTGATTGGAACAAAATACTGAGGAGGACTTTTACTTTCTGAACCTTTTACACCTCTTCACTGACATTACACCTCTGTATATATATATATATATATATATATATATATATATAAAGTCCATTATAGTCCACACCACAACTATAATGACAACGGCACAGAGAAATGATATCATTGGAATCACTTTCAGAACGATTTTTCTGAAGGCCACTCTCTTGGTTTTCTAAGACTGAGAAGGTTATGATTTCTCAAAGCACCAATTTCAGTGATATCTGTTACATAACAGGGATATTTTATGTGTTATTTAAAAAAAATATTACAGCACCTTTATTATGTTTTTGCATCACCAACCATACAGTTTCGCAAAAGGTTCTCTGTTGAAATGAAAAAGGCCTCAGGTCTTGAACAGTTTAGAGAAGCAGGTCTTAAAGGAGTGAAAGGACATTGGGCCTGCTGCCGAGAGAATGTGGATGTTTTTTCAGTCGACATATTTGGCTAGCCGTGGCCCGGTCGCAGCTTTAGAGAGTGTTTGCAGTCTGTCGTCGAGGGTCAATGTTTAAAGGCCTCTCAAAAGGAAATATGTCCATAAATGGCAAGAAGTCTCTCTCTCTCTTATGATATGTGGTCGCCCTTCTCTCTCTTTCTCTCTCTCTCTCTCTCTCTCTCTCTCTCTCTCTCTCTCT
>FLSR01004870.1:2612150-2640299 GCA_900092035.1 Leuciscus waleckii | reverse complement strand
GGCTCCAGAATAAAAAAAAAAAAAAAAAAAAAAAAAAAAAAAAAAAAAAAGTAAACATTTACTGATGTTTGTGGACTGTTGCTTTGGAAACTAGGTCTGTATCTCTGGCACATGACAGCAGTTTTGAGGACAGGTCAAAGGTCACAGGGCTACAGGCTGAAGAAGAGGCACAACACACAGTATGAAACAGACCAGACAGTTCTAGAGCTTCCACCAAGACTCTTCTATACAGGAATGTTTTCATGTCTCCACTATAACTTATGCCTTCTCTCTCTATTAGTGTTCCTCAGTCTCTCTAGTTTAATAAGCTGCAAATGGTTTGTTATACAGTCACGTTTCTGGATCGGCTGCCAGCATGTCACTTTATGTTTTGTTTAGAGGAGTTTCAGCCACTTTAATAAACCTGTGGCAGAGACCATGAACTACACAGCTAAATAGGCCCATTTAGGGAGAACTCCTTCCTCAAACACACCTTTAGTGCATGCCATTCATTTAATGAGTAAGTATGAATCAGTGAGACAATATTATTTGGAAAAAGTTTGTATGAGAGTACTGTACAAGCATTGTAACCTCAGAAATATTGTTGCCCTTCATGCTTCGGGAGGTACTAGCATGGGATAATATAACATTCTTTTCTATTATTGTTTCCATTTCCGTGTAATCTGTAGTATGAATCAAAATGCCACTGAGACTAAGATCAGTTATTGGTGTTTTACAATTGAAATCGTCAAACCTTTAATAATTGAGCTCATGAGCCCCCTGTGGGTTTAATATAGTATTGCACCAGCATCAGAATTTAACAGTCTCTCACTGCAACTTTCAAGGCTTTTCATCATTTATTTCCTAAAAATGCACCGCGTTGGAAGTATCTGTAATGAAACCTGGGCAACACTTTACAATAAGGTTTCATTTGTTAACATTAGTTCATTATGTAAATGAACTAACAATGAGCAAACATTGGTTACAGTATCTATTCATCTTTGTCAATGTTAGTTAATAATACATCTGTTAGTAATTATTAGTCTTTGTTAGTCTTCATGTTAGATCACAGTGCATTAAGTAAAGTTTACAAATACAACCTCTGATTTTAATAACATATTAGTAAAAGTTGAAATTAATATTAACTAAGATTAATTAATGCTGAAGAAGTATTGTTCATTCTTAGTTCATGTTAACTAAGGTAGTTAACTAATGTTAACTAATGAACCTTAAGTGTTACGGCATTTTTTTTAACATTTACTAATCCATTTTTAAGATCAAAAATTGTATCTGTTAACATTAGTTAATGCACTGTAAACTAACATGAAAAAGAACATTTTTATTATTTAACATTAATAAATGCTGTAAAATAAATTGTTAATTGGTTAATGCTAGTTATTGCATTAACTAATGTTTACAAATGAAACCTTATTGTAAAGTGTAACCAAAATCTGTAATAAAATGATGAATGAAATGTCAGTAGTTATGTTATTTGGTAATTTCTCATTCATTCGATATATCTTTTTTATCTGTATATGTATATGTATAACATAATTACTTGACATTCAAAATTTTCAGATTTATTTATCCTTACTATTACTAATACTGAGTATTACTAAAAGTAACTTTCTGAATACCCTTATTGATTGACTGATTGATTGATTGATTGATTGACTGATTGATTGATTGATTGATTGATTGATTGATTGATTGATTGATTGATTGATTGATTGATTGATCGATTGATTGATTGATTGATTGATTGATTGATTGATTGATTGATTGATTGATTGATTGATTGATTGATTGATTGATTGATTGATTGATTGATTGATGCTTTGTCAGCTATTTTGGGCATCTCAATTTCAAAGTTTTTAATTTTCAGAATATATTTTTAACATACATCGAATATTTCAATGTATATAAATCATCAGTCAGATAAAGAGCAATTACTGCGTGCAGTCTTTTAATATTTATTACAGGGAGGACCATGATATTAACCTTGTTGACTTTTCCAGCTAGTGGAATGTCTTCTGAGTTGGACACACAATGGAAAAAGCTGAACTCTGAACTTGATGCCTCTATAGTTTAACCCTGGACAAATTTTCATGTTCAAAATTGCACCACATTCAGGCCCGTCTCAATATACAAACCTCAATATAAAAATATAATGTAAAATGTCAATATAAACTAAAGCTTGAACTTTCAGATGGCCATGGGTTCAGTTAGTTTATACATTTGAAACACTGCATGGCACATATTGTAGCTTTAAGCCTCTGTGAAAACCTGTGGCCAAAGATTTTGACATTCTCTGAAATGTTTTGTTTAGACTAATGAGATTATCTTATTCTGTGCCTCCCAGGGGAAAGAAAGTGTTTGAAAAGCAAGAAGGAAAAAAATCTTCGATTTGGCTCAGGCTCAACACTTTTTGCATGCAACCTGCTAATTTAGCCTAGTTAGTGACCACATTGCGTGCCAGCAGATCGTTAGGCGGCTGTCCTGTATCTGTCACATGTCCAGGCCGCCCCGTTCAGACCTGTCAGCTACCCCACAGCGTAATGTAAGCTAGATCAGGCACACAGAAGCCAAGAAGAATTTTAATTAGCGGTGAGAAAACACAACATGGTTAAATTAATGCTGAGGAAGAAAGAGAAACAATCGCTCCTGTATGAGAGTGTGATGGCTGCATTGAAATAGGACCAAAAAAAAGCCTCCGGGGAAAATAAAACATATCACACAGACATGGACAGTTTTATAAACACCTGGGAGGCACATCATGAATTGCACCAGAGAAAAGTTAGAAATTTGGAGATCAACAATATTGTCGGTGGGACAGAGATGAAAAACACATTAAAATATGGTTTAATGGAGTGTGTTGAGCACGTAGCTTAAAATTTACAATTGATGATAAACAGGTATAGTATTATGGTATTTAAATTACAGAAAACAGAAAATCCGACCTTTGAAATGCTGCATTTTTGAATCCTAAGATAATTAAAGAATCATTTTTTTTTACGAAAATCTGTGAAATCCACAGTGACATTTACTTGTAAAAATATCCTAATATCAACAATTGAATTATTACTATAAGATATGCTAACTTAAACTGCAAAATCACTACTGCAGTGGTCCTCAAGACCCCTGTAAAAACAATTTCTAAGGAAACACAATGACTTAAATTATTTAAATGAATTAATTTTAACATGCACACCACACACACACACACTTATATATATAGTGTAGTTTATACTGTATATAAACTGAGCCAAGAATTTGCATCAGAATTTTGATTATTTTAAACTCAACTAATTTGTGTTTAAGAAATCCCAACACAACTTTCCTCATAAACACAACTCAAATACTTTGAAAGTGAAAGTGAAGTGAGTGAAAGTGACGGCCAAGTATGGTAACCCATACTTGGAATTTGACCTCTGCATTTAACCCATCCAAGTTAATGCACACACATTAGGAGCAGAGTAGTGAGTAGTTAACACACACACACACTGCAAACGTGGATACACACACCTAGAGCAGCGGGCAGCCTTTTTGTGGCTGCCCGGGGAACGATTAGGGGTTAGGTGCCTTGCTCAAGGGCACCTCAGTCATTTCCCACTGGTTTTGGAATCGAACCAGCAACCTTTGGGTTACCAGTTCAACTCCCTAACCACTAGGCCATGACTGCCCCGTGTAGCAGAAACACAACTCAAACTGAGTGAAAGTAACTCGCATGAAATTTCAGTTTAAATCTAGTCTAAAAACACATCTCTTTAACCTAGTATACACATAACACATTACCAACTTCTATAATTCAATGACTGCATAGATTAGGTCAGCCGGAACCGGGAACACTCCCCATAAATCCTGATGTACTCGTTGCATCATAAGAAGAATGGCGTCTACGCTAATATTAGTCTTTCTGTTTATCCCGAGGTTTACCACAGTTGACCGGATCCTGGCTGTATCCAGATCTGACGAAGGAACTGCACATGGACACGACGACAACGCAGTCCTGAAGGTCAACTAGGCTCTCCCCTGTGAGGCCTCTTTCCCTTCCCTTTACCTCAGTACAGATAAAACGTTGTCAAATTGATTCCAGTTCACATGGATACGCGGAAGTGACAAAAAAATATGTATTATGAATTTTTAAGGCCAGACAAGTAATTTGTTGATATTAATTTGTAAAGAAAGACTACACGCCTGCGCAAATATATATTCAAATGTGCATACCTATAGACTAAACACGCATGTGCACGCTGTCAGCATTTTCACAGATTCAGGTTTTTGAAGTTTACGCAGAGATGATAAGGTTTTTCCAAAATTTTCACTGCTTGCACCTTGGAACCTATTTCAAGGTTTGCGTTCTCGAGCCACCAGGCACTGTTGTTATGCAAATGAGCGGCCGGAGCGCATTAAGGATTCTCTGTTAGAACGGTGTCGTGTAAGTGGCCCCCAAGTTAATAACTAATGATCTTTGCAACGGAAGTGAATTAATCAAAACTAACTTTAGCTGGACAGTAACTTTATTCTAGAGCTGCTGTAAAGCCAAAACAATCTCTGTTACTTTAATTTCCTATTATCACTGTAAAGCTGCTTTGAAACAATCTATATTACAATATTAATATAAACAATATTATATGTAAATGAAGGTGACCTGACTTGACTTGAATACACATTAGTGTAACATAGTAAATACTGTATATTGTCACATATTTTTCAATAAATGAAAAGCAGCAATTCCTTATGTATTACGCAATATATTGTAATATGTTAACATATTATATTATTACATTCAATATATTTAAACCATTTAATATATTGATCATAAATATATAGAAATATATTTTCTTTCTGTATAAGGGTGTGGAGGCCATTTTATTACAGTGAACTCATTGTCATGTTCAAGAAACCAATTTGAAATGATTAGAGCTTTGTGACCTTATGACATGGCAGTTATCCTGCTGGAAGAATCCATCAGAAGATGGGGACACTGTGGTCATAAAGGGATAGACATGGTCAGCAACAATAATCAGGTAGGTTTGGTATTTGAAGATGCTCAATTGTAATAAGGGGCCTAAAGTGTGCAAAGAAAATATCCCCCATTACACCACCAACAACATGAACTGGTGATACAACGCAGGATGGATCCATGCTTTCATTTTGTTTACGCCAAATTCTGACCCTAACGTCTGAATGTCCAGCCCGATCTCATCCCAAGGCGTCATATACTGACGCTTTTGACATTTCGTCTACATCCAACGCACATGGCACCCTTTAGCGTCAATATGAGACGCAGATAGATATGGGCCAGAAGGCGCCTCCTAGCGGTCTAACCCTAACCCTACCCCAGACCTAAACCTACCCATAACCGAACAAAGCTCTGTGCGTGTCATATTGACGCTAAAGGGTGCCATGTGCGTTTTGATGTAGACGAAATGTCAAAAGCGTCAGTATATGACGCCCTAGGTTGAGAATGCGTTGGAATTTTGCAGCAGAAACCGAGACTCATCAGACCAAGCAACATTTTTCTTTCTATCACCCACAGAACTGCTGCTCACTGGATATTTTCTCTTTATATATTTTCTCTTTACTATTATTATTATTATTTGCATATACTGTAGCCAATTATTCTTGACTAATTTCTAACCAGTTGTAATTACTGATTTACACATTGTTTTACTTTTTTTTTTTTACTTTTAATATCTGCAATTTGAATTTAGCTATAGGTTTTGTTATTTTAGGATATCTGAAAGTTCAATATAAGCAGAGTGAATTAGCAACTAAAGATAACTTTGATTCATCTTTATAAATGAAAGTTATTATCAGGTCTGATTTTCTGCAGCATTCTTTAACTTGAGACCTGAAAGAAGTTTAGCACATATCGTAATAAACAAACAAAACAATTCAAACAGATTACACCTTGCATGCTAAATGATCCCTTTAAGCTCCAGAATGATCAGGTCTAAGACGTTTTTCTAATTACATAAATCCTATTAAAGGAGCTTAACCCGCTGCCAGAAAGAACACAACATAACAAATCGTCAGTTCTCATTTTGAGCTTGCAAAAGAATTCCCCTAACTGACTTCACTTATATCACCCAAGCAATAAGGTTTGTGACGTCCTGTACTTTCTGTGCCTCATCAAATTAATGATTGCAGTGATTTTCAAACAGATTTCCTGACCACTTCCCCAGTTTTGTCTTCAGGGGAATCAGCCAACAAATGACTTATAGTTTGCTCTGCATATTAAGATAAAACACGGGAAAGTAGGCCAATTAAAAAAAAAAAAATTTTACAAAAAAAACACTATAGCTCTTCATTGCTTTTAATATTGTTATTAAATCACACATTTGTGCTCAATAATAACAAAAACCACACTGTGTTTAGCGACACAATAGACAGTAACATGAGGGATGTGATTCATTCTTTGGAATCCTGCGCCACCTTGTGGCAAAAATAAGTTAATGAACTAAAGTTGTCATTCATGGTTATTAATCTGTGTTTAAGAGGTCTATTTCTAAACTTCACAATCGTCTAATATCCATTTAGGGAGCTAGAAAGATAGACTGAATTAAATTGCTTTTGCATCAATTAAAACCACAGTTACCATATTAAGAAGAAACAAACGCATGTGGTTTAAAGTGATGATCAATAGTGCCCTAAATGTTTACTTTCCTTAGAAATGCCTCCTGGGGTCCAGCGGGTCAGCTTTTCCTGTTTTTTTGTTGTTGTTGTTGTTGTTGTTGTTTTTTTACTTGTAATGCAGCTGTAATACAGATATAACCAGATCAATAGAGATTTTACAGTCTGAATCAGCTGTGGCCAATTGGCCTGTCCTGAGTTATTTTAAGGGATGCTTCCTCTGACTCAGGATTCATGTGTCTATGGCAATCACATGTGCATTGTCCACTTTCAAATGAACTCAGGTGAGAGGTCAAGGTAAGAGCAAGACAAAGTGTTATTCTCTTATAATTTATCAATCTCCGATTTCTTTTTCCTTTTTATTAAAATTGGAAAGGAATAATACCTTGTTTATTCAATAAATTTCAAGTGGGAGACCAGTTTCAGATTTTAAAAAAAAATATTACACAAATGCTTCTTTAGAGTGGTTTTGTATGTTGCACACTGATGAAACCCCTATTAAATTAGAATAACTGTGCCTTCCAAGTTAAAATCTAATATATTTTTGGAATAGCTTTTTTGGGAAAACAAATGCACACAATAAAACTACACTGGGAAAAAATACTTTAAAACTTGATCTCAGTAGTCAGGACATTGTTTTATAAGTTGTACTATTATATAGCTTAATACAGTTTTTCTCGATTGCTTAAACACTATAACCAGGCTTTTGAACTAAAATTTCAACAATTTGATCAAAAAACACACCCATTTCCCTAAACTATAAATACTATTGCCCTGTTTTGACACATGAGTCAGATTTGTTGAACTGTCACTTCAAAACTCTACACACAATCCCCTTAATTTTTCATTGCCTACACCATGTTGTCATTTATAAAGCACTAGCATTCAATATTGTTCATTCAAGTCAGCACAGCTTCAACTCAGTTAACATACAATTACCCAAGTGGAAACACTAAGAGTCAAAATTGATCATTGACCAGCTCTTTGTTTCCTGTCTGTCATTATTGGACAAACTGATTAATCCAGGTGTGCCTGACCTTTGTTACTGAGGTCAGGCACACCTGGATTAATCAGTTTGTCCAATAATGATGCACGGGCCTGGCCCTCCATCCCGCCCCCGGGTCCGCCTCCGCTCCACCTCCCTCCTGGACAGTTTTAGGAGCGTCTGGAATCCGCTCCTTAAAGGGGGGGCTATGTAACGTTCACCAGCTGGAGTGCCCTTGAGAGCCACCAGAGGGCACTCCACATAAGACTATCATATTCACTCACAGACTATATTTCCCATCCTGCATCTACCTGGACTGATTACTTCATACACCTGCACTGCATTATTCACCTGCACTGTTCCTGATTACAGTGACACCTGATCCTCATTCTATGGACTATTTATGTCTCACACATTCTCACCCTCACTGTGAAGTCTTGTTTTCTGTTGTGAACTCTACTGACGTTTATTTCTGTGACTGCCTGTTTGTATTTTTGACCTTGCCCGTTTCTGGATTTCTCCCTGTCTGCCGCCAGCCTACGTTACCTCTGCTTGGATCTCTGACTTTGATTGTTTGCTGCCTGCCCTGATCTTCTGCCTGGTTTTGTACTACGATTAACCCCTCTTTCACACCGCAAGCGTGAGCGGCGCACGAGCGGCGCGTCCGCGCAACTACATCGTCACTGCAGCAGCAGACTCTCGCGAGTATTCACACTGGAAGCGTAGCTAAGTACAGCGTCACAGCAGCAGCTGCGTGTTCGGCAGACAATAAAACCATTTCAAACAATGACAAGTTCTTTCAACATTTTTGTTTTTATACATTATAACTTGCAGAATATTTGTAATACCTGGAAGAGTTTGTTTTATCTGAAATCGTTGTTCATGGTCTACTTTACCGCCGTACGTATTTAAACATTTTGTTTTAATTCCTTTTAGAACGTGTTGTTTTTTGGGTCATAAAGCACTTTGTGCTTCTCGACCTCCTCGTGTCATCCATTGCAGGTTGTGTTTACATCATCTGCCGCACGCACATGTTTACTAGAGCCTATATAGCATAGTGTCTGTGTATAATAAACTATAATAAACTATAATAAACTTTGAGTTAAACTATAATAAACTCAAATAAAGTTTATATCTTATTTTGTGGCTAGTTTGACTTTATTTTATTTTATAATACTAGGCCTACCATACTTTCACCCAAAACGAATAATTAAAAAATGTAAATGGGTAAACACATATTTGTTATACTTAATCAATATTTTCTGGCATAATTGTTAAAACAAAACAAAATCACAGTTCCATGCTGGTGGAACGCTCTCCCCACCCTCATACGGAATGCAGAATCCCTGACAACATTCAAAAAACAGCTGAAAACCCATCTCTTCCGTGAGCACTTAACCTTATAAAAAAAAAATTTTTTAAATTAAAAAATCCTTCCCCTTCCCTTTAAAACCTCACTTGTTGGGTTATGCTACTCTGAATAAGCCTGAACTTTGTTTTTTGAGCACTACTTGCGTTGTTTTTGCCTCTTCATGATGACTCGCTTAATTTTGTCCTAATCTGTAAGTCGCTTTGGATAAAAGCGTCTGCTAAATGACTAAATGTAAAACACTAGACATTGACATTGTTGTTAAAACTCTTGACATGCTTATTCTGTGCATTGAGCACGTTTTGTGTTAAATCACATTTATTTTGTCCATCAAAAGTGTGCTTTCACTTTAATTGAGCGTGAGCAGCACAGCAAAAAATAGACTGGGCGCCGAAACCCCCGCTGCACTGCTGTTCACGCGACGCTCCTGCTTGACGCTCACGCGCTGCTCCTGCTCCCGATGTGAATGCAGTCATTGATTAACATGGACGCCGAAAAAAATACGCGCTGCTCACGCGCCGCTCACGCTTGCGGTGTGAAACCGGGGTAAGCCTTGTCTTCACTGCTGTATCTGCTGGTTCTGACCTTTGCCTGTTTGACTACTCTTATTAATAAATCACGCTGCGAATGGATCCCCAGACTCTGATGCTTCATAACAATAATCACCAATTTCGAGGGATAAATGCCATCAGCCTCTCCACAATTGATCGCATCCTCCGAAAGGACAGGTTCCGGGTGAAACAGGCCTACCGCGTCTCTTTCGAATGAAACTCTGACAGAGTGAAAGACCAACATCTGGAATATGTTCAAGTATGAGTTTTTATATTGTATGAAGTATTGAGTACCATCACCGTATAGCAGTACAGCATTTTATACTGTAGCACAAAGAGAATATGGTGGTCTGCCATTTGTGCCGCCTTGAACCCTCTTGTTTCAGGGAAGTCATTTACTCTATATACAGTGTTTCATGTGTTTTGTAGATAATCTATGAGATTGATTCTCGATTGCCGGTCTGTTCCCCATGAGATGATCTTTGTTTATGAGGCTGGATTTAACTTGACCAAAAGAAGAAGGGGGAGGAACATAATTGGCCAGCGAGGAGGGATTGTCACTATGCGTTGGCCATCAGCCAACGAGTGTACTCAACTGCCATGCTATTCTTGGATAACACTATGCTTCTCCTTGGTTTCCTTGATGGTCTAAGAGTTTTTTTTCCAGCTTGACCAGAGGGAGCCAGCACAACCAGAGTAGCCTCGCTATGTTGTTGTTTGGGATAACGCCGACTTCCATCGCGCTGCTCTGGTTCGTGACTGGTTAACCAGTAACCTGAGGTTTTCCAACATCTTTTTGCCTGCATACTCTCCCTTTCTAAACCCGTCCGGCGTGGCGGTGGAAAGTGTATGACAAACAACCTTACATCCGTGTTCACCTCCTCGATGCCATGGAAGAAGCCTGCCTATTCATTTCAATTGATGCATGCCAGGGGTGGATCTTACCCCTGCTGCCTAGCTAGGGCCAATATAGCCTGTGATGTTGATGAGATTCTCTGGCCTGTCCAAGACCAAAGAAGGGTTTCTGGGGCAGAATTATTATTATTTATTTTTTGTTGATCTATTGTACTTTACATTACAGGTGCACCGTGTAATTTTTAGCGGCATCTAATGGTGAGGTTACGAATTGCAACCAACATGTGGCCGACAGGAAAATATGTCGTCTTCTGAGACAGCAGAGAGTAGCCAGTTAAGCAATGGGGTTTCTTTACAAAGATAAATTAAGAAGTTAGGTTTACTTAAGTAAACTTATTCAGTAAAATTATGTGTTATTGCGAATATTATTGTTACGTGTTCATCATTGTGTCAGTGTTTTATTCACTGACTTTAGCTACCTTATTTAGACGAAGAACACGAAATGCGTTTGTCCGTTTAGGGCTACTGTAGAAACATGGCGCCACATTTCAATGTAAGGGGACCCGCGGTGTATGTAGATAGAAATGGTTTATTACGTAAGGTCTTTATACACCACTGAAAACATAGTTATGTATATGATATTGTATTTCTGTTAACCTATCCTCCTTAATATTACACAATGCACCTTTAAGTAATAGGCCTAAAACATGTGCAAACGTGAAAAGGTTTTTGAGGGGAGAACCACAAGCAAATAACTTGTTACCGGTTTTTGTAGTATTGTTTTGAATTGATCTCACCAATGTGTAAGACTATGTTGTAGTGTGTGTTTTTGAGGTCTTGTGTGTCATGTTTGGGGGCATTGTTTGGTTTTCCAGAAAGACTGGATGGTTTTGAGTGGAGTGCTTCAATTTGACCTGAAAATAGTAAGTTTGGGGAATTGGGTGAGAAGTTATGGATTTGTGTTTAGAAAAGGAGGCATAATATCAAGAAATGTGTTTAGGCAATAGAGAAAACTGTAATTCCAGTTTCTGAAAAACAATGCTATGAAATGTGTGTATGTTACACGAAAAAGCCATACAAATATGTTACAAATATGGTAGAACTATCTCTTCTACCACCAAAGATTGCTTTATAGATAATCTTTCTGACTCATCTCAACTTCTCTGCATACCTGATAACAAAAAAACAAAAAACGTCTTGGGTTACAACTGTAGAACGAGACACTGCGACGATACGACACGTTGGGGAATGCCCCCAGCATAGCGCGGGCATGAAATCATGAAAAATCATGTTTTTTTTTACTGTGCATTCCAAGTAATATCAATCAAACTGCAGTTGGGTTGTTCCCTTTCGAAAGGGAACTCGCACTACGTCGAAACACATTGGGGAACGCCTCAGGTTTGACAGGTGTCTGACACTGCTATCGAATCGCAGCGCGTCCTATTGACCTGCAACTCATCATCGTGCGACCCGGAAGTATAAAAGGGGCGCCTTGCAAACATGACATTCACCCTTTTTCGTCCTGATGGCTGAGCTACGCTGCACCACAGATCTTGCTCTTCCCGAATCCCCAGGCGTTTCTTACATCAGGCCTGGGGCTGGGCCCATGATGAGAATGATGTTCTGATGGCCCGCCTCGGCTTGGTTAGTAAGAGCGCCTCTTTCAGGCATGTAAAGTGGTAGACCCCATGTTCATAGAGAACTTCTCGAGTGAGGAGGGCTCAGCATAAAAAAAAGGACCTTGTGGTTCAGGTCCCCTCGTGCTGAGGCAGGTGGCGACTTGCATCATGGGGTTCTCAGAAGGCCTTGCCAATCGCCTTGAGAGGGGTGTAAACCTCTCAGACGATTCGGCGGCTGAGGAGGGTGAGTTGCAGGTGGATGAGGAAGACTATTCTCCTACTGTTCCTGCAGCGAGTGCTCTTCAGGACGAGCGGGAGATGGCTGATGAGGGTGATAAATCAGGTGGATCCTGAACCCTCTCAGCCACCCTGCCCCGTGTATGCTGAGCTGGTGGATGTTATGGAACGCGCCGCTGGCAGGCTGCAGCTGCCGTAGCAGCGCGTTAGGGGAGAGACCTTACATTCCTCCCTGATCTTCACACGGAGATCGAGAGGGCATGGAAGAACCCATACTCTGCCAGGATCCACCAACATCAGCGGGCTAGTTTCGCTGATGTTGAGGGGATCGGAGAGCATGGGTATGTGTCGATGCTGCCTATTGACGAGACGTTTGCAAACTATCTTGTGTCTGGGCGGACATCGACACTGAGAGATCCAACCCTGCCATCCAAACCGCTGAAGACCACAGCACGTTTGAATGGCAGAGCATACACAGCAGCGGGTCAGGCCGGTGCTGCCCTGCACACCATGCCGGTGTTGCAGGCATACCAGGCCGACCTGCTGGGGGATCTCGACCAGGGGGCAGGGATGACTCATGAGGCGGTTGCTGAGCTACGCCGCACCACAGATCTTGCTCTCCGGGCCACTAAACATACTGCTGCCGCGATTGGTCGGTCAATGGCGGCAATGGTGGCCACGGAGAGACATCTGTGGTTAAACCTGGCTGACATCAGGGAGAAAGAGTAGGCCTTTCTCCTCGACTCGCCGGTTTCGCCCTATGAACTTTTTGGCACCTCCGTGGAGGCAGTGGTTGTAAAGTTCAGGGAGGCAAATGCACACTCAGCTGCTTTCAGGACTTGCATACCGCTGAGATCCGGATCCACACCCAGACAGGTGGGAGGGCCTGGCCCTTCACAGTCCGAGGATCATAGACAGGGCCAAGAGCCAGTGTCGCTCTCATGCACCCCCTTCATGGAGGAGCAGGTCGCAGAAGAGGCGTGACTCCCGCAAGAAGAGAGACCTGAGGGAGGTGATCCAGCACAAACGTACGCAGCGTCGGTGATGAATCATCTACCCAGAGGGCGTGTTACATCTCAGCCCTCTCCTCTCTTGCCGAATCCCCAGGCGTTTCTTACATCAGGCCTGGGGCTGGGCCCATGATGAGAATGATGTTCTGATGGCCCGCCTCGGCTTGGTTAGTAAGAGCGCCTCTTTTAGGCATGTAAAGTGGTAGACCCCATGTTCGTAGAGAACCGTCTGGTGAGTCTTCACTCTGCACGCCGCAGGTGACCTGAGTGGTCTTCTTTAAGAAAAAATGTTTTGTGTGCAACTAATACTAAAATATATTTCTCTACAGACCTTTTGTTCCCTGTGTAGAGTTATGGGGTCATGTTATTGTACATTAAGGTAAGGTAAAGTAAACTTGGATATTAGGGCCCAGAAGTTCCCGTTAGGTGGTTAAAACGATATAAAGAAGCACCAATTATATGGGCGTCTTTTGTGAGTATGTGATGGCTTCCTTTGTGTATTCACGGGGTGTGCCACCGCTATATTCTAGTTGTAAGGAACTATGTTAATAGCTTAGGCTTCCTCTCATGATGAGAGCTTTTTGAGGCCGCCGCTCATTCACATAAATGGAATGTTAGAGGAGCGCTAAGTGGCAGAACGTCATTCTAGAAAGAATGGAAGTGTTTTATGCTGCCGCTTGTTTTTTTTCTGAGACACATCTGTGTTAGACCTTGAGCTATTAGCCACCTCGAGGTAGAGTAGTTTGTCTCCCCCCCCCCCAAAAAAAAAATGGGTGGTTTTGGAGTGTAGACTGACGCTGGAGCTTCAGATAGAACTTATGTCCAGCCCACGGGGCTGTCTGACATTGTTTGGTCCTGAGTACATCGCTCCCCTGAGCTCTGTTTAGATTTTCATACAGGCTGAGCGTTTTTTTGCAGCCCTCATATGAGACATTCTGTCTTGAGGCGTAGCTCCTCCGAGCCCTCAGGCAGATCTATGCTTACAGGCTGGCCCTCACCAGGGCCACTGTAGTAGCTGGCCTAGGCTATACTAGGGATTCTGGAGGCGTTCTGCTAAAGCATTTTTAGCGTTTCTGCCTCTGGCCCTTCACTATGTGAATGTAGGCTTTTTAAGCATCCCTATATGACAGCATACTCCCATGGTGGGAGTCGTTCGGCCAAGGCCCGCCCCCTTCTCTGCACTCGGGGGTGTCTTTCGCCTCACAAAGAGACTGATTTGTTGTTTGCCCGACCCTGCCGTGCAGAACTAGTATATGGACCCAGGCCGCCAGAATAGGCACCACTCAGCTCGCTGAGCTACCTGCTCGAGCGATGGGTTGTAGGTAGGTGGCATGCAATCAAGCCCCACTTCCCTAGGCTGGGCACAGATACGGTTCTGTTACCCCTAGAGCCACTGGTAGGCCCGAATCATGTTGAATCTCAGGATTAGGTGGTGGTACTCCCCTGATACAGCTCGACTGTTATTTCACTGGCAAATCAGACAATTGGCCTCAGTGGGCCTCTCTGGAGGCCCAATTACGATAGGTTTGACCACTGTTAGGTGGTTGGCCTTGTCAGGCCACCATGTAGCTCAGTCCCCAACCTCTCTGGTTCATGGCAGTTAGTTTCTTACATAAGAAGACTTTCAGGAGGCCGGCTTAAACAGGCCGCTCCGAGACTGAGCCCCAGGACTGGCTGGCCTTAGCAGGCCGCCCTGGGACTGACACCCGGATTCAGGGTTCATAGCAACCAGTTGTTTAGCTTGCTATCAGGTAGTAGGCCTCTTCAGGCCTCCCTAAAGGGGAGTTTCCACATAGGGTGGTTATCAGGTAGTAGGCCTCACCAGGCCTCCCTGAAGGTGAGTTCCCACATATGGTGGTTATCAGGTAGTAGGCCTCACTAGGCCTCCCTGAAGGCGAATTCCCACATATGGTGGTCAGACGGTCGTAGGCCTCTCGTGAGGCCTCCCAATTAGATAGCCCTTAGGCCTCTCAGGCCTCCTCAGTGTTTTGAAACACAAACGCTGGGTAGATCCGTGGATCGAGCAGAGAAACTCCCCTCGCTGGCAAGGGTTGTAAGCGCTATGCTGAGTCATGCTCTCCGGGATACCCCATCTCTGAGATCTGGGCCGAGTGGTTAACTGTCAGCTTTGCAGTCCCTCGAGTTGGATACCTTATCTAAAGGCAAGTGTCCAGAGGCTCTGTTTGGACAGACAGGAAGTTGGCCAGGCTGAAGTATCCAATGTAAGTGACGCCAGGTCAGGGCTTCCGTGTGGCATTTCGGGTGAGTATGTTCCCCTTGATAGTGATTGGCTGGGGCTCCTTCGGGTTACCTAGCCACATTCCCTTATCATTTAAAGCTGTGGTTCCAGGCCCTTGAGCAGGCCCAGGTAGGCCTTTCGGTAAACAATGTTTATGGAGGTTTTCCTGTGAGGCTTATAGCTTGGGCTATGACCATAGGTAATGCTGTCACTGACAGCCCAGTGTGACCTCAGGGTGAGTGGTTCTAGCGTTTCATTTGAATTTGCTGGTTCTGATAGTTGTCACTGCCACTTGGCATGCACTCCCCTTAGCATGGTTCTCATTGGTATATCGTTCCCCAATGCGTTTCGACGCAGTGCGAGTTCCCTTTGAAAGGAAGGTCTAGGTTACGACTGTAACCTCTGTTCCCTGACACCAGGGAACGAGACACTGCGTCTCCTTGCCATGCCTCGGGGCCTGCCTACCAAACAGTCCCTTCAGACGATAAGGTGAATGTAAGGTGAGTTATAAGGTGAATTATACGTCCGGGTCGCACGATGATGACATCATGGGCTATCACAGGTCAATAGGATTGTCGTGATTTGATAGCAGTTTCAGACACCTGTCAGGCATTCCCCAATGGGTTTCGACGCAGTGTCTTGTTCCCTGTTCTCAGGGAACAGAGGTTACAGTCGTAACCTAGACGTTTTGACTAAATGATAATAACAACAAAAAAAATACAGGTAACTTCCAAAATTTAGTTAATTGAAGTATGTTTTTTTTATATATTAAAAGTTTTTATATTTAATTTTTTAGCAAAGACAGATAACTCCAACATTCGTTTTTTGGCAAAAGCAGATAACTCCACATTTCATGTTTCAGAGTTAAAGGGCACCTATTATGCAAAATTCACTTTTACATGGTGTTTGAACATAAATGTGTGTTGGGAGTGTGTGTACACAACCACCGTATAATGATAAAAAAAATCCACCCAGGACTTTGCAGGCATTTTTAGGCATAGACCCACCCTGAGTGAGCTGTACACAGTCCGCCATTGTTTCGATGCCGGAGTAGGTGTAGATAAGAATATCTTCTAAGCGATTGAGGTCTTTTGTTAGCCTAGAAATCTAGACGCCCCCTAGCGGCAGCAAAATTATTTTGCAGCCAGGGTGGGTCTAGCAACTCTCAATAGACCTTTTTGCTGCAAAAACCTAAATTGGGTCAGGCCAATCACGTGGTGTATCGAGTAGGCGGGGGCGGGCTTAACATATGACGACAGAGTTGCGACGGTTCCTGCCACTTGAAAACAAAGAATGACGGCTGCTGCGGATGGAGAACAGCGGTCTTTCGAATCGGCTTTGGCCGCAACTCTGGAGGACTTGGAGTTAAGTTTTTCTTTGAGAAAAGAACAAAGAACGGCACTTAAGTCATTCTTAAAAAAAGGAAGATGTGTTCGTAGTTTTGTCGGCCAGATTTAAAAGTTGAATCTATCAACTAACGTTAGCTCCGCTGTTGGGAAAACGCTCTGGTTGGTTGAAGCGCTGTCCTATTGTGTGCAGAGGGAATTTGAAAGACAGCCGTTTATCCCGCCCCTCGGATTGACCGTGTCTATGGTGAGTTGCCAGACTAAACATCTTGATGTACGTCTGGCTTGCCAGGCTAGTCTTTTGTTATAAGATGTAAGAATGAACATAGCAGTCGTCATTTACTCCCGTTGTTACTCGAGGATGGATCTGTACCAACTGTTCGTGATCCAGCTTACAGTCTCCGGAGTGATACTGTCACGGCAGTATGAAAGGGAGAGAAAGAGTTTATGGATAAGACTTTAAAGCGCACTTCTTATACTGTTTATTCAGCTCTTATGGTGATATTCTGGAGTAAAACTGACACTTCATCTTTTGTGTGATGTACAATAAACTTCATTAAACTCATCTATCATTAGACCCACAATCTATTTTTTTTATGATTATTATTAGGTTTCAAAATCAGTGAGATGGATGCCTGATGCATCGAAGGAGGAAGATCACCATTATTAAGGGATTCTTCAAAGACCGAGAGAAGTAGGGAAAGCTGGAGAGAAAACTTTTTTAAAAACTCTGTGGGAAAGGCATCTGGACCAGGGGATTTTACACTCTGCATCTGTGTAATAGCTTGCAGAATTTCCACAAAGCACATTCACAGTGTGAAGACACAGATAAATCCAAATAGTATTTAATAAATTCACACAATATGATACAAACAGAGAGATAAGCTACCATGCATAGCCACAAACAAAACCCAACAGCTAAGGAGTGAAAGGCATATTTAAATACTGAATATAATGAGGTGTGCACAGCTGAACAGAATGGTCAAATTAACTAAGCACAAAAACTAACTATGGGAAGATGGTGCAAACTGAAAACAAAGTCAGTGTGATGTTTGTCGGTGTGACATAGACCTAATGCAAAGGCTGGAAATCAATAAATCCGTTGCTTCGTCGTATTCATGGAGAACGCGGGTCATTATTGCTTAGCAGCCGGCGTTTTCCACGGGTTTTTAGACGCGACATATGAACGGTTCCTCAGTCGCCAGGTTTGATTTACAAGTCGGAAAACGCAGCCTTAAAAGCATTATCACTGACACAGTTCACTGATCGTGAACCTGTCATGGGCAGTGGAATTCATTGCGGCAGAAATTAAGGACTGCCAGACTCAAATTAATTTGTTCTATAAACAACTCACCTCTGTTCTAGCATCGCATACAGACCTGACAAGCAGGTCGGAAATTTAATGAAGATGGAACCTCTGAGTGATTGGAATGAAGGAACGGCAGGGATGACATCCGAAGAGAAGTCGTCTCATTGTTAGATGGAATAAATCCAACATGCGGAAATGCACATCGGGTTCAGGCGCTCTACCAAGTTATCAGTCATTTGCCATGTTAATAAAGTTCACCGATGGGTAAAATCTTTGCGTGGCAGGGGCAGCTGTCTCTGGGACCTGTCACTCGACCCGTCGCCGCTGTACTGTTACAAGAAACACATTCTAACCCTGGTGGTCTGACCAAATCAGTGGGGAGACAAAATAATCAGTTGCTTCTACACACTCTGCAGGTGCAATATAATAGCATAACCAATATGGCTTTCATCAGCCAGTTCCCTTGTGTTGGAAATTAGCATTTTCTCATAACTGTAGTCCTCACAAGACTTGTATTTAGAATAATTGTTTTATTGTACACCGTAGTCTTTGTATTTTGGCTTAAAACGTGTTTTCAGTAACACTTTGAAGCCTGTATAATTCATTATGGGTATTCTTAATGCATCAAAGTACATGCATAATGCCTCATAAACAACCTTATAATATGTTGTTTCATCTGATAAATAATCTTGACAATAGTTAGCCTACAATACATTATAATACTTACCTATTTGTGTTTATAACTGTTAAGAGTACAATGCATTATAACACCAGATGAAGCCTGCATTTATAATGCATTGCAAGGGTATTCTTAATGCATTTTAATGCATGCATTATGTCTTGAACTTATACACAAGATACACAATACAACATCTAGAGCATGCACAGAAGATGCACAAAATGGATATAATGGTGCCACCATGGCAACATTGCAACTAAACGTAAGAATTCTTAAAGGTCATTAAAAAGGAACATTGGCTTGCCAAGAACCACCCCTCGCTCATTCTTGGCAGCCTTGTACGTGACATTTGAAAAACATGAATGTGGTTAACCAGACTGTAAAAGAACATATTTGTGTGCGCCTCAAACTGTCTTGTATATTTAAATGTGTATATTTACTTGTCATTCCCAGGACAAGAACAAAAATAACAATAAGCTCACTTGTGTATAAATGTTTGTTAAAAATGGGATTGACCTTCTGATTTCTATAGTTTCTTTTTGTATACAGTATATAAATATTAAGCTACCTTAAATCTACATGCCTTTTCCGTTTATTACTAGCCTACATGGGTATAGATTTGGTAAACTCTATACATTCTTACAGTTTTTATGAATAAAACATGATTTGCATTGTGAATGTATTGTTCCTTTGTACTTTTCCACACAAATTGGATTTTACTGAAAGGGAAATGTCTTATAACCACATGATATCTTATGGCTGTTTAAAAGAAGACTTAACTTGTCAAGTCAAGTCAAGTCACATATAGCATTTTTAACATATTAATTGTTTCAAAGCAGCTTTACAGTACACTGTAAAAAATCCAACTTACGTTTTGTATGACAAATTCAGTTTTTAAAGTTTATTCAAACATTTTAATATGAAAAAAGTTCAGAAAAGTTGAGATAACTCAAAAACGTAAGTTGAGAAAACTCAAAAATGTCCTGCAGCTGGTTGCCTTAAACTTTAAAGTTTTCTCAACTTTTTTTTTTTTTTTTTACAGGGTAATAATAGGAAATTACAGGAACAGGGACAGTGTAATAATAGGAAATTACAGTAACAGAGATTGTTTTGGCTTTACAGTAGCTCTAGAATAAAGTTATTGGGAAGATCATTAGTTATTGACTTAGGGGCCGCTAACATGACCCTGTTCTAACAGGAAACCCTCAACGTGCTCCGGCCGCCCATCCGCACAAAACAGTACCGGTGGCTCGATTACGCACTCCCGGAAGGTTCCAATGTGCACTCAAAAAAATGCTGGGTTGATTAGCCTATGTAAACAAATTGTTGGGTTGATTGTGCTGGGTCAAAATGATGGGTTGTTTTGGGTACTGTAAACACATTCTTGGGTTGCTCATGCTGGGTCAAATGAGTTTTAAGGGGGTCATTTACAAATAAACAGCTGGTTGGGTTATTTTGACCCAGCAACTAGTTTATTACTTTTTCATTCTTTGCGGAACTTTCTAGATTCTTCACTTCTGACTCGAGAGCACGCACTCGGAGCGGGCAGTGTTATGGTAAGTTAATATGTTTACCTATTTTTTTAACAAGTTGTGGTAACAGCAAGCTAATTTCACTGTTCAGCATACAGTCTTTGATATGGAAGTGTGAAGGGTAACGTAATTATTCTGTGAAACATTAAATAGCCACAGCTAGCCGGTTGGATTTTTTTTACAAAATGCTGCGTCGTTAGTTGTAAACCAGCTATATCAGCAGCCTTTTTGAAATATGCAGTTTAAATGGTCAATTCATCACGTAATTATCGTATTCATTGTGGACGTTGCGTATTTAAAAGTGAGGAAACGTTTTGAATGAAATCCATACAAGCGCAACTTAAATGTTTTAGTCCCTCACAGCACGTAAAATCTTAGTCTAGGTTTACTAAAAAAATTGTCTAGGCTACTGTAGTTAGTGAGTTGTGTGTGGAAAGTCTGCTGGCATATTTTAGAAATACTCGTCAGAAGAAGCGACTGGGGTAAATTCCAGCACAGTCTGCGTGTGTCTTCTGTAATATCTCTGTCGGAACCAGGATCGTTTTTGCCAAACAAACAAAAAATGCTTTCAAGAGCTTTATAGTTTTTTTAGTTTTTTTATTATTATTATTTTTTTAGTAAATGTATGACATGCAATCTTTACAAACAGCGACTGAGGAAAGGAGAAACACATCGATATCATGGTAAGCATTTTCTTGCCCTGAAAACGTACTCGGTTACTAACGTAACCTCGGTTCTCTCTAGAAGAGGGAACGAGTACTGCGTAAGTATCTTACGCTAGGGGAAAATCCCTTTTCCGCGAGATATTGAAGCCAAAAAATGATCTTTAATTTTGTATTATTGTAAAACGCGTTGCGGCAGCATACAGAGACATAGGCAAGACGGCTCGTGTGCCTATTGGCTGTTCTGCGGCAACTGCAGCAGCCTATCGAGCGAGGCCTAGCGTGACATCAGACCCAACGAGGGTGCTTCGCGCCCACTGCGTCACGTCCCGCCGAAACGGGCGTGGCTTCGGCTATAAAACAGCTCGCAGGCAGCTGATATCTGGTTTTTCATCGCTGAAGCTAACCAGAGCGTGAGCATGCACGGCAAGATACGCAGTACTCGTTCCCTCTTCTAGAGAGAACCGAGGTTACGTTAGTAACCGAGTCTCCCTCTTCTAGAGAGAACCGAGGTTACGTTAGTAACCGAGTACGTTCTCTTACGAGAGGTCTCTCGTACTGCGTAAGTATCTTACGCTAGGGGACCCAATGTCAAACGCTGTGCGTGCTGGGATCTGACACCAAAGACCCAAGGGCGAAAGCCCGGGGTTCATATAGTGCATAATCACCAGGGGAACTCACAGGGAGTCCGGGAAGAGGGAGGGGCGGAGCCGCGCTCTTCCACATACATTCCACATATTTAAACCCCTTAGACGCAAATTACATCATACAGACAGGGCGGAGTATGGACTGAGCTGATGGAAAATTGTGGGTCTTATTTATTTGCCCATAACCATTTTGCGGTCGATCAGCGAGCAGTGCTCATCGAGCAGTGCTCAGCAGACACAGTATTCTGAACCGATAGCATCATAACAGACAGTTCTGGCCTGTAAGGCGGGAACCTCTAGGTTATAAAACCTTATAAATGTAGACGAGGAGGCCCAGTCTGCCGCCATACATATATCTTGCAAGGCAATCCCACTTGACCAGGCCCACGACGAAGCCATGCTTCTCGTGGAGTGCGCTCTGCCACCCAACGGGCACTGCATACCCTTGGAAGTGTACGCCAGCGCAATGGCGTCAACTATCCATCTGGATAGGCTCTGTTTTGACGCGGCTAGTCCCTTGGAACGTCCGCTGAACGAAACGAAGAGCTGCTCCTTCTGTCTGAAGACAGATGAGCGAGATACATAAGCTCTTAATGCCCTGACTGGACAAAGGAAGCTCGCTCCTTCCTCGTCAGAGACCGGTAGGGCTGACAGGGAAATGACCTGCGCCCTAAACGGTGTGTTGAGGGATTTTGAAACATAACCGTGCTTAGGTTTGAGTATAACTCTGAGTCTTAGGCCCAAACTCCATGCACGTCGCGCTTACTGAGAGTGCGTGTAAGTCCCCTATGCGCTTAGCGAAGCGAGAGCCAGAAGAAACACTGTCTTGAAAGACAGGTGTTTAAGATCAATCGTCTGTAAATGGGTCACCTTCCTATTGACTGACCAAGCGTTGTTTTTGAGAACGCTGCTATGGCCGCCACATAAACTTTGAGCGTGGAAGGGGACCTGCCCTTGTCCAACAGCTCTTGTAGGAAGGAGAGAACCTCCGTCACCCCACAGTCTGGGGGTGACACGCCACGAGCTGTGCACCAGCTGGAGAACACTGACCCAGAGTCCTGCACGGGTCCGATTTTGTAAATCCGCACCCGCCCGTACCCACAGTGCTTAAAACCGCATCCGACCCGTTATCCGTCAACAGCACTAATTCAAATCCGTACCCGACCCGACCCGCTTAAAATAGAACCGACACCCGACCCGCACCTGAAATAAAATCAGTTTAGCCAATCACATTAGACACACTTACAAAAATGTTAGTCGCCAGGTCATACAGAAGTTATTACACGACTATTAACACAAGGACAACTTCAGCCGAAGCTGTCAAAAGGCCGGTACATGAAGAACATGGCTAACGTTACCTCAAAACTGAGTAGCCTTATCACATTTTACCAATCGAACAGACGCGGCTACAACACTAACGTTATATGCCACGCAATTTCGTCTAGCCTACATCAGACAATTTTGGGTTCAAACACGCCCTGCACACCACACATACTTAGTGTTAAATCTGAAAAATACTGTTCGATAGAACTGCATGGTTACCACAGTTATCTGCGTGCTTCCTCGGCGATGAAGTTCCACATCTGCGCCTAACACGAAAATGCAGTAAGCCTTTCACAATATTTTCTTCAGATAACTCCAAATTTCTCCCACACACTGGACTTGATTTTGATGACGTATTGTCGACAACTTTACAATCTCCACTAGCTATTCTTTTCTTCAGCTCCTCAGCATCCATTTCGACGATTGCAGCAGTCCCAGGCGCGGTTATAATGAATTTTTAAAAGTGAAAGTAGCCTAGGTAACGTTATAGATACTGGGAGGGCGTGGGCACAAATAAACTGATGTGGATTTTAAATTATTTTATTAACTTGAAATAAAGGCATATTTTTGTAGATGTGTTCCTAAAAATATGCATATATTATTTTCACGTTTGCATGTGATTGTTTTAAACCCGTGTTTAGACCCGTGTTTTCCCTGTGTCCGACCCGACCCGCACCCGTATCCGACACGGTTGGATATTTTTCACCCGTTTGAGCAAAATTTGCGGGTCACCCGTCGGGTACCCGCGGGTACCCGCATCCGTGCAGGACTCTACACTGACCATTTCGAGGAATAGAGATGTCGCGTAGATGGAGCTCTAGCCTGCGTGATTGTGTTTAACACTCCGCTTGGGAGGTCAGCGGGTACCCGTTGATGGCCCAAACATGAAGGGACCACAGCTCTGGGCGCGGATGCCAAATCGAGCCCTTGGCCTGAGAGAGGAGGTCTCTCCTCACTGGCACTGGCCATGGGGCAGTGCTCGCTAGCTGCATCAGAACTGGGAACCAGGGTTGGTTTTTCCAGAACGGCGCTACGAGTAGCACTGAGCATCCTTCTTCCCTGATCCGCTCTATCACCTGAGGCAGGAGAGAGACGGGAGGAAAGGCATAGAGCGGGCGGCGGGGCCATACATGAGCCAGCGCGTCCCTGCTCTGGGAGAAAAATTCCAGACAGTGAGCGTTTTCTTGAGACGCGAACAGGTCTACTTCCGCTCTGCCGAATTTCTTCCACAGCAGCTGGACTGTCTGTGGGTGTAGAGACCACTCGCCTGTCGGAACATTGTTCCTGGACAGTCTGTCCGGTCCTACGTTTAGCAGCCGTGGCACATGCGCTTCTCTCAGCGAGAGCAGGTTGCGCTGAGCCCACACCAGGAGGCGTTCTGTCAGCCCACGAGCATATAAGAGCGTCACATGTTTTCTTCGGCGTTTGCTTGCAGGCGCGCTTGTATTAAAACAGGCTCGCCTGCTGCAATATTGATATTTCCTGTCGCATGATCAGGGAACTGGGAAATGTATTAGAAATTGAAGGTCAGTCCATCCTCGGAGGGACTAAAAACACACCTTTCTCCTTTCGCCGGTGAGTGACGCATGAATGGGGCGCAGAGGCAGGGTAGCTTTCTTATAACGTAAAGAAAAACTAACCCCGACCGTCCGCTTCCAGCCTCCGTTGTGAGCGGCGCAGTTTGCGCGGCTTGAACAGAGGGAGAGAGAAAGCTAGCCCCGTGACCGCCCGTTCCTGACATCCTCTGTGAGCGGCGCGGTGTGCGCGGCTCGAACAGAGGGAGAACAGGTATCGTCCCCCAAGCAGGCAAGGCAAGAGGGCGAACCGGCAGGCTTTGCGGGTTGGGGGTGGGGGGGCGGAGGAGCAGTCTCGGAGAAGGATGCCAGGTGAGTCCTCAGAGTCACCATAGGCAGTAACTAGCTCGCAGTGAGGGCAGTCGCCGTCAGCAAGCGCGAGAGCTGCGTGATCCTCAGGAAAGAGGCGAGCTACCTGTGAGCCGGATTTATAGGCCTAAGCCACGCCCGTTTCGGCGGGACGTGACGCAGCGGACGCGAAGCACCTTTATTGGGTCTGACGTCACGCTAGGCCTCACTCGATAGGCTGCTGCAGTTGCCGCAGAACAGCCAATAGGCACACGAGCCGTCTTGCCTTTGTCTGTATGCTGCCGCAACGCGTTTTACAATAATACAAAATTAAGGATAATTTTTTGGCTTCAATATCTCGCGGAAAAGGGATTTTCCCCTAGCGTAAGATACTTACGCAGTACGAGAGACCTCTCGTAAGAGAACCCATTTCAAGTTGTTAAGACTTGTACTAAGACTAATAGGCTTTATGCACGTAACAGTTCCGGGTTCGATTGTACTATACTATCAACTTCCTGTTCAACTTCCTGTTTACACACAGACAGATATGGCTCTCTTTTATAGTCGTTGTCTTCAGGACTTACCTCGCGACGGTAAATGATGTAGACCGACTCGTAAAAAAATCATGTCCTGCTCCCAACAGCAAGCAGGAAAAAGGATTTAATATGTACATCGGCAGCTATATCGACAACTATGAGGGTAAGTAGCTAACATACTCTACTATATTAAAACAGACAGACCAACTATCAATTAAGAAGCCCTTATTCACCATTATGGCCATGTCAGGGGTAAGAAGGTTAATGATCCCTGACTGTTTGAACAACTCCCGGTCAGTAATAGACCCTGCATAGAGTCCAGACACAAATGTTATTGCAGATGGAGTTGGTGACACAAATCATTCTGTGTGTTGCCGGTTCAATCAGTTCCCAGAAGGCCATCAGGTGGTTATAGGTTACAAATCTGTCAAGAAAGAAACGTGCTTTGGCTCTCACATGGCATAAAAGACTTACACTTAGCTTTATTGTATAGTATAGTAATTTCCAGTTTAAGAAATAAGAATGCTGAACTACAAGTAAGTGATACAACAATCTTGCAATACATCATGAGTCATGAAAAATATGCAATTCGGTATGTATGATTAAACTAACTCTGATTGCTGTTGAAGACAACCGCTGCTGTTTATATATGTTAACCTTTGTTGTTGTTATTTCGGTCGGTGTAGCCTACTTTTAGACTGCCTAGGCCACGTGCAGCTAGCTTATACAACTCCAATAATATTTATCAACAACGTGGACTAGTGTTTTCAGGACAATGGCAACGCTATTAAAAATTATAATCACAGGCAATATAATTTCACGACACAGACCACGCCCACATTATTTTGTTACATTTGTTTCAATGAAATTGAATATCTGATGACAACTGTAAGTAGATTAAATAAATTATCCTTTTGACATTGTGTCTTTGCAGTGTATGTGTATTCGCAGATTATTGTTATGATACCAATTTGTGGCTTAATTTAAATTGAGCAGCAATACTGCTGTGGTAAAAGGGATGTCAAACATTTATTTATTATTTATTTATTTTAATGTTACTGATGAATGAGTTAAAATAAAGCATACAGTACACTCCATAAATGTTCCTAAAGAGTGTTGAAAATTGAGAAGCCATAGCTTATGGTTCCAGTGAATTACCCACAGCATTTATTCAGGGGAATGTTCAACAAACATATTTATCAACAAACAGGTATGAAAGTAACAATAACAAAAGGAAGAAAAAAATAGGCAAATGTGCATGCATGCAGGACAGCTGTATTTGCCAACAGTGGAAGATCTGACCACACAGTCCCACCTTCCACAGTCTGAACATTCAATCTAAGGAAGGGAGAACAAACTATAGTTACATGTTAATGAAGAACAGTTACTTGTTTTGCAATGTATATGTAAAAATAATTCTTACCCATTGGCCAGTTTGGCCTTCATACCTATGCTGCTCTTCATCTAACATAATCGTTATATTAGTAAATAAATGTCACAGTTGTATTATCTTTTTAAGAACAATTTAACACACCATCACCCTTCATTCTCCTCTTTATATAATCACGCTCCTTTCTTGAGCAGCGATCGGGATATTGGTTATCCTGCAAAGTTTTTGATTTGTCTAACTTTAATTGCATCCATTTGCTGTGGCAGTATATGGCCTAACAACAATGACACTTAATTTATAGACCTTTTAATCTGTTGCTAACGATTAGCAGACGACAATAATGAAAGCACATGATGTGATGAATAACAAGTAAAGAGAATATGTTAATGAGATTCATGGTACCAGTCAAATGAAGAGAACTGGCATCATTTAAATTTATATTACATAAAAAGATTGTGTCATATTACTTTTGTTAAAGAGGTCAGCAAAAAAGTAAACAATAAAGCATTTCCTATTGTTTTAGAGAGGGTCATGCTATTCGTGTGAGGTGACAAATGATTAAAGGGATACTCCACTTTTTTCGGAAATATGCTCATTTTACAACTCCCCCAGAGTTAAACAGTTGAGTTTTACCGTTTTAGAATCCATTCAGCCGAACTCCGGGTCTGACGGTACCACTTTTAGCATAGCTTAGCATAGATCATTGATTCTGATGAGTCCAGTAGCATTTCTTTCAAAATCCTATTTAAAACTTGACTCTTCTGTAGTTAAACCGTGTACTAAGATCGACGGAAAATGAAAAGTTGCGATTTTCTAAGCCTATATGGCTAGGAACTACTCTCATTCCAGCGTAATAATCAAGGAACTGTGCGGCCGTACCATGAGTGCAGCAGGCGTAATGATATGACGCAGCGCCTGAAAATAGGTCTAATAGGTTAGACAAACTTAGTCCCGGTCACGTTGGAAGAATTTACCGAGCTGGGGACTATTTTCAGGCGCTGCATCATATCATTACGCCTGCTGGACTCATGGTACGGCAGCAAAGTTTCTTGATTATTACGCAGGAATGAGAGTATAGTTCCTAGCCATATCAGCCTAGAAAAACGCAACTTTACATTTTCCGTCGGTCTTAGTACACGATGTAACTACAGAAGAGTCAAGTATTAAATTGGAAAAATATCCAAACTCTTTGGTCATTTTTTTGAGAGAGATGATAATGGTCCTGTCCGATTCAATGATCTATGCTAAGCTATGCTAAAAGTGGTACCGCCAGACCCGGAGATCGGCTGAATGGATTCGAAAACGGTAAAACTCAACTGTTTAACTCTGGGGGAGCTGTAAAATGAGCCTATTTCCAAAAAAAGTGGAGTATCCCTTTAA
>FLSR01004870.1:2591843-2611780 GCA_900092035.1 Leuciscus waleckii | reverse complement strand
TGGGCAATTCTTAGACTACGGGCACTTTCATGTCCTTTGATCATATTTTATAAAAAACATTTAATTTTGAAAAATTAACACTTTCATAGTTAAATTTACAATGAAAGTACTTTAGGAACTTTTTACCGGTAGTCTACGATGATTTTTTTACCTTTTTAAACATCATTATACATGCAAATATTGCTGTTTTGTGCTTGTCCCACACCCAGACTTCTGATCTTCAATAATGAAAAAGAAGTGTAAAAAAAATATTTATCTATTTTTTTTTAGTATGACTGAATAAAGTATCAGTAAAAGAATCAAAACATAATTGAGGTATTTAAGGTCAGACAACCATTAATGTGATTTTATATACAAAATGTAGTTGTCCCACAGTATTGCCGTAATTTCCACCACAACGCTGTAATGTCCCTTTAAAAAGTTTTTTTGAAAGATTGTTTGGATAGTTTGTATGGAGATGAACAATGACATCACAGCACATGTCTGACATGGAGGAGATTTTAAATTTATTCAGCAACTTGGAGAAGAAAACTCAAGGTAAATGTTGCTTGAAATGAAAATATTTTTATTGTATGTCCTTTCCAAACATGGCGTAACAATAAATGAGTTTGTAAATAAATTGATTTTTTAACACAAATAGATGTATTTTGCATGCATGCAATGCTAACTACCAATTCATAGCTAATCTGTAATACTAGCTTGGATTTTTTTACAAAATACTGTAGGATTGTCATTTCCACCACCGTCATTTCCACCACATTACCGTCATTTCCACCACATTACCTTCTTGGGTGGAAATGACAAAGGTGAGGTGGAAATGACATTTATGCTTACAAGGTGCAATTCATAGATTGAGTGGCTGCATATGAATATTTTATTATTATTAGATAATAACTTTTATCTTTTTAATAAAGTTTTATTACAATTAGAATGTTACAATTACAATTTATGCGTAACTTACATTTTTTTGTGACTATTTGTGGTTAAAGTTGTTTACAGTAAGACTGTAACTGTTCATCTGGTTATGGAACCAAACAGACTAATGGATAATGATTTGTTAAATGGGTTTCAAATAAATGTTTTCTGTTATTCTACATGGACGTCCATTCATTGTCATTTCCACAACACCCAGTCATTTCCACCACCTCATAACTTTTTAGAAAATATGTACAAAATTCGAATCACTCATTAAAAATGTCTGCATAGTTTATGGGATAATGTTACACTTAATGTACTAACACAAGTGGTTATTTTTCTGAAATGTATCTAACCAATGCAATATTATATTTCAGGTTGTGGTGGATGTAAGCTTTGTGTTTGGGCCTCATGACAATTAATTTACTTAATCCACAAATCTATGGTAATTGCAATATAGGTATAAATTGGTAAAACTATGTGTGAAAGTGCTCTTACACTGTTAAGAAATTATGTATATCATAATAATTTTAAATAATAATCAAATATTTACATGTGATGGAAATGACATTTGTTCAGTGCGGATCGGAAAATATGTCAAAAAACACCAATTTGTCTTATAATGTAAGTGCGTTCTCTTATGGATCATTAAACTAGACTAGTTATATTTAACTGTTAGACTGTGACAATTTTGATTTGAACACTTTTTTTTACCTCAAGTTCACAAGGCCAAAAGTGCCCGTAGTTGAAGAACCACCCATATACACTTCAAAAACAAATCGCTTTATTATGCATACCAGTGTGTATACAACTGGTGAAACATACGTTTTTAATCATGGATCCGTGAAAAATGGCTGCGACGAATCTGTAGACGTCTAACATCTGCTGGAAATCCAGGTAAAACTATCTGCGTGCACGCGCGTTCCCCCAGTTAACATGATCCCCAGTTGATCCGTAACACCGGTCATACTCCTATTGCATAGCAGCTAACTTTTCCAGTAGCTTAACTCCTTTATTTATCAAGTAGCTTGGCCACACAAGCTACACTTTTCTTGTCATGTGAAATTAGCACAACTTAAATTAGATTCCTATGTAGTGAACTAGCCTCCTGCTGTGTTTGTGTTTACTTACTTTGCTACATTTGACTGGGTGGTAGCTTTTGTGTAGTGAAGCTTTATTCATGGCAGAGTAACTGATAGCTTAGCTCACTACAATTTCCAAGTAGCTTGCCCAACTCTGTGTATTATTCACATGTAATTCACCCTAACAAAAGTAATAATAATATAATTATATATTGTTTCTTCAACTTATTAAAAAATCTGACTACTGCCACTATCTGTTTCTGCTTCTGATTTGCAAAATAGGCTACCTATCATAGCCTACATCACATATCAAAGGGTGACCAGACGTCGCGGTTTCAGGGGACAGTCCCCGTTTTTGGTTGCCTGTCCTTGGCTAAATACAGAAAAAATCGAGCTCTGTCCCCGTTTTGTTTTTGAAGACACAACATTAGGTTTTTCAATCAGATTGATAGTCAAACTGGAAATGTCCCCGTTTTACCCCCCTTTTCGGGGATTATGTTCCCAGTTTTGATCTTGGACGTCTGGTCACTATATCATATATCATTAAATCAGGCTACTGTTAAGCCCACTATGAATATTAAAATACGCCGAACCATGTGTCCTGTATCATAGCTATGACATTTGCAGCAAAAGAAACCGTGTCAAAAAATCAGAGGTATTCAGTGAGGTATGATTAATGAAATGTGCTGACATCAGAGGTAACAATGTTCTTCCGCTAGCAGCATGCAGTTCTGTTTATTAACTGCGAGCGCACCAAAAATTATGGACTGCAGCTTTAACCAACAAAAGTTAAGGAAAGCTGCAATCTGTAACTTTTTTGGATAAAAATTTACAAAAATCAGTTTTTGAGCAAGTACAATAAGTTCAGTGTCCTTTCCCAGTGTCCCATTATAACAGTACATTTATAACAATGATTTATAATTTGAGCTGTCGGGTCCGATTTGACTGGAAATTTCTACAGCTATTCTATCACATCAGAGTAGCCTTCTGGTGATGGTGCTGCGTTTGTAGCTTTTTCTTACAGCAGTTATTTAGTATTTAAACTTGTCATTCACATCAAGAAAATAGCTTCAAGTATCCTGCAATTTTATGTTTTTAAACAGAGCTTAAAAAAAAAAAACTAAAAAACACTGTAAAAAAAATCCCGTTGTTTTTACGAAAAAAATAAAAAACTGCCTGCTGTGGTTACAGAACAATACTGTAAAAAAAAAAAAAACATCAAACCGTAATCATACTTACGGAATTACATGTAAATTTAACATTTTAAACATATATATTTAACATTGGATTTCAGTATAATATAATGTTAATTTACCGACCTACTGAAGTATTAATATCTGTTTTGTACCATAGTATTACACTGACAAAACAACAATCTCAGCAGTAATGAGTCTTACATGATTAATCAAAGCTCATCACAAGAAGTTCTTCCACAAGAAAGTAAATATTAATATATAGAAGGTGCACAGTGTCATTCACACAAACATTAAACACCATCATGGTAACACACATGAAATTTTAAAAATACAATAAACATTAATTTAACAACATAATGTAACATAAAACCCTAATGTACATAACTGATTATAAAAAAACTAAGAAAACTATGACGAAATAGTTATTTCAACAAAAATATATCCAATGTGAAGTGTCACGCAGGGAATTGTGGGAATGTCAATTTACGTTTTTTCAGTGTAAATTATACAATGACTTGTTCGTTTTTACTTCCAAAAACTGTAAATTTAATTAAATGTACCATTAGATCTATCACAGTTATTTACCGTATATAGTACGGAAACTTTCTGTTAACCGTTAACAGTTTTTCACTGTAGCATCTTTACAGTCTTTTACTGTTAAAATCACGATAATTTTTTACAGTGAACATAAATTATCAAATTAAATTTTAAATGTGAAACCAAAGCTGTAAATGAGAAAATGTGTAAACAAAATGTACTGTAAGTAAACAACCATGAACAAAGAACAGAAACATTTTAAGAATAACATTTAAGGGGAGACATGGCAGGCAAAAACATATATATATATATTTTTTACTGGTCAATTTTGAGATTTTGGGATATTTGTCTACAATAACATGTCTTCTTTCAGACTTGTGGTGAAAAAAATCTGAAATACACATTTAGGTCTTTATTTTACTACACTTTGTTTGTTTGCATCAGTAGATTTCTCATAAATTCAACAAAAGTTGGCTTTTTATATCATCCCGCTGCTCCGCGAACCGCGATCGCTGCCTGCAACCAATGATCTATATAGAATGACATTATATAGATCAGTGCCTGCAACCTGTCATCACATACACCGTTAGAAAGCTACCAACTAATCGTGTAAGTAAAAGGGGGATTTAACTCTAAATGCGCAATCTCATTGGCTGATATAAATCGTTAAAGCCCGTTTTCTCAAAATGACTTTTATCTCACACTCCAAGTCCGAAATCTCCACTTCAGTAGCACCTATATACACAAAACTGTCCAGTCTTGTACCTAGTTATATTATGAAGACATTTACAGAGGGATTTGTAAATATATTATTCCTAGCCTGAATTATATAATATTTTTACAAAAAACATGGTGAAAATATTTTTTTTAAGGCTATTGGGTATATTCTGATTTACAGGATAACAAAAGTATATCAATAAATCCCTCCGTATTTTTTTTCCATCTAATATGTGAACATAATTTTTTTTTTAATTGGAACCTGGCTTTATCCAATATACTCAGATTTCTTTTTTTATATGCAAATTAGCGCATATTTAATTAGATAATTTAATTTTACCCTATTCACCTGTAGTGTCTCGCCTTAATGAGAAAATTAAACACCTTTATCACAGCACGCATCATCACATCCGGCTCTGATTAGTAGTGTAAAGGAATTTCCGCCTGGATTGTTGTCAATGGACAGGCGCTACTTCTGAGAAGAAAATTATACCACTTTAGTTGAACTTAGAATGATTGTGAATGATTAAAACTTCTAAAATGTTGAGTTACATGATACTCTACCATGCATGTCATCTTTCATTTTATTGTGTAACATTATCTAAGCGAGGCGATCATCAGCGCTGCCGGTGCTGCCAGTCAGGAGATTAACGAGTCTCTTTTTGGGTTTGGGAGTTTTAATGTTAAAGACACTATCAACATTACAGTAATATTTTTACTTTTATTACCTAAATGTTGATAATATTAGTCCAAATGACTCTTTTATTATTATAAGTCAGTTTGCAAATACTGAATGTAAATAGACATTTTGTTTGTTTTTCACATTTGGTCATATTTGGTAATGTTTTTAATAATAGTTTTTTGATACTTCCACAAAAAAAGCTTAACTTGCATGTCAGTTATATTGCAACACTCTAAGTGATTCTGTGTAATCAACAGGTGGGGACCAACATGGTTGAATATTTACAAAATGAGATGACTGGAGCACATTCTGTTCCTCAGGGATAAGACGAGGGGGACATATCAGACCTTTGCCATTGTTCCAGGCCACACCATCAAGACTGAGTCTTTGCTGGAGGCTGTTAATCTTTGTTTCAAAGCTTTTTTTGTTTTGGATGTTAAATACACAAAGCAGTGTCTCCCGCCGGGAGTTTCTCCGGATTCCAGCATGCCGTGTATCAAATTAATGGAAAAGAGTCCTCCACTGTAAAATTTGTGGACAACAGTTGTTTCAGGCCCACGTGATATTTAGTCGGATTTTAAATGTTTGTTGCTGTTCTTAATAAATCAACACATCTTAATAAATGAAATCGTGATAGTATAAGAGTTCAAATTAGTTGCTTAATGACTTATTAAGGTGCATTGTGTAATATTTAGGAGGAACCGTTGACAGAAATGTACATATATCATATACATAACTATGTTTTCAGTGGTGTATGACCTTATTTTAATGAACCGTTATGTTTTTATTACCTTAGAATGAGCCATTTCTATCTACATACACCACGGGTCCCCTTACATTGAAGTGAGGGGGGTTAACATTTGTATTCAATACTTGTATACAAAAAAAAGTATTAAAGAAATGTATTAAAACATGTATAAAATAATAATAATAATAATAATTTATGAGATTGAAATCACATATACAGTGGCCTCTCTGGTTTATTGTATTACAGAGACAATAATTGTTTTACATTTGTAATATAACAAATATTTGTTACTAATTTTATTAAGGCAATGAGACAGGAAATAACCCAGCACATGAGTAAGACTTAACCCAGCAAGAGGGTTAATTTCACCCACTAGTTGTGTCAAATGAATGACCCAGAAATATGGGTTAAATGGTAAAACATTTTATCTGTACAGAGGTAAAGGGAAGGAAAGGAGGCCTTCACAGGGGAGAGCCTAGTTGACACTTCAGGACTGCGTTGTCTTTGCGTCCAGGCCCAGTTCCTTTATCAGATCTGGATACAGCCTGGATCCGGCGGACTGCGGTAAATCTCGGGATAAACAGAGAGACTAATATTAACATAGACGCCATCCTTCTTATGATGTAACAAGTACATCAGGATTTATGGGAAGTGTTCCCGATTCCGGCTGACCCAGCCTAACATTTAATTATAGAAGTCTATAATGTGTTATGGGTATACTAGGGCTGCGTATCTCAGATAACATTGAAAACTAATGCCATGCTTCCTAATGATATCTCCTAAGGGTAGCATGTACAGAGTGAACAGCAATGGTCCTAGTACTGAGCCTTGTGGTACGCCATATCGAACTTTTGATCGATAAGACATTCTCTTCATTTACTGTTACCTGTACAAACTGATAACGGTCAGATAAGTATGATTTAAACCATGCTAATGCAATTCCACTAATGCCAACATAATTTTCGACTCTATTTAAAAGAATGTTGTGGTCGATAGTATCAAATGCAACACTAAGATCGAGTAACACTAATAGAGAGATAAAACCACGATCGGATGATAAGAGCAAATCATTTGATTTTCCTGTTTGGAATGGCAGTCAAGATGACAGCAGCAGGTACGACGGGAGTTGTCATAGCGCTCCTTGTTTATGTGCTATTTTTGGACAATTTAAGATATAGACTCAACGACACTGCCTGTTTATCATCACAATGCAAGTACTACAGTGCTGGCAAAAAATATCCGGGAGCAATCTTACAAGTTCCACACAAAACTTCGAACAATAAACATTTTGGATTTGGGAGACACGCCGTTGCTGCCGCTTTTGTTTTTCCATCTCTCTACTGCTCAATTAAAAGCAGCAAAAGCAGTGCACGCACTCTACAAATTCCTCAAAGCCGCACGCTTATAATCGCCATCTGCCTACTCTTATCCGGGGACATACACCAGTGTCCAGGACCCCTCGAAAGACTGGCGGAACGTGAACTCCGGGCTACCATTGCGTTGGCCGCCAACAGCTACTCTGGCCACTATGGCATTGGCTCAGACTCACCTGTGGGCCTGGAGGTGGGGGCTGGCGTCCTGGCGTGCGATGCGCTGCGTCCGTTGACGTGCGCCGGGCACATTGGACCTTGTGCCGGGGGTGTCCTCGGGCTGTGGTGGAGTCGGGATTGCGGAGGAAGGATTGACAGCTGAGATACAATCCACAATAGCCCTCGATGCATCTAACATGGCGACAGTAGGGGTTACTACATTTACTTTATCATTTAGCTGACGCTTTTATCCAAAGCGACTTACATGGACCTTGTGCCGGGGGTGTCCTCGGGCTGTGGTGGAGTCGGGATTGCGGAGGAAGGATTGACAGCTGAGATACAATCCACAATAGCCCTCGATGCATCTAACATGGCGACAGTAGGGGTTACTACATTTACATTTATTCATTTAGCTGACGCTTTTATCCAAAGCGACTTACAATTTCTATATATGTCAGAGGTAGCACGCCTCTGGAGCAACTAGGGGTTAAGTGTCTTGCTCAGGGACACATTGGTGTCTCACAGTGGATTCGAACCCGGGTCTCTCACACCAAAGGCATGTGTCTTATCCATTGTGCCACCACCCCCACATAGAAATTAAATGTACATGTAAATGAAGCACAGCGAGCATTTAAGCACCAACAGCAGTGCAGAGCCGGAAGGAATTTAAATGACAACTTTATACACAATTTTAAAGTCGTCCCACATGGGACTCGAACCCACGACCAGAATGGTTCGGGATTCGAGCTACATGGTTTAGCAGATTGCGCCACTCAGAGGACGAGGTTACTACTGCTAGCGTATCGGCTACGAGGCTACAAACAACTGCAGCATGCATCGATGGTCATGTGACATTGGCTGTCAAAATGACAGCTGAATTGGAAACAACGCCACTTACGCCAGGGATCCAAAATGGGTTCGTAGCCTACCTGACTGCATTCAGACTGCACCAAACTCCTGCCAAGTTATTAAAAAGATTAGAAATTATGTAATGAGAAGATATCGAGAGACAAATATTTTTAATACATTAAACCAGGCTAAATTAATATGGGACAATAAAAATAGGCCAAAAGGGCTTCTTTGTGCTCACCTTAACATACGCAGTATGCTCCCTAAACGAGAACAACTGGACAATATTCTCAGGAATTCAAATATTGATATATTAGGCCTATCATAAACTTGGCTTAAAAAATCATCCCCTGAAGCTGGTGTTGTTTTCCCTGAATATAATGTGTTTAGAAGGGACAAGGTAAGGAAGAGGTGGGGGTGTACTGCTGTATGTGAAAAATTATTTGAAGTGTTTACAACTAAGTGTGCCAAGTGAGATCAAAATTGAAAATGTTTCAGTTAAAATTTCCCTCTCTGCAGAGATGAGTTTTAGTCTGGTCTGCCTTTACCGTCCACCATCAGCCAAAGTTGACTGCTATGAACAACTGCAGGCACTACTTAAACATCATACAACACACAACAAGTCCAATGAATTTATTGTAATTGGAGATTTCAATGTGAACTGGGACTGTAAGAAAGATAGGAAAACACTAAAGCATACAATGGATAATCTTAATTGTTCCCAACTTGTTCAGCAACCAACAAGGATTACGAAACACTCTAAAACTAAAATAGATCTACTTTTCAGCAACAGACCTGAAAGGATAATTAGATCATACAATTTCCTGACTGGTCTCTCCGACCATAATATTATACTTTTTTCTAGGAAATTGTCCAAGTCGAGGGTTAATAATGATTTCCTTAACCCCACAAATAACAGGTCTCCTTATGAGTTTATACCTAACAGCCAACGACAAAATGTGCCCACAGCCCTGTCATCACTGGAATGGGATACAGTCCTGTATGATGACAATCCTGAATTATGTACCAGTAAATTTAGTAAATCTCTGAAGGATGTTATCTCAACCCATTCGAGTAGAGGGAGATATAAATGTAAAAAAAGGTGCCACCTGCCATGGCTGAACAAAGAATGTAAAAATCTAATGTCAGCTAGAGGCCTGATATTAAAGCAATTTTTGAAATCAGGTCTAACAACAGACCGTCAAAGGTTTACCCATATGCGAAATAAGGTAACACAGAGTCTGAGACAGGCCAAAGCGAATTTTTTCATTAAAATAATAGAGAATGCAAACGACAATGGAAAATTAGTATGGCAAAACCTAAACAAACTGCTTGGTCGACATCTAAATAAAAACAATAAGGAAATGGAGCTTCAAATTAATGACTCGATTATTAAAGATCCATTTTCCATAGCCACCATTTTAACGTTTCTTTATAAATTCTGTGAAAGAGATTACGCAGCATTTTGATTAATCTCTGTGTTTTGACAATGACTCTGATCCACATCAGCCTGTATTCAAAATCATTGAAATCTCAGACTATGAAGTAACAAAAATTCTTGTTGGCATGAAAAATTCAAAAGCTCTTGATGCATTTGGCCTTAATACACATTTTTTTAAAGAGTACAAGGATCATCTAATACGTCCAATAACCCATATTCTTAATATGTCTTTTAACCATTCTATAGTCCCTGCAGATTGGAAAGTGGCTGCAGTGACACCAATACTTAAATCAGGTGCTACAACAGACATGTCTAATTATAGACCTATCAGCATACTTCCCGTTATATAAAAAATAGCAGAGAAGTGGGTAGTCAGACAGTTGACGGCTCATCTGGAAAATGTCCAACCTTCACTACATCCATTACAGTTCGGTTTTCGGACCCATCACTCCACCGATAGTGCCCTGTGTGTGTTAACAGAAAACATAAAAGGTCTGCTTGACAAGAGTCCTTGTGTCGGTGCTGTCTTCTTAGATTTGAAGAAACCCCTTGACTCTGTTAACCATCAGATTTTAATATCCAGGTTGACTCAATTTAACATCTCTGATCAAGCACTTTTATGGTTTAAATCCTACCTGTCCCACAGGAAACAGTAAGTGGTAGTAGATGGTGTCACATCTCCTTGTTTAGATTCTGGACTTGGTGTCCCGCAGGGGTCTGTTCTTGGGCCAGTTCTGTTCTCTCTTTTTATCAATAACCTACCAAATTCATGTCCAAACGTCTTCTCGCAGATGTATGCGGATGACGCAGTAATTTACACTCAGGCAAAAACCATCCAACAAGCAGCTGCTGATCTCACAGCTGCCCTATCTTATGTGCAGGACTGGCTCAAGAATTCATGCCTCATGTTGAACACCAGAAAAACTGTGTGCATGTACTTCTCAAAACGCAACGTAGAAGTAAGCAGATCAAATGTCTTCCTGAATGGAGAGGAACTTCAAAGTCATTAAAAAAAGTAGCAAAGGTTGTCAAATTTAATCTTCAAAATTTTTGGCACATTCGAAATAATTTAACTATGGGTGCTGCTAAAGCATATTTTTATTCGATGATTATTTCTCATTTTGATTACTGTTTGACTACCTGGTCTCTTGCTTGCCCCACAACACTTAAAATCATAGAAAGTCTATATAAAAAGGCATTAAAACATTAGATAAAAAAACACTATCCTACCACCACTGTCAAGTGCTAAAAAAACATAGATTATTAGATTTTCAAAATATGATTAATTTGAAAATGGCCTGTTTGATATATAAGGTCCTTCACTCCCTCGCTCCGCCAACTCTGAAGGACTTTATTAAATCCAAAGAAAATTCTCTGAGGACCACACAAGCCTCTATTAGAGGAGACTTGATAATACCTCACAGGCGTACCACCTTCGGTCAGACGGTCCTGTCTCTCCGGGGTGGGAACCTGTGGAATAGTCTTCCTCTAACACTAAGAGAATGTACTACATAGCTCGTTTAAAGTCCAGCTGAAAAAATGGCTATGGGCAAATCAAAGCTGCACACATTAGTATGTAGGTTTTATACTTTTTTAAATAGTTTTATGTTGTAATGTGTATATGGATGAGTGTTTGTGAAGTTGAATGTAGTCTTGTGTGAATATTGTATATAAGATTTAGCTAATTTATGAATTGACTGTAGATGTAAATTTTATTTTGCAATGTTTTTGTGAGTTGTGTGATCCTAGCCCGTGGGAATACGGATGGAAATTAGCCTTTGGCTAAAATCCGGCATTTTTGCATGCATGTACTCCATGTTATGTTCATTAAAATGCACTGTCCCAATCAAATAAATGAAAAATGAAAAATGAATTTGTGACTCTAATTAGAGCTGTCTCGGTACTATGATATGATCTAAGTATGATCTGACTGGAAATCCTCGCAGATATCATTTATTTCTAAAAAGGAACATAGTTGTGAGGATACTGCCTTTTCTAGTATCTTAGACAGAAAAGGTAGTTCGAGATCGTCTGTAATTGACTAATTCTGTAGGATCAAGTTGCGGTTTTTTAACAAGCGGTTTAATCATAGCCTGCTTTAAAGTTTTTGGTACGTATCCTAGAGACAAAGATGAATTAATGATAATAAGTAGAGGATCTATGATCTCTGGAAGCATCTCTTTCAATAGCTTAGTCGGTACAGGGTCTAACATACAAGTTGTCGATTTAGATGATTTAACAAGTTTAGTAAATTCTTCCTCTCCTATAGCACTGAATAAATAAAAAAATTCCTCAAGGAGACTACAATGCACTGCCTGATGCTGTAGTAGACGGTTGCATAGTTATAATTTTCTCCCTAATATTATCAATCTTGTAAGTAAAGTTCATAAAGTCATTACTCCTGTGCTGCTTGGAAACGTCTGGGCTTGAAGCTTAGTTTTTCGTTAGTTTAGCCACTGTTTCAAATTAATACCTAGGGTTTTGTTTATTTTCTTCTAATAGGGTTGAAAAATAAGCAGATCTAGCAGTTTTTAAGGCCTTTATGTCACAGTGTCTGGTTGTGTTTCCCTGGGTTGTCACTAGAGGTCCTCGTTCTCACGGTGTCTTTCACATTTGACTTCAATTCCCAGCATTCTGTCTGTCACTCATCAGTTCATTGCACTCAGCTGTTTCCCATCACCTTGTTAGATCTGTGTGTGTATATATACCCTGGCTGTTTCTGTGTTAGTTGTCGAGTCCTTATTAGATGTCCTCACACTTCCTGGTTGGTTTATTCCCTGTTCCTAGTGATGGCAAAATCGGGGCCTCGTGAACCAATGAAACAGTTGAACCAAATGTGCCATATTGTTTCGAGGCTTCGAATCAATCCGACACCCGTCTCAACGGTGACACCTAGTGGTCACTTGCAGGTGTTGATCTGAAACAACCTTGAGGAGCCATTAAAAATTTTTTTTGTTTTTTTATTATTGTATTTTTCTAATATGTGAAGCACGTAACCTATAGGCTCCTCACTGTGCATAATGTTATTTTGGTCCTGCAAAATGAATATTAATAAAAGAAATCAAGCCACAATGTCTCACTTTTTTTTAGATTTTTATTAAAAAATATTAATTTCTCTGCTGTGGAAGGACTTAGCCTACTTCTTTTTTTACAGATAATTTCTCCAGCCTTTGAAAAAATCCTCTCACAAGGGACACTTGTTGCTGGCATACAAAGATATTTTTTTGCAAGGACATACAAATGAGGAAAGATTACTGCTCTCTCTTTCCAGTAAGTTAGTGGATCATGAGTTCTGGGCAAATACGCAAATTTCAAATTCTCCTCAAATGGCCCCTCATGGATGATATTTTGTTGCAGTAGGCTAGCTGCCGATCACAACCGGGAACAGAACCCGGTGGAACTCCCCGGACGGCACCGGGAACAGAACCCGGAGGAACTCCCCGGAAGGAACCGGGAACAGAGACCGTAGGAACTCCCCAGACGGAACCGGGAACAGAACTCAGAGGAACTTCCCGGACGGCACTGGGAACAGAACTCAGAGGACCTTCCCGGACGGCACTGGGAACAGAACCTGGAGGATTTCCCCGGAAGAAACCGGGAACAGAACCCGGAGGATCACCCTGGACAGAACTGGAACAGAGACCGAGGAACTCCCCGGACGGAACCGGGAACAGAACCTGGAGGATTTCCCCGGAAGGAACCGGGAACAGAACCTGGAGGATTTCCCCGGAAGGAACCGGGAACAGAACCCGGAGGAACTCCCCAGACGGAACCGGGAACAGAACTCGGAGGACCTCCCTGGATGGCACCGGGAACAGAACCCGGATGTGCTCGGCACCGGTGCGGATCAGAGACGCCTTCAGGTACATCAACAGTGTGGTCTCGGTTCTGGTGCTGCTGCTCGGGATACTGGGAAATGTTACTCTTCTGAGGATCATCATAGAACACAAAAGCATGAGAACTGGACCCAATATTCTCATCGGCAGTCTGGCTCTGGGAGATCTCCTGCACATCGTCATCGCTATTCCCATCAATGTTTATAAGGTAACCAGTGTTTACGCATTACAAGTAACTTGAGTTATGTAATCAGATTACTTTTTCAAGTAACTAGTAAAGTAACGCATTACTTTTAAAATTGACAATCAATATCTGAGTTACTTTTTTTCAAATAAGTAACACTACTTACTTTGTTTTCCCATTTATTGACTGGCAGCTCTCTTGTCCCCATGTTGAGACAAAAATGGAAGTGCAGAGGCGTTGTGTGTGTGTGTGTACTGTGTGTAAACATGATGGTTATTGTAGTTCTAGACTAAATGTGTGCATTTCCTCATCTCACTTGCACATACATTGATCTGAAGTGTGTGAGATGTGTGTGAGATGATCTGAAGTGTGTGAGATGTGTGTGAGATGATCTGAAGTGTGTGAGATGATCTGAAGTGTGTTGATCTGAAATGTGTGAGATGATCTGATGTGTGTGAGATGTGTGTGAGATGATCTGAAGTGTGTTGATCTGAAATGTGTGAGATGATCTGATGTGTGTGAGATGTGTGTGAGATGATCTGAAGTGTGTTGATCTGAAATGTGTGAGATGATCTGATGTGTGTGAGATGTGTGTGAGATGATCTGAAGTGTGTTGATCTGAAATGTGTGAGATGATCTGATGTGTGTGAGATGTGTGTGAGATGATCTGAAGTGTGTTGATCTGAAATGTGTGAGATGATCTGATGTGTGTGAGATGTGTGTGAGATGATCTGAAGTGTGTTGATCTGAAATGTGTGAGATGATCTGATGTGTGTGAGATGTGTGTGAGATGATCTGAAGTGTGTTGATCTGAAATGTGTGAGATGATCTGATGTGTGTGAGATGTGTGTGAGATGATCTGAAGTGTGTTGATCTGAAATGTGTGAGATGATCTGATGTGTGTGAGATGTGTGTGAGATGATCTGAAGTGTGTTGATCTGAAATGTGTGAGATGATCTGATGTGTGTGAGATGTGTGTGAGATGATCTGAAGTGTGTTGATCTGAAATGTGTGAGATGATCTGATGTGTGTGAGATGTGTGTGAGATGATCTGAAGTGTGTTGATCTGAAATGTGTGAGATGATCTGATGTGTGTGAGATGTGTGTGAGATGATCTGAAGTGTGTTGATCTGAAATGTGTGAGATGATCTGATGTGTGTGAGATGTGTGTGAGATGATCTGAAGTGTGTTGATCTGAAATGTGTGAGATGATCTGATGTGTGTGAGATGTGTGTGAGATGATCTGAAGTGTGTTGATCTGAAATGTGTGAGATGATCTGATGTGTGTGAGATGTGTGTGAGATGATCTGAAGTGTGTTGATCTGAAATGTGTGAGATGATCTGATGTGTGTGAGATGTGTGTGAGATGATCTGAAGTGTGTTGATCTGAAATGTGTGAGATGATCTGATGTGTGTGAGATGTGTGTGAGATGCTAACACACTGGAGAAACGAGAACATTCACTTCATAAACCCGACCGGGAGAGTTTCACACTCTTTTCTCTAGAAAGATTCTTGCAAGTTTGAAACAACATAATATATATATATTTGAAGAAAATAATATTTCATTTTTGGGTCAATTTTGCTTTGTGTGCAGTCAGAGATTACATGATCTATACAGAATAATCAAGCTCTGCATATTTGTGCTCTTCGCTGTCGGACAAAAATGACCGAATTCATTTTATTTTTTTAAATGAAATGAATGAAGCCTACTATAAATTGTTTGATAATATTTTCTATTTAATATTTTGTATTTTTATGGGATTTTTTTATACTAATTTATATTTAATCTGTATTTATAATCCATGTATTGACTTTTTGAGCACAGACCTGAAAATAAATGTCCAACTTAAACTGTCGTAAATCTTGAATTCTTTAGAGCGACAGACTTACGTTTCTATTTTCTAAGACGACACTCGGCAGATTATTGCTGAAGTGAAAAAAGTTTGAAAAAGTGAACTTAAAAAAAGTGACAGAATTTTATGCGTATTGTTATGAAAAATGCTCAATAATACTTTTCAAAATCACGTTTTACTCAAAAACTGCAACAAAATCAAAGCCATCACTGATCTTTCAGTGAGAGTGTGTTCGGCTGCAGTTCCACACGCTTCCACTAGAGGAAACTGGTCTTTTTTTGCGAAATTCGATTTTTGCGCTCATTTTTGAGGAGCTCAAGTGTGACTATTTTTTACAAGAACATTGAACCTTTTTCAATCATGTCCATGTTTTGTGTGTGTGTTCACACAGCAAGTGCCAAAACCTTTACCAAGTTTTGTACTATTGCGATGAAGTAAAAAAATCTTTAAAAAAACAAAACGTAAAATGTTTTGGTCAAGTGTGACCAAAGGGCAGCAGAGGGTCAGTAATACTCCACTATGATGTGAGGAAGTGTTGATGTAGAGAGTCTTGATAAGGACGTGCTTCCTTCTAAACGATGTCAAGTTCATGATGAACTCTCCTTTGTCTTGTAGTTTTATAAGATGTCCAAGGACTGGTGGCTGTTTGGGTTTTATTTCCTGGTTCCGCTGGCGTGCACCTCCATCTTCTACTCTCTGATGACCCGCAGGATCTTCAGCCGAAGCGTTCAGGACAAACACATGAAGCAGGTGTGTGTGTGTGTGTGTGTTTCCAGAGGTCATCTCAGTACAAGCCTCTCAGTGTCTGTCACTCGTGATACGCATGTGCGCGCCGTCACCGTCTCTCCACAGATTCATGTGTTTGAAGTTTACAGTTAATAACTAATGATCTTTACAACGGAAGTGAATCAATCAAAACTAACTTTATCTGGACAATAACTTTATTCTAGGTCTGCTGTAAAGCCTAAACAATCTCTGTTTCTGTAATCTCCTATTATCACTGTAAAGCTGCTGTGAAACATCTATATTGTTAAAGCACTGTATAAATGAAGGAGTCTTGACTTTTATAAGCGCCATCTACTGGCAGAGAGTTCATTCAGCGCATTACACCGGTGGATCAGAAAGAAGCAAATGTGCATTAAAAAAATCTAAACATATATATCATATCACATATTTGAAATATAATCTTAATAATATAAATATAATAATTTTGACTCATCACTTTTCTTAAAAAATGGTTCAAAAGTTGAAATGTGAGGTTTATCATTTTATAAAAGTTTTATTTTTGTCAACCGGTATTTGCACTGTAAAGCTGTTTACTGTAAATCATGATGTTTACAGTTTAAGATGTTGAGATTGCTCATATGATATTAATATAAATGTTTGTGCAGGACTTAAAAAAGGAGTTGAAGCACTAAGGCACTTTTGTCAATTTTATTATTATTTTTTAACTTTTTTTAACTGTGTTTTTGTGTGTGTTTGTGTTTGTGTGTGCGCATGTGTGTGTGTCTGTGTGTGTTTGTGTGTCTGCGTCTGCGTGTGTGTGTGTGTGTGTGTGTGTGTGTGTGTGCTCAGGAACTGTGGACACTTGATGATGATGAGATGATCAATGTAACTCCACAACAACTACAGAAATGTCTCCACTAACATTCAGAAACTCTTCCTGAGTCTCTCCGTAAGGCTGCACTCGCTACTGGTTATTCTGGGATTCTGGATGAGTGAGATTGGCATGTTCTGTTATTGCTGGAGTTTCTGAAGCTCGTGTAAAGACACCGCCCTCTTCTGAACGGAGGCGGAGCTAAAGCTCATCTGCATTTAAAGAGACACACACAAAAACGGCTTGTTTTTGCTCACACCCAAAAAGGAGCAAATTTGACAAGCTGTAATAAATTATCTGATATTTTGAGCTGAAATTTCACACACACATTCTGGGGACACCATAGATTTATATTACATCCTGTGAAAAGGGGCATAATATGTCAGCTTTAAAATACTGCCTGTCAGTGTGTGTTTGTGACCATAGACATGCACTGAACACTCACTCTGTGTTTGTAGTGAGTGTGATCATTTATTCGTGACGCTGTGATGTTGTTTTAGCACTTTTCTTGTCCTGGACTACATCGGCCTCAACATGGCGTCGGTGAACTCCTGCATCAACCCCGTGGCTCTGTACGCCGCCAGCAAACGATTCAGAAACTCTTCAAAGTAAGATGTGTCCTCACGTCAAAATACAGTAAAACAGTGAAATATTATTCTAATGTAAATCATCTGTTTTCTATGTGAATATATAGTCAAGAGTAATTTATTTATGTGATCAAAGCTGAATGTTCAGCATCATTACTCCAGTCTTCAGTGTCACATGATCCTTCACAAATCATTCTAAATATGAGGATTTGATGATCAAGAAACATTTATGATTATTATCAGTATTGAAAACAGTTCATATTTATGTGGAATAGAGTCTTTTATAAATGTTACATTCTAATCTGTAGTTTATCTTAATTACTTTGTTGCTTTGGCAGTGAGATTACACTAGTGTGTGCAGGTGATCAGCAGAACATGATGCAAAAGAAAAGCAGAATTAATTAGCATGTTTATTGTCCTCGTCTGTAAAGCGATTAAAGAGCATCGGATCTGTAGGTTAGCAGAGGCGGGTTTACACACACACACACACACACACTTTTGTTTACAGCTGAATTATGAATAAGTATCGCAGGAAAGTGGATGTGACAGCAGGAGAACTGTGGATTCTTCCTGACAGAGAGAGTTTGAGTCTGACTTCATGTAAAGTGACCTTGTGCTGAACATCTCCATGAATCATGTATGAAGGCTCATGCTAATCTGCTCAGGCGTAGCATTAGCATATGTTTAGTGAGACAGAAGAGCATTCGCTGTGATGATGCTAATCGTGTTTAATCCCGACGACAGGCGTCTCTCGGCTTCTGTTCCTCCGGCCCGGAACACATGAGGAGTTTCCGGAGGTCAAAGGTCACGGATCCGCTCTCTGACGTCAGCGGCTCCGGGAAACAGGACTCGTCCGACAGCGAGAGGAACGGCTTTATCAGCAACTTTACGTGTTGGAGACGTTCACAATAGCCTCAGATCTTTGTGTCACTTTTGTTTTTGTAAATACAAGAGTGTGTGTGTGAGAGTGTGAGTGTGTGTGTGTGTGTGTGTGTGAGTGTGTGTGTGGGGGTTAGAGTGTGTGAGTGTGTGAGTGAGTGAGTGAGTGTGTGAGTGTGTGTGTGTGTGAGTGAGTGAGAGTGTGAGTGTGTGAGTGAGTTAGAGTGTGTGAGGCGGGCGGGGGGAGAGAGAGAGAGAGAGAGAGAGAGAGAGAGAGAGAGAGAGAGAGAGGATCTGGACTGGAAGGAGCCCAAGTCAAAGCTCAGTCTGATAGAGAACCTGTAATTACTGCTGTCAGAGAACACCCTGCAGTCACAAATGACTGTACCGAAGCCAAAGTCACCCTGCTTTAACAACACACACACACACACACACACACACACACACACACACACTCCCTCAGGGTCTGTTGACTCAATCTCAGCCATTATATAAAGTGCTGTATTTTCCTGCACAAATAAGAGGCGAAGCAGGTCATGAATCATCACTCAAACATCAGGTGTTCGTGGATAAACCCGCGTAACTGGCCGGATTCCAATGCATAAATATATATATTTATATGTTTATAAAAGCACAATCCGAATAATGAAGTCACGTGCACTTCTGATGTCAGTCACGTGACTGAACCTCTCCTCATCTCCGCGCTCATCCGTCACTCAACAGTAGAAACGCGTCACTAAACTGGTGTGTGTTCCTTCACACCACCGAGTGACTGACTGATGACTCCCATATTTATGATGCATTTGTACATGTGTTGTGCACTGGGACACTGGGAGAGAGAGAGAGAGAGAGAGAGAGAGAGTCTGACAGAATGAGGCCAGGAATCGGGAAACTCTGTCAGAAGCGCGAGACGAGCGGAGAGTGGAGTATCTCCTGTCTTTGACCCACATCTCTCTAATATCACCTTCAGTTCGGCAAATACTGTCTCTGTTCTTCATGTGAACAAGCGGATGATGAACCAGAGTCGACATGCAGAGAGAAGCGCTTGTGATCGGACAGTGATGAGGAATAATAACATAATCATTATGTGCATATCTATTGGAATCGAGAAACATGATTGTGGAAAAGGAAATGACAGAGGAGAGAGCGGGAGCAACCCAGTGCTTTCTTTCTCAGTGTGTAAATCCACTTATGCTTCAGAGTATTGATTTTTTCCCACATTAATCTCACACGTCTAGTACAATTATGTGGTTTTGTTTTATTAATACACTATATACTTATTTCTTGATTTATAAGTGGAATGT
>FLSR01004870.1:2573565-2591743 GCA_900092035.1 Leuciscus waleckii | reverse complement strand
TTGAACTAAGGCCTAATCCTGGCTTAGTCTAAGCCCTGTCTGTGAAACCAGGCCTTGGAGTTCAAAGCTATTGTAACGGGCCAGCACTATTTGTTGACATTTAAAATCATCCTTAAAAATAGTCATAATGCCACCTCCACGCCCAGTTTCTCGCGGTGTGTTAAAGTATAAGCAGTCTTGCGGCAAAAGTTCTGACATCGGTGAAACATCTCCTACCTTCATCCACGTCTCAGCCAAAAACAAGAAGTCCAGCTTGTTTTCCGTCATAAAGTGATTCAGGATAAAGGTTTTGTTTCCAACCGCCTGTACATTCAGTAACGCCATGTTCAATCGCGCTTCGCTGCTGGTCGTCTGCTGCTCACGGCATAGGGGCCGAAGATTTTGCTGGTTAACCCTTCTCTCGTAGACCCGAACCACCGCGGTGCGGCCAGGAGCAGCCACTTTTTCGGGGATAGCCGGCACAAGCCAACTACCCACAGCTTCCCACGACCGCCAAGTGATTTTCCGCCCCTTTATTTCAACCGTAGTTTGTCTGGAGGATCCAATACAGTTCCGAGCTCCAAAAATCCGCTTTAATCTGATAATAGTTCCGCCACGCTTCCGACGCTTTCTGCCGCGTCTGCATCGTTTAGCAACGAAGGGAAGTCGCCGCAGGCAGCACGGAATATCCTCCAGCAGTGGTGGTGGAGGAAGACGCGAATCTTTATAGTCATTTTTAAAGAAGGTCTCAACCGAAGCTTGGATGGATAACAGCTGAGAACGGTCGTAGACCAGCAAAGCGGAGGTATGTTGAAAAATACCCGTTATTTGCAATAACATAAATGCTAAAACATAGACAGACAACACCACAGGTAGACGGCATGCCACATACACCGGCGCCATCTTGACCTTCACGGTACCTTTCAGTCATAATAGTAGAATAGTTGGTACTGATCCTTTTTTCAGGAGCAGCTTCTTAGCAAATAACCAGCTTTATACTGACCATCGTTTGTAAAGCAGTCTGGTGTGTGAAATGATTCGCGAACATGAAAGCATTGACGTTGATCGTGGGGAATATTCCCTTCGAAAACAAACTCAGCCTCTGCGTCTTCAGCTGTACGGATTTAGAAACATCCATGACTGCTGTGTTCCTTATTACACCCAAGAACAGAACACCACAATAACTTAGACGCCATTCTACTCAGTGCTCCAGCTATCAACACTGAACACGCCGGTCGGCACGGGCTATGATTGACAGCTCGCTCACGAGGGCGCGAGGGCGGGTCTGTGTTGAAACGCTCCTGTCAATCAACCATCGTGGGAGGGGTGTCGATATTGTGACGTCACAAAATCGAACAGCTTGATTTGAGATGGGAGGAAACATATAAGAAGATTACAAAAAAAAAACACTGGATGGATTTTTATCATTTTATGATGGTTGTGTACAGGCGCAAACATGAAAGCATTGACGTTGATCGTGGGGAATATTCCCTTCGAAAACAAACTCAGCCACTGCGTCTTCAGCGGTTCGGATTTAGGAACATCAATATGACTGCTGTGTTCTTTATTACACCCAAGAACAGAACGCCACAATCGCTTAGACACCATTCTGCTCATAGACAGTGCTCCAGCCGGTCGGCGCGTGCTATGATTGACAGCTCGCTCACGAGGGCGGGTCTGTGTTGAAACGCTCCTGTCAATCAACCATCGTGGGAGGGGCGTCGCTTTTGTCACGTCACAATATCGAACAGCTTGATTTGAGATGGGAGGAAACATATAAGAAGAAACAGCTTGATTTGAGATGGGAGGAAAAATATAAGAAAATTAAAAAAAAAAAACACTGGATGGATTTTTATCATTTTATGATGGCTGTGTACAGCCACTGCCAACACACATTTCAGTACAATCAACTTGTAAAAGTGCATGTACCATTATATGACCCCTTTAAAGATACTGATGAAAGCAGCAAAAAGCAGCCGTTCCCATGGTAACTGCATTAATGCAGTGATGACTAATTAATTTTGCACATTTTTAAAATGTCACTCCCCTTTAGCTGTGCGCTGATCCATTGACTCTATATTTATTGTGTTCATAGACGTATTGATTCATTTATTTTATTTCTCTTTTTTTCCCCAATGTGATCTTTAATAGCTTTCCGGTGTTACATAAAGTGCCTTTGACTAAGGGCGCTTTCACACTAGCACTTTTGGTGCGCACCCGGGTTCGAATGACGTCAAGAGTTCGGTTCGTTTGGATGATGTGAACGCTGTCTTCCGAACTCAGGTGCGCACCCGCGAACCGTACTCGAGTCCGCTTAAAAAGGTGGTCTGGGGTACGGTTCATGTGAACTCGGGTACAGTTCGCTGCTGATATGAACGCAATCGAACCAAACCGCGGAAGTGAACCGCTATTGATGACGTATAATGTGTCTTCGGCGGACAGCATGCTGTCTTTGAAACGTTTTCAGAATTTTACGGCAGACAGACGCAAGTGTGTTTCTGTATGTCTATTGAAAACAAAACCAAAGGTTAAAAAAAAGAAGAACAAATGTCAATGAGCAAGGCTATCCATTTGGGCGCCTTTTCATTCGCGGTTACCAAGCAACACCATTACGCCAGCTGCAGCCTGATGACGCAAGCGTACCGCGGTTCGGATAGAAATAATATAATGTGAACACAGTCCATCGGGGGCAGGGGGAGGGGGGAGCAATCGAACTCGTGTTTCGGAACAGGCAATCGAACCAAGTGTGAAAGCGCCCTAAGTTAATTTATTTATTACACCGCATGCCTTGTATATGCCAAAGACTGAAAAGAGAAAACAAGCATGGCTTGCAGCACTTAAGTACAAATTACTTCCCATTACAGGTATACGTGCACCCTTATTTTGAGGACAAAACCCCCCAAACTTCATGCGATCGGGAGCTGTTTGTAGGATATTAGCGCCCATCTGTATTCAATATAACTTCATGGCATCTATGCACTCATGGAGACAGCCATTGTCTAAAACCATTTTCATAGATTTAACTTTACATTCTGCTCGGAAAATACGTTAATTTGACTAGAAACACCGGAGACCGGAAATGTAAAGGATAATTCAGCTACGAGTCGGGTGAGTCTTCCTCGTTCAGAAAAAAGATGGTGAATAAATGTATTATTTGGTCAGTCTGACCGAGCTCCACATAAGAACGAATGGTGTGATTTTGGAGCGGGACTATCTGTTTGTCAGATCAATGAAATTGTAAGGAAGAAAATCCTTGCAAAATCTTGTTTCAACCCCATCCAGGAGCCATTTGGAATTCGTAAAGGCACAGAAGTGCTGATAGTGATCAAGGCCTGTAGGCCAATATGTGTGTTCAGGTCTTTTTATGATGAGGAGAGCAGAAATTCCAGAAGCTCCAGTACTTGAATTATACCAGGTGAACCATTGAACCATAGATGGCGAGCCTTCCCAATGAGCCGTGAATCTCCACCACAGCATTCCGGAAGCCTGTGGTAGGATTGTGTCAGTTCAACTAACCGGCACCAACAAGATTTTCCCTGACGAATATTTACCTTGACTTTGACTATTTCCCTTGACTAACTGACTTGAATTCTGGATTTAACTTTGGAATTCCTAAGGAAAATTTCCAAGGAACATTTTCAACAAAGAAAGGACATTTTATTTTATTTTATTTTATTCTCGATTTATTTTGGGCCCATAGGTATTGTGAACAAAAATTGTTGTGAAGTGTTGAAACATTTTGTTGAACTAAAAGTTTACACATGTCAAACGTTACACCTGTGTTGCTTGGTTATTACTGTACTCTCAGCTCCTACGAACCTAGGGTGTACATACTCTGAAGTGGGTTACACAATACAATATCTCCAAGGACGGCAGCCAATGGTGGGTAGAAGGATACCTGCGCATTCTGTCTCATCAGTGTGGCAAAGTAATTGTCATAATACAGAAGGAGACAACACAGGTGAGTAGTGTGACACAGATGTTTATTTGCAGGAACCGGAAGCACAAGCAGCAGAGAGTCACTGGTCAGTATAATGGCAGTCAGATAGATTAGGATGTAACTTAGATTGATGATAACCGAAATCTTGATCTTGTTCCAGGATTGGATGGCAGAACAGGCCTCAGACGGGCTGAAGGAGAGAGGATGAAGACAGATGACTGGTACGGGAGACTGGTAGAGAAGACACTACTCTCGATGGTGGGGTGGCTAAGGGGTATGTGGAGATCCCCCCGGTGGAGCCGTCGGTTGCGATCCAATTGTATCCATAGACCGCTACCTCCTGGAGGTTTAATCCACGTCTCCCCTTTCGGGCCTGTAAATTCTCGTCATCCACCCAGTCCAAAGCGTGGGTCCGGCCACAGGAAGCCTGCCCAGCCCATCCAGGCCCCTGCCAAACCAGACGGGAAGCGTAAGAGCAAGCAATTTGGTTTGCAGCGATCGGCCTGAAGGACGCGTCTTCATGTCTCGATTCTCCCTCAACACAAACCCAAAAAACGATTGCGAAATGACGCTGTTTCCATTAACTGATGTTATGCAACTAAAACGTAGTGTTTTCCTCTCGTGATAAGTCATTCCAAAAATCATGGCAACGAACGTTGGTAAGTTTATATATATCACAGCCACGTACCGCACTAGACATTATTATTCTTAATGGAAGGAAACGTAGGCGTGTTATCCAAGCATTAATGACAAGGAAAGACCCTTATTGTGAGCGGCACATATGAGGTGTTTCTGGGTTTTTCTCACTCATTTCTGCTTCGAAGTCTTGATTGTGGCATTTCTTTGAGGTTTAGAATCCATTATTCCTGTCATTCTTTTGTCTTTTATGAATTTAATAAAGAATTCTGTCTCGTATTCTGTCCAAACACACCGCACCTTCTACGGGGGTGCAAATGAAGTCACTTAACATTAAACTCAATATATTATTTAATATAACAATTAAGAGTTTTCCCATATTCCAATAAGGATATGAACAGCAATATGTGCACAGAGACAAAAAAGTAAAATAGAAATAGATTTAATTTAATCCTAAATGGAAGTCGATGAAAACATTAGTATTGAATGAATAGTCTCAGAATCTGCCAGAACCGATGAGACACATCACATTTACTCATTTGTGATAGTAATCTCTTCTTGGGTGTCTGTTCTCTTTTGATGTTATTGTTAAAGTCTGTATAAAGCACAGAAAAAATGTGTTATTAACTTAACCCCAGCACAAAAAAAAAGTGGTTTTAACTTTACCCCCCACAAAAAAAAAAAAAAAAAACACAAGTAAATAATATAAGTAATCAAAATCTTGCAAAAGTAAGCAGTATTCTGTTCGTCAACATTTCCACAAACTTCAACGACCCTGGTGGTTTAATAGCATCCATGGCGTTCTTCTAACCCCACTCCTGGTACCATGTAATATTCAATATGGCGACCAATTAAACATTGCTGATTGATTGATTGATTGATCAGCATACATTAATGTACTGTCAATTATCCTTTAACTGTGCGCTTCATTACACATAATGTTTTATTTAATTGAATATGTTGTCATTTAGTAAGAGATTTAAAGAAAGTCTGAAAGTGTGATTATGTTCTCAATAAAAAGAGCTCAGATGAGAACATCACATTTCAGTGAACTTTAAAAATCATAGTACTTATTAGCTAGATTAATATTAGTAATTATGGTTAACATAAACTGATAATATGAGTATAGTATAAATTCACAGTATTCACAAGTATTATACAAGATCTTTTTCAGAACCAACATGTTTTATTACATAAGTGGGGAGTCAGTTTTGTGAAATAAACATTATTAGAGCATAAGCTAAAAGCTTTCCATAATCCATGAATATCACATTTTCAAACAATATCACAATATCACAATCAAAAGGTGCCATCTAGTGGTCACAGTGAAGGCAATCTGTCGGTGACATCATTTCTGAATGCGTGACTTTTGTACGGCCAATAGAAAATAGGAATACCAATTAGGAGCAAAACCAAAACCTCAGGAATGAAGATCACCGAGGAGCCTGAAGATACAAGAGAAAGAGGATTTTTAATGTTCAATGTGAGATTCATACATGGAAATATGAAGAGGTTTTAGTACGGTAATACTCACCTGTTATTGGTGTATCACGTGAAGTCAATGTGATTTCTGTGATCATTTGAGTTTTCTCGGATACTGATGATGATGATGATGATGATGATGATGATGGATATGGCGTGTTCAGCTCAGTTGTCTCTGTAATGACAGTAAATTAACTTCTCATGCAGAACATTCACTTCTGTTTTTGCACATTATAAATAAACCCATGATAGCGTGTGTAAACTTTCACACATCCCTGTTTGCTGACTCAGTCACCCAGATACAGCAGCATAAGCAGACAACTTCACTTTCTAGGTACTTTTTTACTTTAAAACAATCTCCAGCACTAAAACTTCACATCATGAATGTGGGATTGTGGGTATTTGCAGTTGATGTTATACGACACTAAAATACTGAAGTGAGATTCATTTTAAAGTGACTTTCTAATATTTGTATAATATTTCACCATGTTAGTTAAACTTCTGGTCATTATTTAATCCAAGTTTTAGTTCTACTGATGTGATTGTTGGATCAGGACTTGAGTGAAAGTCCAGATGATATTTTGTTGTTGTTAGATTTAGTTCTTCTTTTGAGTTTTTCCTGGAAGCATCTTTAAAATAAACTGCTGAATGTGACACAAGACCAGCTCCTCTGAAAGAGAGAGAGAGAGAGAGAGAGAGATTAAGTACAAAAACTTCCCATTACAGGTATACGTGCACCCTTATTTTGAGGACAAAACCCCCCAAACTTCATGCGATCGGGAGCTGTTTGTAGGATATTAGCGCCCATCTGTATTCAATATAACTTCATGGCATCTATGCACTCATGGAGACAGCCATTGTCTAAAACCATTTTCATAGATTTAACTTTACATTCTGCTCGGAAAATACGTTAATTTGACTAGAAACACCGGAGACCGGAAATGTAAAGGATAATTCAGCTACGAGTCGGGTGAGTCTTCCTCGTTCAGAAAAAAGATGGTGAATAAATTGATTATTTGGTCAGTCTGACCGAGCTCCACATAAGAACGAATGGTGTGATTTTGGAGCGGGACTATCTGTTTGTCAGATCAATGAAATTGTAAGGAAGAAAATCCTTGCAAAATCTTGTTTCAACCCCATCCAGGAGCCATTTGGAATTCGTAAAGGCACAGAAGTGCTGATAGTGATCAAGGCCTGTAGGCCAATATGTGTGTACTGAATGTCGACAATGTTTACGAATTGTCACATCTTTAGTGCGGTGGGGGACGTGGTTGTTTTCTGATTGGTCAGTTTGACTGTCTCCCATCTGTGTTTCAGTAATATGGTCAAGCAAAGGATAAAAGAAGAATGCAACAGTTGCTCTATCTCTACTTTTCGCTGGCTCTTCTTTGCTCTGCTGGGCTTTCTTTTCTTGGGGCCTGCTCTTTGGCTCTCTTCTCTTTCTCTCTGCTAAAGCCATTCTCTCTCTCTCTCTCTCTCTCTCTCTCTCTCTCTCTCTCTCTCTCAGGTTACATTCTACATATATGCTGGGTACAATAAATGGTATAATTTATCATCATCTAATACATCTATTTTCTAACTATTTTAAGTGTAACCATAAAACATATATTGTCATTAAATCCTTTCAACTACAAATGATGTGCTCACTTGTTTTGGTTTGGTATTAACATTAATGTATTACCTATTGCAATACAATATCGTCCAAGGACGGCAGCCAATGGTGCGGTAGAAGGGTACCTGCGCATTCTGTCTTATCAGTGTGGCAAAGTAATTGTCATAATACAGAAGGAGACAACACAGGTGAGTAGCGTGACACAGATGTTTATTTGCAGGAACCGGAAGCACAAGCAGCGGAGAGTCACTGGTCAGTATAATGGCAGTCAGATAGATTAGGATGTAACTTAGATTGATGATAACTGAAATCTTGATCTGGTTCCAGGAGCGGATGGAAGAACAGGCCTCAGACGGGCTGAAGGAGAGAGGATGAAGACAGATGACTGGTACGGGAGACTGGTAGGGAAGACACTACTCAATGGTGGGGTGGCTAAGGGGTATGTGGAGATCCCCCCGGTGGAGCCGTCGGTTGCGATGCAATTGTATCCATAGACTGCTAACTCCTGGAGGTTTAATCCACGTCTAACTCCTGGAGGTTTAATCCACGTTTAATCCACGCCCAGGACTAAAGGAACTGCAAGAGGGTAGTTCCGACCCAGGGGTTATGCAGGAACTGCCCTTAAGAGTGACGAAAGTCACTGCACGCTCCCTGGGTCGGGTGATGTCCACCTTACTGGCTTCAGGCTTCCCTGGCTTAACATGGTGGATATGCGTGAGCCCGGCAAGAGCCTCCACCCAGGCCAAAGCGTGGATCCGGCCACAGGAAGCCTGCCCAGCCCATCCAGGCCCCTGCCAAACCAGACGGAAGCGCAAGAGCAAGCAATTTGGTTTGCAGCGATTGGCCTGAAGGGCGATTGGCCTGAAGGGTCTTCATGTCTCGATTCTCCCTCAACACAGACCGTTTCTACGCTTTTCATTGTTCCCCTGAGAGAATGCAGCTTTTCTTATTCTTAACTATAGTGACAACTGGCTCATACTGGCCCAGTCGTGAGAGCAGTTCTGCGAACACAGGGACATGGTCCTCAGTCACCACAGCCGGTTGGGACTTCGGGTCAACTGGGAAAAGAGCAAACTCTCCCCTGTGCAGAGGATCTTTTTTTCTCTGTATGGACCTGGACTCGGTCAACCAGAAAGCGCGCCTCACAGAGGAACGTGTTCAGTCAGTGTTGAACTGCTTGAATTCATTCAAGGGCAGGACATAGGCCGCGCTGATATTGTTTCAGAGGCTCCTGGAAATTACATATGTTGTACTGCCCTAACTGTGTGAGATGCAAATACAGATGTTTATTTGCAGGAACCGGAAGCACAAGCAGCGGAGAGTCACTGGTCAGTATAATGGCAGTCAGATAGATTAGGATGTAACTTAGATTGATGATAACTGAAATCTTGATCTGGTTCCAGGAGCGGATGGCAGAACAGGCCTCAGACGGGCTGAAGGAGAGAGGATGAAGACAGATGACTGGTATGGGAGACTGGTAGGGAAGACACTACCCTCGATGCTGGGGCGGCTAAGGGGTATGTGGAGATTCCCCCTGGTGGAGCCGTCGGTTGCGATACAATTGTATCCATAGACCATTACCTCCTGGAGGTTTAATCCACGTCTCCCCTTCCGGGCCTGTAAGTTCAGGTCATCTCTGGGGGGCAAGGCTTACAGAGTCTGTGGAGATGCCGCCTCTGCCTTGCATGCTATGGCACTCCTACAGGTCAAGCAGGCCCAGGACTAAAGGAACTGCACCAGGGTAGTTCCGACCCAGGGGTTATGCAGGAACTGCGTGCTATGATGGACCTCGCCTTAAGAGCGATGAAAGTCACTGCACGCTCCCTGGGTCAGGCGATGTACACCTTAGTGGCTTCAGGCTTCTCTGGCTGAACATGGCGGATATGCGTGAGCCCGGCAAGAGCCTCCACCCAGGCCAAAGCGTGGGTCCGGCCACAGGAAGCCTGCCCAGCCCATCCAGGCCCCTGCCAAACCAGACGGAAGCGTCAGAGCAAGCAATTTGGTTTACAGCGATTGGCCTGAAGGACGCGTCTTCATGTCTCGATTCTCCCTCAAACAGACCGTTTCGACGCTTTTCATTGTTCCCCCGAGAGAATGCAGCTTTTCTTATTCTTAACTATAGTGACAACTGGCTCATACTGGCCCAGTCGTGAGAGCAGTTCTGCGAAGCGTCTCCGTTCCCTCCTTCAGGAAACGAAGGATACACACGTAACTGAGACGTTTTTCCAGTCTCACAAAAGGATAGTCAGCAGTGTTTGAAACTTGTTTGAAAACAGTATTTTGTGATTGTGTTTGATGACGGTAGTTAAGGGTTGTTAAGAGTCTGATCGTTTCCCAAGTGAGCAACTGCGGCAAGCAAACAATAAAAATAAAATAAAATAAAAAAATCCATGAAATGTTTAAAAAACACCTGTTTACACAATCTGTGTCTCACTTGTAGCTCAGTGTTCATCCTGGACCCTGTTTACTGCACATCTGTCTGTCCTTTAAAATGAATCATTTTATACACATTCTCTGCTGTGGAGATTCAACTGATGAGACGGAGGAGGAGGATGAGGAGGAGGAGGAGGAGAATGATGATGATGATGAGGATGGTGGTGGTGATGATATTGATGGTGATGTTGCTTCTGGAACTTTTGTATATAAAAAAATGAAACAATGAATTTCTAAAGGATGCTTTTTTCACACACAGAACTTGACATTATTTTCTAATGGTGAGGATACATGTTTACTGATGTCTATCACACATTCACTACCCAGAATTCATGTTTGCTGACACAGACACTTCGTGAGCTGTTAGTTTGAGTTTCCAGAACTGAAGCCTGTGGTTTCACACTGAATAATACAGTATACTGCCGGATATGATTAGTATAGCTGGATTGAGTTATCTGAGATAATTGCGCGTTCATCCGCTGGTATAAACACAAATCTCGACCAGTGTCAGAGTCACGTCAAGTCACGTCATCTTCATTTATATAGCGCTTTTAACAACGTAGATTGTTTCAAAGCAGCTTCACAGAGATAAGCGTATAATTTAAGGTAACAGAGATTGTTTTGGCTTTATAGCGGTTCTTTAATAAAGTTATTTTCAAGCTAAAGTTATTTTTGATTGATTTGCTTCCGTCGCAACGATCATTTGTTATTAAATTAGGGGCCGCTAAGACGACACCATTCTCTCTACACAGACTTTAAACGCGAACCTGTGAGAAACGCTGATGGCGTTCACATGCGCATTTAGAATTGGTTCTATAGTTATGTGCATTTGAATATATGTGCGCAGGTTTGTAATTCCTTACAAACCAAGCCTAAACAAAGTACTGGTGTTTCCTTATAATTTTTGATACAGAATTTATTTTATTTTATTTTATTTTATAAATATTATTATATTGTAATCAAGACGAGTCATGGTGAAATCTGTAAGTCAGCTTTTAGGGGAAGCTGCACAGCATTGAACAATAAAAGAACAACACAAACCAGACTGTCAATATCTGTCACTGTATATTAACATTACATTCTCACTTAATTAATAATAAAATAATTTTAAAACTGAGTCTGACTAGAATTATTATTGATAATACACCATGAGATGCTCTTTTTTTTACAGCTAATGGCTGAAGAAATGTCGTTAGAGGACATTAACACGTGAGCGGGGTGATCAGAGGCCTGCTCAAACTTGTGCTTTTCAGCTTCGATGTTTTTAACACCACCAAGGCCGCATTAATGCACGGGCTTACCTGGGCTGAAGCCCAGGGGCCTCCCATGTTCAGGGGCCTCCCAAGTTCAGGTTCATGATGAGCTGAAAAGATCATATTGTTTTGTAACTTGCAAATTGTGTCGCTGTATGTCGGACTCGCTAGTCTCTATACTGTGAAGTCGCTTGTGGGCGATAGTGCTATCGCTCTAATGTTATTGGTAGACTGCTCGTCTGGCCACATCCACACAAAACACCATCACAAGTGATACAACAATATTATTTTAATTTGACTAGGAATTAGGCTCAAAAGAAACAGTATGCTGTTGGGAGAGTGTTTTTATATCTACCACACAGCAGTGTTCAGTGGATTAAATCATTTACTAGATTAACGATCGATCAATTTACAAATTAAACTCACTCATACTGTCATAAATTACTAAAATGTCATCCGAATTTGACAAATAATCAATTTTCTTGTCCCTAATAGTCAACATAATGCAGGGGAAACTAAAAATGAACTGCAGTGCTAAACTTTGCATCATAAAACTACAACACTCAAACTATAAATGTTTGAATTAAACTCACTGAGACTGTCGACAGTTTCTTTTCCATGCATCATTTTATTATATCCATGTTTGTGGTTACAGTCAAATAATATAAAACAGTGAAATTGCCCTCGAACTCTTCTGTCTTGCCTGCACTCGAGACGGTGACGGGAGCTGAGCTCCACTGAAAGGCTTTCCTATTGGTTGTCGTTCGCGAAAATCGCTTCTCATTTGCATAAAGTTGAAATTTAGTTGCTGTGTGTGGTTGTTAAAGAGTAACTAAACCCTAAAACAACTTTTTTCAGTTAATGATCTGTAAGACTGGGGCTTTATTAGTGCTGTTCATTGATTCATTGAGTGCTGCACTCTTCAGGTTGAACAGTGGCTACTGCAGTTGAATTTTCTTATTGAAAGTTGTGGTACCCTCTGACATCAGAGGGTACCAGCTAACCACACCCTTGCCTACAGAGAGATGCGTCTCAGATGCACACCCCCCTCCGCTGGGCTCTGCCTAGCATTTTTCAAATATTGGAGTCAGGCTCTGACCAGGGGTTTAGTTACCCTTTAAATCAGTGGTTCTGAACTCCAGTCCTCGGGACCCGCTGCTCGCACATTTTGTATGTCTCTCTAGTCCAAAGTAGTCGATTGTCGAGTTCACGCGCGTGATCATAAGTAATTAAACCTATGCGCGTGAACTCGACAATCGACTACTTTGGACTTCGACCGAAAACAGGATGTAAATACAGGTACGTGCGCTGGCTGAATTAACATCACTTTTATTGATATCTTTCACATCTACTGCAGTCAGATTCACCCATGTTCCCTCTAAAGGAATCACTCACATGACCTGTGCACTTGTAATGACACATGAAGGATGTTAAGAGGCTAAAAGCAGGTTTAAAACTGGCCCCGTTGAAGTCAACAGGGTGCAAATTTTAAAAAGAGGATAACATGGTGTAGGCAACACCGATTTTTGTCGTTGTTCTCTGTACTGACAGCACTCCAAATTTACAAAAAAATGAGCTCAATGTTAAAATTGACCGGAGTTCTCCTTTAACCACCGTAAAGTTCGACATCTTTTAATATCTGTGGCACAAACTACAGTTCTATTAAAACATAATACTCTTTTCTCTTACTAGATGACTAATTATTGTCAGCTTACCTGGAAAAATAGATCATAGAGACTTGTTATGTTGGGAAAACTCTCCGTTGCGTGTAACACCAGAGCTCACTCATCCGTACTGAGCGCTCTTTCACTCTACTAGCGTCAGTGACCTATCCACGGCCTAGCGTCACGCTGAGGATGCCCTCTATTGGTGAAGCTCTTTAAAACTAAATCGCAAGTTTCGCAACTTTATTATCAGGAAATGTCACAGTAGGCTCATTATTGTCAGAACTCTGTCATTACTTACTTTAACATTTAAAAAGGGGAGCATATTTATCTGTATCTTTTAAACTGTCAATAAACACTGAGGGCAACACATAGTTACACCAATCATAAAATTGCCATTAGGAAAATATAGGAACAAGTATTAGGCTATAGAATACAAATTATTGGTGGTTATTCAGCCGTGTATTTGTTTTCTTTAAGTTTTTTGACAAAGTTCAGAAGAAATTGGTATTGACATTTTCCCCCTCACTTCTGAAATGTAGGGGAGAGCGGGGCACAAAGTAACACTTTTTGACTTTCTCAGTTTGTGTAAATCTACTTATGGTTCAGAGTATTTATTTTTTCCAACATTAATTTCCCACATGTCTAGTACAATTATGTGGTTTTATTTTATTAATACAGTATATACTTTTTCCTGGATATACCCCGAAAGAATGGAAGTGAAATGTGACAACATGCCCCATAGGTGGGGTACATTGTAACATGTGTGGGCACATTGTAACATAACATATGACAGCTTAAAATGTAATCTGATCTAATAAAAAATATATACAAGACAAACTAAAATATTTTCTAAATAAAATACAATTAAAAAACTTTTTCATATAAAATAATGGCAATTTTTAATAATTAAATATAAACTCATTTTTTGAGTTTTGACTACGAACACAAGAAAACACAGCTATACAACATAGTTCAAAACAAATAAATAATTAGTGATTTCTGAACATTGACTCTCAGTCTTTATTCACCTGTTTCTCATGTTTTCTCAATAGAATTATTAAAAGTATAGAATATAATAGCATATTTCTAATAGGGGCACATTGTAACGCAGTGTGACAACATGCCCCGTCTGCACAACTGGGATTTAAACCCGGCTAGTGTCTTCTGCTAGTTAGTGAAGCATTAAAGAACTATCTCAACTGTTAAATAACATCTTGGAGATTAAATAATATCAGATTTGTCTAATTTTAAATAAATACAAAAAATAGAGATGAAAAATCAACTTAAGTAAGAAATTTACTTTTGCTTTGGTTTAATAAATGTCTATGGATATCTTTAAAAAAAAAAAATTATTTTGGCGCAAATTTTTCTCATAGTGTTGATATGGCAACTAGTAAATACACCAAGATTCGTCATCCTAGCATGTGTGGAAGTATTTAAAACAAGTGTGTTACAACTAGCCCCGTATTACGTTGTGCCCCGCGCTCCCCTATTTGAATAAATAATTAGCCCAAAAATAAAATATGAATAATTAAGTAAAATAGTTATAATTAATTAAAATATTTAAATCAGCTGTAAGAATTTACTTGATGTTGAAGAATTATTACCACAATCAACTAACCAGTTCGTCCAGTGAACACACAGTGTTAACTGTATATTAAATAAGTAAATTCCTCAGATATGGGAAATAACTTTCATACTGCACAGAACTACTCAGAGCATCCAAAATCTGCATGATTTATATGAACATGAACCACAAACAACTTTACGTGTGACACAAACAAGACTTTATTAAAGCTGCCGTCTGCAAAAAATTTTTGATCATATTCAGTGTAATCGACACTATAATCCGACAGAGCAACATAAACAAGGTGGTTTTAGAAAAAAACCCGAGCTTCTAACTCCACCTGGAGCGTGTTATTTGTTTTGCAAAAATCCAGCGCTCCCGTCTCATCGGGTCCAATCAGCGCAGGGGGGTGTGAGATCTGACTGTCAATCACAGGTCGTGCACACGCCACAGATCCCCCCTCACTCGCGCACGTTAATATCACATGCACACGCCACGCCTGAAGTTCGCCTGGAGATTGCATGAAGCGTGATGGCGGAGAGAAAATCTACTAACAAGCTTCCAATTCCTCGGTTATTGCTATCTATGGATAGATTAGCCAGGGCAGCCTAACTCCGAGTCCATGGTGTTGATAGATGCTGAAGAGACGGACGCGTTCACAGAAAATCAGGTACACACGCACTGACGATGGGCGGGTGCTCGCTGGTAGTGGGGAGGGGCATGAGAGTTGTAAACATTCAAAATTTTGGCTAAGTCCACTCAATCTGCCAGACTTGCCGACTGCAGCTTTAACTAGACTAAATGCTTAGACTAATCTCACATACACACACTTAGCAATTGAAAGAGAAGCAGCATACAGGAAAGCAAGAAGTTATAGCATTGTTTTAAATTCAGCAGATCAACAGCCTTGAGCAAACCATCAGTGTAACACACACTTCTTTAAAGGAGTAAGGAAGGATACTTAATGTATCAATAATGAGACTACGTTTGTACTTGCATGTCTCGCCCATTTAAATGAAACGATCCTGATGTGTGTTGAGGCTCCAGTTGATGTTTGCTGATGTTGTGTGATGAGAGAGAACCAGTTTGAGTCAGACGATCTTTGATGAATGTAAAGACAAGAAGACTTCTAGCTCAACATGATCTTCACGTCTGAACGTCCCCAAAGGGGAAGAAGAGAAGGACCTGATCTCGTGATCTCTTTTAAAGCATGAAGATCTCTCACCCTCGGGACGTGAGTTAGCCAGTGACGAGTTGTTCCTTTGGAGAGAAACTTTACGATCCTTTGTCTTCTAGCAGGGTGTTTTACATACGTTTGATGGAGAAAATATTAAAGATTCTTATAATACTAACAAGCTGCATATCGACAATTATGTAAATGATCATTCAGGTCATTAAAACAGAAACTCATTGATACCAAACATTGTAGGCTACACATGTGTGTACAAAGTAAATAAGTAAGTAAATAAGGCTAAAACATTTATTCAAAAAGTTTAGATGAATACTTTGGCTAAACACTATGAAGACACATACTGTATGATTTCACAGGAGAATTGGATACAGATTAGAGCTCTACTTCATGGTCTGCTTGTTGGGAAAAAAATAAAAATCTCTTGAACTCTTGACAAGCATCTTAGTTTGATCTTTCAACTCAAGAAGCCAAAGCTTTCTGTGTAAAAAGTTGTATACAATCAAAACAGTCAGTCAGTGATGGAAACATTGCAGCTTTTACCCAACAGTGCCTGTAGGTGTCGCCAGCTCTTTTCATAAAGAATAAAACAGCAAGAGTGATTTCTAACAGCAGATATTAAGGGAACGCATGTATTGGCGTCAGTGTGGAGGTGTAAAGCAACCCCAGAGTTTCTTCATATAATAATATTAATTTGGTGTGGTAAATGACCGTGGTGTAATCAGAGTGAATCTCCTCGTTGCTGACGGAGACTGAAGCTTCACTGAGAGACTCTTCATGCTTCTGGAAACTGATAGTACAGGAGTCATCAGAGGGGATTGTGGTAACTGGACTGGAGTCGATCCACATGATGAAACGATTCATATGTGAACAAGAGCAGAGATGGTGTGCACAGCAGGACATGCTGCATTGTGTTCATCCATTTCTGCACTTGCTCACCAAAGTTGCATTGAACAACACTTATCAGGCTTATGATGACTGCATACTTTATTGATTTGAAACAACTCAATCAAAAGACATTAAAAGACAATGCAACTCTATCAACCTCTTTTCAGTAAAGCTTACATATATACATATATTGAGTATATAGCAGATATCAAAATGCTAATGATAGCAATAGATAAACTAAAATAAATAAAAAATGTACAAGCTGAAATAGTATGAATATTTGCAGTATTTGTATGAGCTGTGTGATATCATAATGCATGATGGCTGAAACAATGTTATGAATAGCTTTTTGCACGTTGCCTGCTCAAGATTTATTGGCACCCATTAAACACCCCAACAAACAAGCCTGGATCTGTCACTAGATAACAGTTTTACTTTTGCTGGATCAAACACAAGTTTGACAACATCAGTATGAGCACAGGAGCAGTTCTCAGTATCCAGCAGGACGACCGCCATTGTTCTCGTCAGATTCAGCACAGAGTTCGTCCCCCTCTCGCACAACCGCCTGGACCGCTGTTAGTTCAGTATTTACACAGATTTTATGATTCTTCTCCTTCAAGCCTTTAATTACACCCTGAATTCATAAACACAGAGAGAAAATGTTAATATTGCTCACTTTGTGAATCTATTTTACATGTATGCATTTGGCAGACACCTTTATCCAAAGCGACTTCCATTGCATTTCAAGGTACACATTTACATTCTTATCAGTTCTTGCTTTCCCTGGGAATCGAACCCATGACCTTGGTGTTTCAAGTTTGAGCTACAGGAAAGCTGTATTTAGATGACAAACTTTTGTTGAGTAAGAATCTTACCATATCAAAATAATCGTCTACATTTGTCTCGTTCATCTGGGTCTGAACTCTGGGTTCTGCAACAGCTTTCTTCAGGTCATAATCAAAGAAAAGATAGTTTAGGATCACCTGAGATGAGAGAGACAGAACGGAGAGAAAAGTGTTTTAGGATAAAAGACAAATACATTTAAAAGTCAAACAAACTATTAGTGGCAAGGTAATGCAAAGTTTGCAGCGGGAGAACGAGTGCGGAGACGAACGGGAACAAGGAAGTCAAGTGCATGACATGTGTCTCTAACTCCAGTGTTTGTCAGAGAGACGGGTATAAGCTCTCCTCAGACCTGGGACAGGGAAAGAGTCTGATTGATTCAGAGACGGTTGTGTGACTGTGTTTGTCAGAGAGACGGGTGTAAGCGCTCCTCAAACCTGGGACAGGGAAAGAGTCTGATTGTTTCAGAGACGGTTGTGTGACTGTGTTTGTCAGAGAGACGGGTGTAAGCGCTCCTCAAACCTGGGACAGGGAAAGAGTCTGATTGTTTCAGAGACGGTTGTGTGACTGTGTTTGTCAGAGAGACGGGTGTAAGCGCTCCTCAAACCTGGGACAGGGAAAGAGTCTGATTGTTTCAGAGACGGTTGTGTGACTGTGTTTGTCAGAGAGACGGGTGTAAGCGCTCCTCA
>FLSR01004870.1:2558610-2573297 GCA_900092035.1 Leuciscus waleckii | reverse complement strand
TGATTGGTTCAGAGACGGTTGTGTGACTGTGTTTGTCAGAGAGACTGGTGTAAGCGCTCCTCAGACCTGGGACAGGGAAAGAGTCTGATTGGTTCAGAGACGGTTGTGTGACTGTGTTTGGCAGAGAGACAGGTGTAAGCGCTCCTCAGACCTGGGACAGGGAAAGAGTCTGATTGGTTCAGAGACGGTTGTGTGACTGTGTTTGTCAGAGAGCCCACAGGATGTATTTTGTGTTTATTTTATGAGTAATAAAGATTGGATTCTCGCCACCCCTGACTTCCTCATCTATCTTTATTGAATGGTTTACTCTATTATTTATTTATTAAAACACAATCTTAGCCATTGGCCAATTCAGAATAAACAAATGTTTTTCAAGATCAGAATAGTAATCCAGAATAACCACAGGTAAATATACTACTGTTGCTTTCTGTAGTGTGTCGTTATGTTAAATTGAGCAAAGTTTTAATTGTTCATCGTTCATCAGTGTGTTTGTGTTACCTGAGCAGTTGCAGTGGTGATATTTGTCCCACCTGAACCTCCAACCACCATTTTGACTTTTCTGCTTTGTTCTTCAAATATTATTGTGGGACACATTGATGAAGGTGGCCATTTACCTTGTCAAAACAAATAGTTATATATCTTGCATGTGAACTAGTGGTTTTACTTGTTCTTAACATTGTAACTCATTTAAACTCAAGGCATGCCATTTTCTTTACCTGATTTAATTAAGTAGGTTTTGTTAACTCCATTTTTCCCCTTAGGATCAATGAAATCCCTCATTTGGTCATTAAATATAATGCCTGTTGAGTTTGACATCACTTTAGAGCCAAACCTGTGAGGACACAAAAAAGATCCAAACAACAAGATTGAAAAGAACAGCAAAGCAACAGAGCTTCATAAACTACACTGTTAGACCTTACCAGGCTTATGTGTTGCCAGTAATTTACTGTTAACTGTATAGTTCTTTACTATAATCTAATCTACAGTATGTTACTGTAAAAATACCATGCACTTAAATAAAAAATTTGAGTTAACTAATTTCACTCGCAGAAACCGACTGCCATTGACCAACTGTCATTTAAATGGATTAACTAATATTTATAATGCACTGACAATGTGAGCAAAGTATTACTGTGAACTTATTTCATTTGAGACCACTAAAAATAAATTAAATAAAGAAATGTCTTATTCAGAGTTTGATCTTGCATCAAAAGTGTTACTTTTTTAGTGAATTAATGTAGGGAATAGTGAATGAGGGTATAGGGTGTGTTGAGAAAACAGCTCTGAGTGTCGACTTCCCCAGTGAAAGTGCAGTTAAATTCAGATTGTGGAGTGACAGACTTAAAGTCTTCCTCTGACTTTCTTGCTTACCGAAAATAAGAACTGGAGCACTGTATGAACATAGACACAGAAGTGTTGAATTGTAAAATTAAATTACAAAATTAAAAATGTAGCTCATGCAGTAAACCCACCATATAAAGGTGCATGAGGCATTTGTTCCCTCTGGGCTATGAAGCCTCTGAAAATATCAAACATGAAGAAAGTTCCCAGAGAGTCAATGACTGACAGCTTTCAACATGTTAGCCAGTTGGTAGGGAGTTCAGTCGTTAGTCTTATTAATGTTTCGTAATACAGCACACTCACTCCCATTCCATCTGATTAGCCAGTTACTATGCAAATTAGACTACTAAACAAAAGGCTAAAAACTAGTGTAGTGGGAAGTCTGCATAAAGCACTAGTGTTATGGATGTACATATCGTTAGAGGTGTAATGTTGTCAGTGTAGTGGAGGAGTGCTCAATAACTGAATCTGCACAGCAAAAACTCCAGAGTTAAATAAACTCTTTATGTGACACCACACCCAGTAGTGTTTCAGTGTTAAAATATGAGTGTTGAATGAACACTGAAGCAGTATTAAAGTTAATGAGATAATTAAGTGATTAATTGAGGGATGATTGAGCATTATTGAAGACACCTGATGATAACAAGCAGAATCACCAAAGGAGAAAATCAAAAAATGTTGGTGTCACAATTGACCATTATGGTGATCAGTGTTTGCTTTAGTTGGGCTAATTACCCTTAAATCATTAGCATTAGATGTTGTTTGGCTGCTGTAATTAGATATAACTGCCAGATGAACAAGGCAAAAAGTTGATCAGGTGTTGTTGGTTGTGTTTTGATATACAGTAATCAACATTTGACCTGAATCATCGAGCACACATAGAGGCCAATTTCTGCCTGAGAATTATATTGTTGATTACAGCGTTGCTTGCTGTGATTCTACATCATAAGTTCAGCTTTTGAAAATAATGCAAAGGATTTATTAGAAGTTGTTCTAAAAAAAAAAGAATTCTTAAAAATGTATGTAAAATGTAATATATGTATGTGAATTCTTAAAAATGCACCTGCAGCCTCCTCCCATCCGATGCACCTGCCACCTGACCATTGTTACCGTGATGAGTCAACGAGGCCCACACACACGCCCTGTCGACTCATCAAGGGGGGACTGTAACGTAAAGCAGATGATCAGGTTCTGCATGTGATCAAACCCCCCTTTTTGTCTCTGGGACTTGATTAAATTACTGGAATCCTCACTCACAAGCACCCTCTATTCCATTGAACTGCGACCATTCAGAGCAAATGGCTCTACCTCTACTGTTTAAATACATATTTGCATTTACAGCTTGCTAGTTCGTTAAAACAATCCTCCTGTTTGGACCGAGACATTTTATTTTTGAGTTAATTCCCAGAAGTTGAATTAAAACTTAAAATCATACAATTCCTCAGTCCAAACCACTGATAGTTCACTTGGAGAGAGAAGGGCGCCCCCTCGTGGCCGCCGCCTCCAGGTCAGCTATCACTCTACTCTGCTTTGTTTCCATTTCTATCTGCCTCAATGATTCTGTTCGGCTTTATTTTTAATAATCATTACTAAACAACTTCAGTGTTATTGTGATTATTATTTTAAAAAAAAAAATAAAAAAAAAAACTTTTGTTTCTCCTTCCCCAGTCTATTCTTCAGTGTTATTGTGATTATTATTTTAAAAAAAAAAATAAAAAAAAAAACTTTTGTTTCTCCTTCCCCAGTCTATTTAGATTTGATTTGAAATTGAAACAAATTAATTTTTTATTTATTTTTTCACTGTAAATTCCTCACATTCCAGTCATTGATAGCCCCTGAAAAGGACAGCACCCCCTGGTGGCAGCTCCCTTCTCAAGTCAGCTATCTACCAAATTTACTCTTTTAACTCGTTTTCATTTATGCTTTCCTCAATGATTAGTTTATAATCATTGCAAAATAACTTCAGTGTTATTGTGATTATTATAAGTAATCAGTCTAATTCTCTGTTAATTTCCCCCAGGCTTATTTGGATTTGAATTTAAACCAATTTGAATGAATTTAAATTTATCAAACAGTCAAGGTGAACCACGGAGAGGAATCACGCCCCCTTGAGGCTCCAGTAACCCACTACAGCGGCCTGCCGCCCCCCTTTTCCTGCTTCCACCTGCATTGGGGTTACTGCTAACTTCCGATCGGGTTCGATTATTAAACTGTTACGTGGCGAAGCTCTTCTAGAAAGAGCAAATATTGAATTGAAAGACAGGGACACTAAAGTCAAGGCCTGTGAAAAACATTTGCAAAAAGCCCGAGCTGAAATTAACGAGCTTGTCCAACAGAGACACGATCTAAAATATGAACTCGACCTTGTCCACAGGGAACTGACGCATTCCTACGGACTGCAAGGTGACCTGGAAGGGGAGACACCCATCACTCCGTCTCCCCGCACCAGCGGGCCTGCACTTCTCAGCCAAGCCCCCAAAGCTGAAGAAGAAGGGGGGGGGGAGCCCACGGCGCGACACTACTCCAGCCAGCCGCCACGAGCTCCCATCAGCTGAACTAGGGCAGGGCCCCGTCCCGAAGGGCCGTACCACCAGTCACCACACTTCTTCTAAAGAACTCGACAAGCTGGCTAGAAACATCCCTACTTTCACTCCGAATCCAGCAGGGGGCCACGACGTACATGCTTATTTACAAGACATTGATTTTCACTTAAAAACTGTGGCCAACGTCACTACTTGGGACAAGTTATATCTTCTCAGGATCACATCTAGTCGTGATGTGAGGAGTTTTCTAGACCGTCAACCAGAGACTGTCAAAATGAATTACCCGCAATTACGACAAGCCCTGATTCACAAATTATCTGATCCAGAGTCAGACCAAGGCATCATCGCGGCAATGGATCTCAAACAAGCCCGGCTGGAAACCCCGCAAACTTACTATGGCCGCCTGCGACAAGTTTATTTCGGATCACGTAATGAGGCAGGAATGGAGGAAGACCTCAATTTCAAAACTCTTCCTGCGGAATCTCCATCATACCCTGAGTACCCAGTTAGGAGTCCTCGTCTGTCCACGGACTAGTTGGGCCTCTCATCAGACCCCATGGCATCGAACCACAATCAAACCGTATTCATGCCATTCAAAACATCAAGCCTCCCACTAACGTCTCTGAACTACGAAGTTTCCTAGGGGTATGCAATTACTCTCGACAGTTCATCGAAAACTATTCAGACATCGCCAGGCCTCTAACAGCTCTGCTGAAGAAGGACTGCCCTTTCGTCTGGTCGGACGCTCAGGAACACGCCATGGCGGAACTAAAAAGACATTTATGCACAGCTCCATGCCTTGCTTACCCTGATCCGCAAAAAGAATTCCACCTGGAAGCTGGATTTTCAGACCAATGTCTCAGTGCTGGCCTATACCAACGGCACGACCAAGACAAGAAGGTGGTCGCATATGCCAGCAAGACGCTTCTACCTCCAGAATGTAAATTCTCAGACTGTGAAAAAGCTTTGCTCTGTACAGTATGGGCCATTCAGCGTTTCTCCAACTACATTGGGGCACAGAAGGTCATCATAGAGACTTGCCACCAGCCCGTAATGTTCCTCAACAGCCAACGAATCCGAGACGGTGTGGTCACCAATTCACGCATAGCTACATGGCTAATGGCTCTCCAGGGACGAAATGTTGAGGCCCGATATGCACAGAACCACAAGTCTGCTCTGGGGAACGGCCTGGCTGCATGTCAAAACTGCTCTGACAACTCATCTGCTGCACTGGACACACCTGAGCCCCAACAGTCACAACTAACCTGTCACAGATACTTACTTATAGCTTGCGTCGACGGATGCTCCTACAACCACGAAGGCATCCTAAAGGCAGGTGCAGGGGTACTGTGGGTCGACAACTACCCATGCCTACCACAACAATTCAAGCTGGGCCCCCAGTCATCACAATATGCAGAGATAGCAGCCATTCTCATAACTCTGCAAATCGCATCAGCCTATAACATCAAAGAACTTCTCATTTGCACAGACTCTAACTATGCCAGACTCAGTTTTGTGTGCCATCTCCCGATCTGGAAACAAAACGGTTTCAAAACGCAAACAAAAGCCAGTCAAGCACCAACACCTGTTCCAGGAATGTGATAACATCACGACAACACACGACGTCACCGTGTACTGGAAGAAGGTAAAAGGACATTCTAAACTGCCAGGCCAAGACAAAGACTTTAATGACCACACCGACGCCCTCGCCAAAGCGGGCGCCCTACACGGGGACCTATGGTCTTCCCCAAACCCCACGCCAAGCCCCAATGTTGCAGTGCTAACCCGCAGCAAGCGGCCCTTACCTGCTACGGCACCAGCTTCACAGCTGCTATCGCTAACTCCGCAAATTTCAAACAACGACATTGCGGATATGCAAGCCTCAGACACTGCCATAAAGACAGTTAAAGCCCACCTCTATGACCCCACCACCTACCCTATCGCACCTTCGGACCTCACTACTGACTCCGACCTCAGACATCTGCATAACTCCAGACACATGCTGCGTGTGCGGGACAACATTCCATGGTTTGACCCTGATGACACCACATCGCCTAGGCTCGTTGTGCCACTGTGTCAGAGGGGGGTGATGCTAATGCACGCCCACAATGCACCATACGCTGGACACCACGGTACCAGAGCCACGTATGAGACACTTAGACAGGTGGCATACTGGCCAGGTATGCAACAAGACGTGGCAGAGTATGTGAGAGAATGCTTGGTCTGCTGTCAGTTCCAACCGTCGAACCCAAATCACAGAGCCCCATTGCAACGCAGAGGAATCACGTTCCCGTGGTCAGACCTCCAAATTGACTGGCTAGGGCCCCTGCCCAGATCATCCAGAGGCAATAAATACTTCCTCACGGTGGTGTGTCAGTTTACCAAGTGGGTAGAGTGTTTGCCAGCACCCAACGACACTGCCCAAACAACGGCATATCTCTTGATGAATCACATCTTCTCTCGGTTCGGATTACCACTAAGAGTCAACTCAGACCGAGGTACCCATTTCACTGCTGAGATCATGCAAAAAATCTGGAGATGTCTAGGGGTGCAAGCTAAACTTCACATCAGCCACCATCGATCTCTCGAGGCAGGTAGAAAGATCTAACCGAACGGTGGTCGCCATGCTAAGAAAGTACGTGTCGGCTAATCAGAAAGACTGGGATGTGAAACTTCCCCTGGTGCTGATGGCCGTCAGAGCCACCCCGCAGGAATCAACACGGGTGTCTCCATTTGAACTTATGACTGGGCGTCAGATGACCCTGCCCCTACACCTGTTGTACCAACCAGGAGACCACAACATTGTCACCGCCTACACCACGTCCCAATATCTGGACGAGCTCCATTAACACTTAAAAACCACTTTCGCTTTCGCCCAGCAACACCTGAAAAACAGCGCTGAAGGCCAGAAAGCACATTATGACCAAAAGGCATCACACCAGGAACTCAGCGTGGGCGACAAAGTCCTGTATTACAGCTTCGCCTTGCCACCCAAGCAGCTGTCAAAAAAGTTTCTGCCCCACTGGACTGGACCTCATGAGATCGTGAACAAACTCTCCCCCGTAGCGTACCAAATCCAGCTCAAACGAGGACCGAGAGAACCAGTTCTCAAATGGGTCCACCGCAATCAGATTAAAAGACATATGGCCCCTAGCAGGGACAGACAGGAGGAGGCCAATGATGCTGCTGTGGATTGCCATCATGTGCCTTCAGTCAACCAGAGGCCAGCCGCCCTCCGACGTCATCTCACCAGGACCGCCCTCGGGAATTGTATTGAGAGAGCAGCCTGGACTGCTTATCACGAATTGCCGAACCCACACCCAGAAAGTGTACGTGCGACTCGACCCTCGAAATGTCTACCGTGCGCACTACCCGAGAGCAGTCGCCCAGTACAGTTGGGCAGGTGCCAGATGGACAGAAACCGTCCTCAACCACACTGAAGCCGACGTCGAACACATGCTGAACCAACTCGAGAAGATGACTCTCACCCAGGCCGAACTGGATGGACACAACAAACGTTCCAAACGGTTCCTGGGAGCGCTGCTCGGAGCCGCTGCTGCCGTAGGCACGCTGTTCAACATTGGTATGTCCAGTGTTAACCCGTGACATAGCCACTGTACGAAGGCATGTAGCAGAAATCCAGACCGAACTTCCACAGTTGAAACACTGAGAGGAACGGTCACAGTCCTCAACACACACAGCGTCATGTTGAACCAGACTGTGAGCTCCATGAAACAGCTGTTCACAGTCTTCCAGAATGACTTTGCCCAAACTCAGTTGGTCACCGCATTAATGACCGACATGCTCAGAGAAGTGAGCTCCTCCATGGACAGTTTAGCCATGGGTAGAATCCCGCCATACCTAATACCCCTAAGCCTGGTGCAAACCGTGCTGGCTTCCGCCATCACCACACCCACTGATCCGATACAAACCCATCTTGCCTACTCTTTGGGCAGTGCCATCCCACTGTATGTTGACCTGGCACAGCGAGAGGTGGGTTTTCTCCTCAATTTGCCCATCATAGAATCAAGCCGAATCTACCGACTCAAAGACGTTGTCAACGTTGGATTCTGGCAGAGCAACACCCAGTTTAAAGTACGGACTCCAGATGTAGTAGCTTACCACGACAGCGACCCACAGCTATACCTCGCTCCTAATCTGCACATGTGCACACTCACCAAGGATTGCAAAAGGGGGGTCACAAATCATCGACATAGCTCCCCTGGACTCAGCCCTTCAAGCCTCGTCTCGACTACCCATCTTGAACACTTCACCTGTCGTCCAAGCATGGACCGCAGCGGACACTGCACTGTGCATCTCCACCATCATCGGACACACCCTAACCTTGGGTTTGGCCTATATCCTGTACAGAAGAGTCAACGCAATCCGAACCTCCACAACCAAGCTCACAGAGGCAGTCTCCGTAGGCTTCCGGAGAAGCCCTCGGAAGGATGACACCCCGCCAGAGAATGCTTCAGACCTCCTCGAACTAAACCCTCAGTCTTAACAACCACCTGCAGCCTCCTCCCATCCGATGCACCTGCCACCTGACCATTGTTACCGTGATGAGTCAACGAGGCCCACACACACGCCCTGTCGACTCATCAAGGGGGGACTGTAACTAAAGAGATGATCAGGTTCTGCATTCTTGTTCAAGAAAGACCAACGGTGTTGAATTCTTAACTCAACGTATAAAATTATGCATTCTGTCATTTTTATATCAGTTTATAACAGTTTAAATCTCCGCTTCACCTCTTTCCAGAGGGCGGTACTTAGCGAACAAAGAAAGCTTTGGCGCCACACATCCGCCCAAATGATTGGTCTAGGCACGAGAGAAAGGAGTGGCTTGGCTCCTTCAAAACACGGTGCCATCTCTCTCCTCCTTGCAGTTCGCCAGAGAGAGAGATCCACTTCTTCCTCCTCCAACCTTCGTTTGCTTTCTAATTTCGTTTTTATTCTAAGTCTTTCTTTTCTTGATAATCTACCTCAGTATGATATTTTCCTTAAATACCAACTTAACCAACTTAAGACTAAATTATCTTTTGGCAAAGTTTGCGTCCGCTATGCAGCCGAGTTACCATCACCTCAACTCCGCCCTGTAGACTCTGCGAACACGTGGCTTCACGCATCCTTTCCACACAGACGCACAAAGGGGGCCATACAAAGAGCAAAGTAACGTACATTCTTAAATTCGCAATCCGGAAAGAACCGCTGTGTTAAGTTTGTCTAGATATTACTAAAGCCTTTGGGGTCTCATTTTGAAGTAACTGTTTTTGAACTGTTTTGCCAGAAAAGGTCTCTTTCTTCCTCTGACTCTATCTTTTACATGCACCCTCTTACGCACACACTTACTCTCTCACACACCCACACACGCACACACACACGCTCTCTCTTTCTCTCTCTTACTCACACACTTACACTTAACTCTCTATCTCTTTCTCTCTCTTCTCTCTCTTTTCAATATTTAGTGTTACGATTCGCTTTGTATTTTTGTTTGTTTTGCTATGCATATTTACTCCTGCGTGTTTGAAATAGTATGTGTAATCTTTAGTTTACTTTATTAAATCCCATAATCTTTTGAATCGAATCTGTCTCATTGTTCCATTACTGAAGTCCCTGAAAGTCGATCTAAGGTACAGCTCTACCTGATTTTACTATCACAATCTCTAAATTGTCTAAACACGAAAATATCGTTCCTTGTGGCCACAGGAAGGTTAGGATCGTGTTTACAGTTCGATAGGTTTCTATACAGAAGGTTGTGCAAGCCGTCCGCCGGACGAACCGTTTGCATAATAACTAAAATATTGAATTCTATCCAAATTTCCCCTAAGCAATGATATAATTTTACCTACCTATGCTAATAGTTACTACGAGGATGTGTTAATTATTAATATACGGTGAGGTTTGACCTATTTCCCTATTTGGGATAAGTTAATTGGTGTATGCGGCATATATTCATCATCTTATGAATATTACCCCTCATTTGAGCTAATAATTCCCTAAAACAGAGTCATTGTCGCTACAATCGCTAATAATATAAGGGTCAAGAGCCCAACTAATGCAAACACCGATCACTATAATGGTGACATAGAAATTATGATTTTCTCCTTTGGTAATTTTTCTTAACATCAGTTGTCTCCAATAATGCTCAATCATCACTGAATTAATCACTTATCTCATTAACTTTAACACTCTTGTGTCCATATAATACTCTTATTTTAACACAAATGAAGTTCAAAACGTCCAAGATTAAGTTTAAATTTATCTTACTCATTATTGATACTGCTGGTGACTGCCACTGCACTCCCATCTTCTGCGATAATAGACAGGTGAGATGTGCCATGGTCATCAGGCACTGTATAAATGTTCTCATCATCATATCTGGTTTGTTTGATGTCATCTTTAATCTTACTCCTGATGTAGTCCGCAAAGCTGTCTGAGGTCATATTTTTGACCAACTGTGAAACAAAATTGACAAAATACATAAATATAGAAACAGGGAAAAGCTTTGATAAAATGACATCTGCTATAATCACAACATGATCGATCACGATGAATCAATCGCATCAGTTTGATGTCACTAACTGCAGGTGTTTTCAGATCTTGCGTCATGTCACTGCTTACATCACATTTGGCTCATATGAACGTTATCAGTGAATAAACACGTGATTTTCAATCTGCTTCTCACACAAAGCTATTGTATGGATTTAACATTTGAAAATATGGAGCATATATGGTAATTTTTTTGAGTACATTTTTGGTCTTTCATTCCTTGATTAAACAGGACAGTGGAGATGAGACGGGAAACAATTGGGCAGAATGAGTGCAACAGGATCGGCAAGGACCTTGAGTCTGGATTCGAGCTGCGGTCGTGCTATACATCAGAATGCTATTACTCCAAGGCTTTTGATCCAACATCTGTGGAACGTATTTGATGTGTTTGGAGCTTGAAAGGGTCACACTGAACTGCTATAGTATGGAGGGAAAAGTTTCCCCATCTTGTCTCATTGGGGACCAAGAATTGTTCTTTTTTGTTGAATTATCTCTTTAAAACCATTAGAATCCATAAAGTTGAACTCACCTCAGTGATGTTTTCATAATGTCCCAGTTTTCTCTTTTGGACATCAGCGAAGCGGAACGCCTCTATCATACGATGATACATCAAAGTCTTGCTGTCTCTTGTGGACACACTGCTGCTTGAGATGCTGTAACCTGCAATTACAGGGTTTTTTTTTCAACTGCTTACAATCAAAATCCTTATTTGTCACACAATTTCTGAAACCTGACACCCAAACACCAGAACCACACACCAAATCTGCAAAACCATACACTAATTCTCGGCCTTCGACTCAGTTTTCAGTTTCATAAAACACTTTTTGCAAACCACAACACACAATTATCTATATGTTACACATACAAATCTAACAAGAAGTCTCTTGTTTTGCTTTTTAAACACAACCTATCAAAATGCCACAGTAATTCATCAGAGCCTCACATACACTCACACACACTCCTCACATGTGCAAACACTCATTGCTTCACTGAACACCAACCAATCATGGCTTTATAATAGGCCTATAAAAGGTCAAAGGTTGAGTTATAGGTCTTTCGGACTGTGTAATACTGTATTCACAACCACAAATACTTACAGTAAAAAAATTAATAGTTTGGTTTCAATCTTGCTTTCGTGCTAACCGCAAATTTTTTAACATCTCTCTGCCGATTACTTTCAATCTTGTACAGAAATGTACATATGAGCTCATGAAAGAAGAGCTTTAGGTTTTGAATAACTGTGTGTATATGATATATCCAAATATGTAATATTATGGCAAAGGTGTTTGCAACGTAAGACAAATGTTTGCTTTTGATAAAACTGAAAAGTCGTATCACATTTGACACAAAAACAATCCAATCGAGCGGAGTTCATCTGTCAAATATTCATTAACCGGCAGGAACTTTTATATCTAGGTGGAGAATGGAGCATGTGAGTCGCGCACAGAACACAAAACTGAATTATGTGTGACTAACCTTATTAAGGACTGAAATGTAGGACTGACAACCTTATTCTGGTGCTGTGTGAACATTGTCATAGACACACACTCACTGACCTTTGAGTATGTTGAGTATCAGAGCGAGTACAGGTCCACCGAATGGAGCATCAGGAGCATGAAATGTGTAATTCTCCACAGTAAAGTTTAATGCATACTCATTCAGCACTGGCTTATAATCCAGTAGGTCCTTACGTGTTATATTGCCTCCTGTGTAATGAAAGATCACAGTTCTTTTCACACTGCAGGACTATCTGGGGTAACATTCAGTCACTGCTGTGTTCACACTGCACGATGGATCGGCAACAGGAGGTTTCACACTGCATGACTTTACACACGAAAGAATCGCAGAAAACTTCTGCTTCTGGTCCGCAAACTACGTTTCACAACCAAACACACACGAGAAGTGATCAGGAAATAACGCAAGATCACGCGTGCGTGAGACAGGAGTTCTCGCACGACACTAAAATTGCTATTAAAAATGATAGCCAGCAAGAAGTTTGTGATTCAAATTGTCTGTGCGCTGATTTGCAGCAAAAAAAGAGGAAGAAAGAAAAAAGGAGGGAATGGTTGGGGAGACGAGGGGAGCAAGGATTGCGTTTCTGCAAAGAGAGTTGGGGTAAATAAATCATTTTGCAATGTGCTGATGTTCAAGCAAATGGTTCTGCTTTGTTTCTGTTTAATATAAATGTAAATATATCTATTAAAACACTGATATTCTGGTCTATAGCTCCTCCCCGAACTTCCCACTGTCCTGTATCTTGCTCTCAGGTCATCGCCGATGTAGTTTTTAGTCAGAACACATTCACAAAACAGGGTTTTGAACAAATTCACACAGCAGGATTTTGAACACATTCACACAGCAGGATTTTATACACATTCACACAGCAGGTTTGAACACATTCACACAGCAGGGTTTTGAATCGCCGACAGGTCCAGATATTTAGCATGTCAATCACTAAATTATTAAATTATCTCACGGGCGTCAGCGACTCTCTCAGATCACGTCTTTGATAACTCACACTGCGTGACATTTTTTAGTGATTGTCACTCGCGTGAACGAGCACTGATTTGCCTATGATTTCGGGCATTTGTCGAGGATCTCGCAAAACCGGTTGGCGAGTGAAAATCGTGCCTAAAATCGTGTAGTGTGAACTCGACATTAGATGAATAAAGCCAAATTTAAGCATGAAATAACCTGCAGCCTTGATATCATCCACTATAGTCTGAGTTAATGACCCATTATAAAAGACATCTGCGTCTCCTTCTGAGATCTTCTCATAGGTGTCAGCTAGTCTGGGAAAACTTATATTGTCATTTTCCTTCAAGAGTGTTTTATTATCTGATTTATTGCAAAACACTTCACTGGAAAGAAGAAAAAGAAGAACAGAAGATCATTCCATAAATTAAAAGGCTAATGCTCTAGGGAACATGCTGTAAGTAGAGATTTATAATATTATAATAGTGTCAGATCTGTGTTGTAGTGTCACTGGTGGCTGTTGCAAGGAAGCGCACAACAAATGAGAATACCAATAAATAGTCTTAAATCCAACAATGAAAGCAAAAACACAGAAAAACAACCACTCAATGCTGACAAGAAAGAACAAAGAACTGAACAAAACAGGGAGTACTTATACCAGAACTAAACGAGGGAACTAATGAGTTAATTAACGAACAACAGGTGAAGTGAATGAAACTGACACAGACTAGAAACTATGTCAAGTGAAGGACAAACACAATGAAACAGAGCATTCTCCTGACAGTAGGATATTTGCCATTGAGAAAGTTTTTTTTTATTTTTTTTTTTTTTTTTTTTTATTTTTTTGTTTTTTCCAATTTGCTTTTTAGTTTTATATGGTTGTTCACAGTTGACTTGTTCTTACCACAATGCTGTATTATTCAGAATTGTTTCATTAGTCTCCTCGATGGCATCAGCCAAGGCCTTGCCAATCCGAAAACCATCCTTTGCCAGCTCTATACTGGGCTTAAACAGCTCCTTCCATGGCAGTCTCCCGTGTCTTTTGTGTGCCTCCCAATAACCACGCAGTTCTCCTGGCACAGCGATATACAACCCTGGCATGAGATTCATATAAAACAGATAAGTCAAGTCATTCAATGGCCAAAAAAAAATAAAAATTCCGAGACATCACTTAGCTGTTTTAATATGTGGACTAATGTGCTTATTCTGAATCTGCTTTAAAACCTTAACGGAGGCTGGATTTGGAGATATGTAGATTTATGCTGGTTTACCTGGTTTTTCTTTCTTGTAGTCATCTGTGGCATTGTCAAACATGTTCTGTGAAGCATTCATTGGAGCGGTTTCTCTGGCATTAATTGTCTCCACCTTTCCTGAATGTAAAAGCATGAAACTTTGAATTTAACACAAAGATGCGGCCCAGTGGTCAAGAGGTTGCAGTGATTCGGCCAGATAGGACACTGAAGAATTTAAGAATCTAACTTGAGCTCTTTAATAGCAAGCTGTGGTGCAGCTTAAAAAGGGCAGTCATATACAGTATGTTGCAGGAAGCCACTATATTAACCCCCTGGGGTCGGCTGTATCGCCGGCGATACCAGCTCGCTTTTTTTTTTATCAGTTCAAAAGAGATACATTTTGCTCTGTTGACTTTGATATTACAAACAAGTTTCATACATCAATCGAGTCTGTTAAATGTGTATTATTTTTGTGTATACTCACAATAAAAACAAAGTGTTGTGCTTTTCGCCAAATAAAGAAAAATAAACACGAAGCGAGTTC
>FLSR01004870.1:2541949-2557738 GCA_900092035.1 Leuciscus waleckii | reverse complement strand
TAACCACGCATAAACATTATTCTCTTAAAAATACAAACATCTACATACATGTTCCTCACATATTATGGTAGCCCTGTTTGGTGCTATATAGAGTGAATTTACACTTTGCCATTAACATGTTTATAAATAACTGAAAAAAGCACAAATGTCAGGGCATGTCAAAACATCCCAAGGGCCCCAAAAACACATCAGACCCCAGAGGGTTAATGATTCATTGTATCTGCTGAATGGCAAATAACATCTGCATCACCTTAAGTTCGTTTAACTAAGGACACTGTTTTTCAGCTCAGCCCCAGACAATCTTCAGATACTGGACATTAGACAACATTTAGTAACTCAAGATGTGCTTTATAAAGATGAACACTCATAGGAGGTATGTTTTTTGTTTCTTGATACGTAGCCGTTGTGGGAGTTTGATTTAAGTCTCTCAAAGCCTATATCTGTACCTGTTGATGCATTGTATATGGTGAAAACCACTCCTCCTCCGATGCCCATGCTGTGGGGATTAAACACACTCACACACAGCAGAGCAGCAATAGCAGCATCAACTACTGAACCGCCACGCTTCAACATGTCCCTGCAAACACAAAGAGCTCTGTGTCAAGTCAAGTGAACTTCATATTATTAATGCAGACTAGGGTTGTGCCTCTATAAATGTGGCTCTTTGTAATCGTTCTGTACCTCCCGAAATCAGAGCAATTCCCAGCATCCGCTGCCACTGCTGCTTTAGCATAGCAATTAACAGAGCAATTCTCAGCATCCGCTGCTCTATCATAGCAATTAACAGTGGATGTCGGAGTGGGTCTCTTAGTGAGTGTCAGAGAGAGTGTCAGAATGAGCACCAGTAAAACCACTGCAATCACGATGGCAAACCAATATCTGAAAGTAAACCACCAGAGTACAGTTTGAGAAGTTTCATATTTATTCATTACACACAAAAACAAAACAAAAAAAATCTAATGTTTTGTGGTATCATTTTATATATTTTGTAGGCTGAGATTCGCTTATCTCTTACTTATATTATCAACTGGCATACCTGAAAAAATAAAATAAAAAAAAATCACCTGATCATCTTTGTTCTGGCTTCCTTTGTTACAAATGATGTGTTTCGGTAAACACTGTTTCAAAATCACTAACTCACGTAAAAAAGCCAAGAGTCAAACTGCCCCACTAAAAGAAAAACTGATCACCATAATGGTGACCAAACATTTTCAATAAAACATTAACATCTAAACCTCTGTTAATTCTCAAAAAGAGGTTCTGTTGACGTCTGACAGAAATAAAGTCAATCTGGTTAGTAATAAGTAGGGGTGGGACGGATTGCAGTTGATCCGTGATCCGTACACATGTGATTCGCAGATTAACTGCTAAATTTAACCATCATAAACTGAAAGTTTATCATTTGGACGTGTTATGTCTAGCCAATTTACAAATTCAAACAATTTTAAACGTAGAAGAACACATTAAAATCCCTGGTGTTAAATTTAACACCGCTCTGTGTTTACATGGGAACCACCAGCAGGGTGTTAAAAGTAACACTGAAGCAGTGTTAGAGAGTTAATTAGATAATTAAGTGATTAATTGAAGACACCTAATGATAACAAGCAGAATCACTGAAGAAAAGAGAAACACAAGAGCTACAACTGACTTCCGGAGATGAAATCAACTGAAGATAAAAGACGACATTAAGGGCCCTATTTAACGATCTGAAACGCAAGTATCTTTGTGGGCGGATCCGACGCAAATCTAAAATGGGTTAGTCTGAAGTAGCTACATTACTCATAGGTGTGGTTTGGGCGTAACGTGAAATAAACCAATCAGAGCCATCTCGCGTTGTGCACACGCTACATTATGGCCAAGCATGCTCCCTTAAAATAGAATCTGAACGCGGAATTGTTTTCTGAAACTGCAAAATAGCACCAGGGAATGTTTGCAGCGGAAAACGCCTCTTTTCGCTGAACCGCCCCCGGGAGCGCAAGTTCATTCCCTAATTTACAGACGCGCGTCTGTGGAGGGAAAAGTCCGCTGTGTGTCGGGTGCAAAATAGGAATGATACATGCGTCGGTGTACAAAGTCAATTGCGCTGGGTGCAAGATAAAAAGTTGCAAAACGGTTTTTAAACGGAAACGATGGTGCGTTGAACACCCTGTTCTGATGACGCAAGAGTTGCACCTACGGCAGCTGAGAAGGACATTCTTTGTGTTCGTTTTGAAGAATTTTCGGAGCCTGATGAAATCAGTATAAATCCGTGTTTAATACTGCAAAATACGCTCGATATTACAGTCACTTCCCTTACCGTCCAGAATAAAAGAGAACATCCCAATCGAGTGAAGGGGTTTGTGGAAACTATGGTTCCTACATATTGTGATCCAACATTTGCCTCGCATTTCAGGATGAAAAGACAAACATTTCAGGTGAAGGATAATACACTTATGTTATGATCTTTATGATCTTATTAATTTTATTGTGAGTATTAGCCTTATAATTGCTGATTACTGTTGATATGCTATATTTTTACTATAAAACTCTTACGACAAACATGTCTTCTAATATCTTCAATGGTTGCGTATATGGAACGTACTTTACTTGGACCCATTGTGCGAGCTGTCTCTCTAATACTGTGTGGTTTATATACATGCTGCTGCTGATTGGTGTTGGATGGTTACTCCCACACCTTACTGGTCTGTTCTTTTGTACTTTTTTGACCATTCTAATTGGTTGCAATCATTTATAGAAACATGTACTGAACATGGGGGAAAAGAAAACCTCCTTTGCCTGAGGGCAACGCTTTGCTGTAGAGGGATATGTGGGGGGGAAAGTAGCTATATTTAATAGGCTACTCAATCAAAAGATTAAACAAGCCAAGTATACTTAAGTTACTTAATTATACGTTTAAGTATTATCTTGATAAAAAAATTAGTACATGTAGGTCAAATATACTTAGACTTTTCTGTCAGTATAAGTCAAGTTCACTGTAAAACATTGTTGCCAGTAATTTATTTCTAATTTAATTAATTATTTTATTTATTTTATTTTATTTCTGTCATACATCTACAGAAGTTCTTATTCTGAATTAACATAAGTTTAGATGTTGATGTTTAATTGAAAATATTTGGTTTGAATTCACCATTATGGAGATCAGTGTATGCTTTAGTTGAGCTCTTGACCCTTAATTTTTTACCATCGGTTTTTCTCTGACTGTTTAGCATGCCACATTTGTTTTGGCAAAAACATTATGATAATCATTTTAAATATATTTCTGAGAAATACATAAAAAGTAGACTGAAAGTATACCTTATTATTCGTTTAAAATAAGTATATTAAATGGCACACTTGAATAAACTTCTTTTTCGTAAGCGGAAGCATGTGTTGATTTTCTTTTCACTTCTCTATTAAAGCAAACATTAATTTAGGCTTGTTTCAACAGGGTTGGAATTGATCAATAGTAATATAAAAATAGAGAAAAAAAAAAAAAAATTCACATATTGGAAGGGGGTTCACAAAAAAAAAAAGAGATTCACATATTGGTAGGGGGTTCACATAAAAAAAATTCAAAATTGGGTGGGGGGTTACAAAAAAAAAAAAAAAAAAATCTAAATAAACTAAATCAAATGAAATTTGCAAACAAAATACCTATTTTTCATGATGTCCTAAAACTGATTTTCTCTTCTTGTATAGATGGATTTATATATGTAGAAAAGTGGACTGGACTGATATAATCTGTAGAATAAAAAGAAAAAATAACAAGGGTTTTAAATCAATTTAAACTTAAAATATTATAGTGATTGACCAGACAAACAAGATTGTTCTTCATATTTGTGTAACCTGTAATTAAACCCTGTTTTGAGTTTTTAAAAGTTTAAAAATGTAATCTCACCACATTCTACCAGTTATTCTAGAACTGGGGTGTCCAATCTGCTCCTGCCGATCGACTGTCCTGCACAGTTCATCTCCAACCCTAATCAAACACAGCTGAAGCAACCAATTAAGGTCTTCAGGATCACTTGAAAATTAAAGGCAGGTGTATTTGATTAGGGTTGGAGATGAACTGTGCAGGACAGTCGATCGGCAGGAGCAGGATTGGGCACCCCTGTTCTAGAACAATGCATTTCTAAAATAAAAGTTTGACTAAACAATAGCATGTGTTATAAGAATATATTTGTGTCAGCGGTATATTACATACATTTAGGAAATATTTTAGCAATATATCTCAACAAGCTACACAAACAAATAGTAGTCTTTAATTCTACTTTGTGTGCATCAGAAGGACACAAACTACAAGAAGAAAAACAAAGAACAAGTGTGTTATTCTAGCTAACAATAATATATGTAGAAGCTGATATATCTTACTGGTGTCTTTTATATCCCAAGTGATCTTTAAGTCAAAGTGTTGTAATCCATGTAGAGCAGAAATAACAAGAGGACATGTAGACTTCCTCCACAGGCTATGTATTTGTATACATTTGTTTAAATTACGACCTATCCGGTTTGTGCAGTCTGATCCTGTTTGAAAAGTAATGTGACAACAGACTTATAAAAAAGGTTTCACTTACGTTGTGTTCTAGCAAGCAAAACACATTACTGCACTTCTCAACATTGCATTTTGGTTGAATTACATTACAAAATGTTTTAATCATTCTTGGCATTACTGCATTCTAAACAAAAATGGTGCTAAATTGCTCTAAAAGTGGTTCATTGGCTTGTAATCATAGGGGAAGCACTTCAAGTGCTGTTTAGCACCAGTGTTAAATTAACACTCCTCGGTGTACATATAGGTCCAACTACAGGGTGTTAAAAATGAACACTGAAGCAGTGTTGAAGTTAATGAGATAATTAAGTGAATAATTAAGTGATGATTGGCCATTAGTGGTGACACCTGATGTTATAAGCAGAATCATTGAAGGGAGGAGAAACAACAAGAACAGAAAAAAGAGAAAACAAGAACTACTGACTTCGAGCCATTACACATTATTGCACTTATTATTAGCAGTTTGACTTTATTTCTGTCATATATCTACACAGGTTCTTGAGATTCAACAGAAGTTTAGACGGTAATGGAATTTTTCGTTTCAAGTCACCATTATGGTGATCAGTGTTTGGATTAGTTGGGCTCTTGACCCTTTACGTTTTATAATTAGTTTTTCTTTGACTGTTCCAACATTGTGTTTATAAAGCACATTTGTTACTGCAAGAGAAAACCTGCTCACAATATGTTTTAATGATAATGACTTTATCAGCATGATGCGACCTGATTCACTGATGTCATTCAGAGTCTAAAGCTTTGGATATATGCTTGATGTCTCATTTTAGTATTGGTGATTGTAGCTCTGAGATTTTATAGTTTAAGATCCATCAGCAATATTGAATGTAAGGACCATCCATTGGCCCAACGACGGAATCCAACGGCCTGGCGAAGGTTTAAAGCGTGTATGTCTTTTCAGCGCTCCAGTGAAGGTCATTTAATTTATTGGAATTTAGTTTTAGTATTACTTCAGCTCTATGCGTAATCTGACTCCAATTTCAAATGATAATCAAATTTAGATTGTGTTTCTGATTAGAAAATAATCATAAATATTGATTATGAATTAATTTAGATCTTTGATTATTCTGGGCATCTCATCATTTCAAATATTCGTTCATTACGGACCTAGTGTCGCTTTGAGACGTCACGTCGCGACTGTGCGCTCACGATCACAAACTAGCCAGTCCTGACACAGTCAGAGGATACAGTGCAACTATTTTACCCTAAGCGGCCGCTCACTAATGACCCATAGGTGTAATTTTTTATAATATTTGCAACGTACAACATGCTAAGTCAGGGAATAGTCAGAAATCAGAAGGTCTTCCTAAGATGTGCCCCATGGTCCATTCATAGTGCCTTCAGTTTGATCTATCCTGGACAAAGTTTGCGGAAACACCAGACTACACATTAATCTACTAAAATGAATGATTTCTAAAATTCAGAATAAATCAAGATGTAACATTTATTTGTCAGGTAAAAATGTATCATGCCAATTACAGAAGTAAATGATTAAAAGCCAATTCGGAAATAATAAATACATGACATCATTTACTCAAAGATGACTCTAAAGTAAATAATGCTTTCCTGACAGAGACACACAGTGGTGTGTCAGGGCTCTCCAACGGGAAAACACTGAAACAGCACTGAATGGGGGATGCCTGGTAAAAGGTCCCAAAGACTGCTCTGTTTCTTGAGATATCGTAAAGAGATATCACCCAGAGAGGAGAAACAAGATTCTCCTAAGTTCTCAATCTTTCTCATTAAACCAATGACTGCAATGAAATTAAGACCATTTTACCAATCGCACTGAGACCCTTAAAATGATACCAAACATGAAAATTCACAAGATACACCATATGTGATATATAGACATTCTTAATGAACTTTCAGTGACTTGAAGAGGGAGAGGGGGGATGGGGGACAAGGAGATAAGTTTGGGCAGGACAAGGTCCTGTGCTCTGTCTTTGCTATCTGCTGTCCAGGGTGCGTTTTGTTTTAGCAGGAAAATCAGTCCTTACATGAACAAATCTGAAAATACTTTGTGCATAGAAACTTTTCTCTTTAGACACACAGACATCAAGAATCAGCATATGAATCTCAACAGTGGTGACAATAAACAAACTAGTGACAAACAGATCAACTCTGAACATCACAAAACTAAAGTCAGAACAAAACAATAGCAAAATAAAAGCAAACAGGAAAAAACAATTAAAATTACAGGACAATTCAGCTGCATAATTTATTCATGCTGCAATGCATGATGTGAGCCATGGATGCGTTTGATTGGTCGCTCCCATCATGCACTGCAACATGAAGCATTTGTGTGATTGTCACCATTGTTGAGATGTCTGTGTGTGATTTTAAAACGTTTAGATTTTTTTAAGCACTGTTAGAATTAGCTACTTAATGCATATGAATAAAACATTTGTAAAATCAGTTTAAAATGCTGGTTTGGTGAATTTGTAATTGTGAAGATTCTTTGTGAAGATTGTAATTTCATCATCAGAACATGACCATCATGACCTGGACTGTGTTTCCCAAAAGCATCTTAAGCCTAACTTAATCGTAGAACAATTGTTTTTGATTTTTCACCCCAATCCTGTCATTGTTTATTCATGTTTGCCGTTGTTGTTGTTTGTCATGTTTTGTTGGTTTGTGTCCTTGTCTCAGTCTGTCATGTCACGTGTTTAGTGTTCCCTTAGGGAGCGTCTGGAAGCCGCTCCTTAGGGGAGGGGTTCTGTCATGATTCTGCCTTCTTGTCTTTGATTTTCTCTTGTCTTGCGGCAGAATCATGACAGGCCCATGTTTCATGTGCAGCACATGGCCATTTGTTTGGCCATGTGCTTGCGTTGTCTCGTCCCCTAGCCCCGCCCCCTTGTTATCCTCGTTTTGTCATTATTGCTTTACCCATTATCACCTGTGTTCCTGATTATTTGTTCCCTATTTAATCCCCTCATGTCTGCTGTCTTGTGTCGGTTCATTGTCGATCAATTTCATACTTTGTGTGATCACTTTGTGAGTATTCCTGTCCAGTGAAGTTCTGATCCTGTATTTGTTGTTAATTTGTAGTCTAGTTACGTCAAGTCTATGTCATAGTCTAGTTAGTATTCCTAGTCCTGTTTTGTCCTGTTTTGCCCCCTCGTGGGCTTTGTTTTCCCTGTTTTTTCCTATAATAAATTGTGTTTAGTGTACTTTGTCTGCGCCTGGGTTCTCCTTCCTCATCATCATAACAGAATGATGTGGAGCGTCTTCTGCTTTGTGTTCAGAACAGACAGGAATTGTAAAGTGACAAAGACATGAAGGAGAGATAAAGATCAGCTGATTTTATTCTGTCACAGATCCAGTGTCCTCAAAGCTTCATCTCTGTATCTGATCTAAAGTGTCCTGCAGGACTGACAGTGTTTGCATGTTTCCTCAAACAGACTTTCATTTCCATACAGTGAGCAGCGGATTAGACAAACCTTTCTCAGTCAAACTACTGATAGGACGCAATGCAAATTTACTAATCAAATTCGGATGTTGTTAATATGGGAACTAACAGCAGGGTGTTAAAGCTACACTGTGTAACTTTTTAAGTTGATTCTTAGCAAAAAACACTTTTTTCTATCAAAAGTATATGTGCTCATTCATGTTTAATTACTTCCACCTACTAATAAAGTATTCTCGTCAGCGTAAAATTTGCCATTTATAATACATACGAGCGAGTCGCTTGAATGGCGGCAGCCATGTTGCGCCTCCATCTTGAAACTACATTAGCCAAAGAGGGACATACCTGGAAATTCAAGCTTCGCCTTTCACATTAACACTCAGTGACACCGTGACGAATGCGAGGGGGAGATTACTCGCGACTGACAGCAGTTTGAAAGATTGCTTAAGATGGAGGATCACGCCTATTTTCGAGGACACGTAGCAGAGTCGCCAAGGAAGCGAAAGAGAGAATTAAAACGTCAACGCGACAGGCAAATCAGCAAGACCAAAGTAAATACTGGAGTAACTTTTCCCAGAACGACCTCTAGTATAACTTGCGTTACTTTTCACGTTAATGGTGAAAAAGTATTGTTTACATTGTAACATAAATCTGTGCTGCGACGGATCACAGGTGATGAATAGCTTTAAAGGCGCAATTTTTTAAGCTATATAAAAAAAGGACACTCACACTGTAAATCTCGCACATCCGTCGCATCAACTGATCTCTGACTCTACTCACTGAGACAATTATGTAGCCTACGCTGTAAACATTGCCTTACACTATTAATCTCATTCAATATACAGAACAACGATAGCACTAATACTTTACTAACATTAGCTTGCATTCGTTTGGGATAGCTGATATGAGCAATGAAATGGTACCAAAATAACGAAAACATAAAACTATTATTTATTTTACATAGAGGTCATAACCTACATGTTAACTCACTAAATAACTAAATGCACTTTGTAATAGTTTTCTAAAGTAACCTCATCACTTGAAGGAACACTCATGGACGAAGTCGAACTGGAAGCCATGTTAATCTTGGAATAATACGGCCACCGTAGGAGTTAAAACGCCCTCGGAATTGAAAGGAACAGAAACTAATATTCACTGGGTAGTCATATACAGTTTCACTGCTAGATGGGGGAAAATATCACACAGTGTAGCTTTAAAGTAACACTGAAGCAGTGTTAGAGTTAATTAGATGATTAAGTGAATAATTGAGTGATGATTGAATAATACTGAAGACACCTGATGATGCTTTTCTACTACAGATCAAATATTCTGAATTAGAATTTTAAATATATTGTAGGGAAAATAAATATTTCGACATGCATTCAGACATGAAGATCAGCATATGAATATCAACAATGGTGAAGTGCTTCATGCTGCAATGCATGCTGGGAGCATGAGTTTTATACTGTGGTTTCTCCCAGCATGCATTGCAGCATGAATAATTTCACCATTGTTGAGATTCAAAAAGGAAAAACTTGAAAGCCATACAAACTATACAGCTGTTTACCCTGTTAACTGTCAAGTCTTTCTGAACTGATATATCTGAACTTGAACGGCTATAGTTCATGAGAGCAGATTTAAAGTTGGTCTCTCGTTACAAAAGACACTTCAAAAAATTATTGTGTATGAAATAATAGGAAATTAAGTTTATTAAAGTAAGTGTACTGAATTCAACGTTTATTATTTTATACCATATTTCACAAAACAATTTGGACTAAAATTGGCAAAAGAAACACAGCCGTACAGTATATCTGTGTTCTGAATTTAAAGCTGATATCACAAAGATTGAGCTGCTAAAAGGTTTTAAAGCACTGTTTTTAATTCAGTGTCCAATTTCGGAATGATTTGAGTGTTTAAACTATTGAATTATACCTAATTATATCACATGTGTGATATAATTAAAATATGTGACGGAAACATATGTTTTTACAACATCCATGATTCTCAATAAAACAATGCTGATGCCAAATCAAACTTTTCTATTTGATAAAACTAACTAGAGCTAATATTCGAATAAGTGTTTTTGTACACGAATGAAATAATTAACCCTAAACTTCCATATTTATGCTGAGCACAATTAAGACACGTCAATATATTCACATAAACACAAACTCAAAAGCACTGGCTGTGAAATTCAACATGGTTGAATATTTAAGCTGTGAATATTTCAATTAAAAACATTTCAAACACCTTTTCATTATTAAAAATTCAATAATCCATATTCACCTTTCATATTTCACTTCCAAAATATTCAAACTGTTTAAAAATACAACCAATAATATTCAACAGGCAATTTTCGGTCCATTTTATTTCGCTTTGCAAATTCGCTTCCACAAATTCAGTGGTTTAAAGGGATAGTTCACCTAAAAATGAAAATTCTGTCATCATTTCCTCACCCTCAAGTTGTTTCAAACCTGTATGAATTTCTTTTTTCTGCTGAACACAAAAGAAGATATTTTGAAAAATGTCGGTAACCAAACAGTTTATGGACCCCATTGACTTCCATAGTATTTTTTTTTTTTCTTCTATGGAAGTCATTGGGGTCCATCAACTGTTTGGTTAAAGACATTTTTCAAGATATCTTCTTTTGTGTTCAGCAGAAAAAAGAAATTCATACAGGTTTGAAACAACTTGAGGGTGAGTAAATGATGACAGAATTTTCATTTTTGGGTGAACTATCCCTTTAAGGATATCGTCAATTTCAAACCAATTCAAGCCTGATTTAGACTTAATAATAATAGACAAACAAGAGGATTGTGCAGAACGGATTTCAAATCACAGACTATGCAAGCACAGCTTTCACAGTTTCAGAGTGGTATGTTTTCTTTTCTTTTTGTAATTTTCTTAGATGCTTTAGATATAATGTTATACACCATGTACTAGTGATATTTGTCAGATATGATAATCTATGGTATAATATGTATTAAATATGGGCACTAGTGTCTGAATTTAGCACTTCGATTTTTTCATTTCTTGAGTGGATACACCAAGGGCGATTCTATAATTATTTTAAATATTAGGGGGGCTCAGCGGCCCCCAACGAGGGTGATTAAAAAAAAAATGTATATATTGTTTGTATACCAGGGTAGGCATGAACAATACAGTAGGTTCTACACTTTCAAGTCAATCCCTGAGTATTACTTTAATTTCTAATCATTTTAAATAACCAGCTAATATTCATTAAGAATACAGACAAACCTTATATTACTGTAATTGTCTAGATTGGGAATTTTGTGGGTAAAATATTTTTAAATAGGGGGTGTGAACAAGCCTCACAAAGTCTCATGCCATTTAGATGAAAGGAACATTTAAAAATAATAATGATTTTAATAAAAAAAAGCCCAGATGGGAAACCCATCTTGTATTGTTCCTGCATCATATTATGTAAACTGCATTTATGACAAATAACTACAGTTGTATACGTCATGACAATCTATCAATAAATGCACACACCTTGTCCTCTGCTTCTGACGTTGGCGCCGCGCTGCTGCGGATTGAAGAACACGCTGAATAACATGGACTAAAATACGGGGAGGAGCCAAGCCTGCCGGCGTTTTCATACGAGTTTTAAATGGGACAGAGGTGATCACGAATTAATGTACATATTATGGAGCTAATCGCAAATTTTGGGGGGCTGGGTGGAAATTTCGGGGGGCTAAAGGCTTCATAAAATGGGCCCCTGAGATACACAGAAATACAGCACAAATACATTCCATACAATCAAAACAAATTATTGATTCTTCAATAACGGCTTTAAAATGGCCTCTGAAACATTTTAAACATCTGTGGCATGTGAGGCACTTTTTGCCCTGAGCGCTGGTTCATTTGTGGCCATGACAAGTACTCCGTATGGAAACAGCTTTCCTACCTGAAATGGTTTCTCATAGATCTCCTCCATTGCAAGTCGGCCGTATTCTGTGAAAAGCTATAAAAGACACATGATGTTACTGTCCCACTTACACTATAAACACACCACTACAACATACACCAACAAAGAAAGTTACTACCTGGAGATGCTGCAAATCATCTTCTTGGATATTCTGAGAAAGATTATAAACCTAAAACAAACAAGGTCGTTGGGTCACATGATAAAGCCCCATGTAATGTCAATCTTTACTTATGCATGTGCATCACTAACATGCTTCTACATACCTGCACAGAGCTGGTCATGGTGCTTAGAGCAAAAACAGTGGCACAGTCTTTGATGGTGGACTGACTGTCAAAGGCTCCCTGAGTGTCCACCAGCAGCACAGCCACCTAAGGACACACATAGATTAGCCTTATCACATAGTCAACATATCTTGACAGTGACATAATACACATCTTCAACTGATAAACCCATTCACCTTAGTTCCATCTTCCTTTTCCACAACAAACACCTCACTCCAGGCCTGGATTCCTGTGGTCTCTCTCTCACAGCCACCCCTCCAGGAGAAACCAGTCAACGGCTCATCATCTCCACCCATCCATGACTCAGATAACTACAAAGAAACAAAAAGGATTGTTAATATGAACGTCCCGAAATGCACGTAATGAAGCATGCATGCTCGCACACATGTGACCTAGCTGGTTTTATACTGTACATGCAGGACACAGCCCGCATGTTTAGACATGTCAAGGATAGAAGTCATCAGCAACTTGTTCTCAGGAATAATGATTCAGATAGACTTATTTTTTACTGATGTGTTGTAGCTCACATGTCTTGCATATTTGAATGCATAAGGGTAGTTGACCTGTTATTTTACAGTCCTCACAGATAAGGGCAAATGAGCTTCGAGACTTTGTTTCATATTTACATTTACATTGTACATTTAGTCATTTAGCAGACGCTTTTGTCCAAAGCGACTTACAAATTAGAACTAAATTAAGCAAGTCATCGTGAAGAGGCAAGAAACAACGCAAGAAGTGCTCAAAACACGAAGTTCAGGCATTGTTCAGAGTAGCATAAGCCCGATAAGCGAGGATTTAAAGGAAAAAGGATATTTTTTATTTTTATGAGGTTAGGTGCTCACGGAAGAGATGGGTTTACATCTGTCTTTTGAAAGTTGCCAGGGATTCTGCATTCCGGATGAGGGTTTGGAGAGCATTCCACTAGCATGGAACAATATTAAAAGTAACAATGCACAACTTTCAAATTCTGTCCATTTTTTCATGAAATACAAACAATAAAATCCGTTTTATCACTCTTTCATATGCCGTGACAGATCACTGTAGCGCCTCAGTACAAGCCACACATGAACCAATCATCTCTTCCTGTTTACTACTACTTAGAGCATGAAATAAAAATGAATGAACATCAGAAGGTATGTTGAAAGAAACAGTACAACTCACTGAAATGTATCATGTCTCATGTAATCGCTCAATCAGTGTTTCAAACAGGGGAAACATCAACAATTTAAACAGCTTGTATACTGTTTATATATTGAAAGATATTTAATGACCATAAAATATATGCACTATATAAAATTTTCATTACATACTTACTTAACATGTTAGTGTTGTCATTATTTTATGCTTGAATAAATCTGTCATGTAAACAAGTTATTACAGTTATTACAGTTTATTATTGTTTAAATGTTTATATTTCACCAACAAATTGGAGTACAAATATTTCTGTTTTTATTATATATTATATTATAAATGGCATTATGTGCCATTTGAATGTTTGTACAACTCAGTTTGTTCAATTTGAGTTTGATTATTAAATACATTTGATTAAATAATAGTTAAATAACATTTTCGTAACGCTTTTGTTCTTGGCCAAGTGTATCCTGAATTTTCGGAGATTGCCACATCACTAGTTATATCATATCAATCAAAAGTAGATTAAAAAACAGGGGGGAAAAAAGGAATAAAACAGTGACCAATTTTAGCATCTAAAAATATACAAGTTCTCATTTACAAATATACACATTTAATCTAAATTACTCAAATATGCTTACATCACTGATGTTCTAACCTGAATGTGCATGTAACGTAGCATGAAATCCAGCAGGAAGGACTTTCCCTTGCGGAAGGCACCGGCCACAGACACCACAACCACGTTGAGATCCTTGATATGTTCCTGCATCAGGATTTTTTCCAAAGCAACAGCATCCAACTCAAACTTATGATCGTCCTCATTAGCAATCACAATTTGAATGGGTCGTGCCCCCTCTGGAACCGGGTCCTCCTCCGGCTCAAGCTCTTCCGCTACAGCACATGGTGCCACACCATTAGTGTCAGAGCTGAACTCCTCCAATGAGCTCAACGCATCAACCGGCCGGCACAATGGAACGTCTTCCACACCGGTCATATCTGTAGAAAAAAAAAAAAAAAAGTAAAAAGTCATTAGCAGGGTTATTATCATTAACGTCCCCCACGGGTCATATCTGTAAAAAAAAAAAAAAAAAAGAAAAAAAAAAGTAAAAAGTCATTAGCAGGGTTATTATCATTAACTACAACTAAAATACTATAAACATTTTTGTTAATTGAAATAAAATAACAAAATAAGTATTTGAACACCGGTCTATCAGCTAGAATTCTGACCCTCAAAGACCTGTTAGTCTGCCTTTAAAATGTCCACCTCCACTCCATTTATTATCCTAAATTAGATGCACCTGTTTCAGGTCGTCAGCTGCACAAAGACACCTGTCCACCCCATACAATCAGTAAGAATCCAACTACTAACATGGCCAAGACCAAAAAGCTGTCCAAAGACACTAGAGACAAAATTGTACACCTCCACAAGGCTGGAAAGGGCTACAGGGAAATTGCCAAGCAGCTTGGTGAAAAAAGATCCACTGTTGGAGCAATCATTAGAAAATGGAAGAAGCTAAACATGACTGTCAATCTCCCTCGGACTGGGGCTCCATGCAAGATCTCACCTAGTGGGGTCTCAATAATCCTAAGAAAGGTGAGAAATCAGCCCAGAACTACACAGGAGGAGCTGGTCAATGACCTGAAAAGAGCTGGGACCACCGTTTCCAAGGTTACTGTTAGTAATACACTAAGACGTCATGGTTTGAAATCATGCATGGCACGGAAGGTTCCCCTGCTTAAACCAGCACATGTCAAGACCCGTCTTAAGTTTGCCAATGACCATTTGGATGATCCAGAGGAGTCATGGGAGAAAGTCATGTGGTCAGATGAGACCAAAATAGAACTTTTTGGTCATAATTCCACTAAACATGTTTGGAGGAAGAAGAATGATGAGTACCATCCCAAGAACACCATCCCTACTGCGAAGCATGGGGGTGGTAGCATCATGCTTTGGGGGTGTTTTTCTGCACATGGGACAGGGCGACTGCACTGTATTAAGGAGAGGATGACCGGGGCCATGTACTGCGAGATTTTGGGGAACAACCTCCTTCCCTCAGTTAGAGAATTGAAGATGGGTCGAGGCTGGGTCTTCCAACATGACAATGACCCGAAGCACACAGCCAGGATAACCAAGGAGTGGCTCTGTAAGAAGCATATCAAGGTTCTGACGTGGCCTAGCCAGTCTCCAGACCTAAACCCAATAGAGAATCTTTGGAGGGAGCTCAAACTCCGTGTTTCTCAGCGACAGCCCAGAAACCTGACTGATCTAGAGAAGATCTGGGCCAAAATCCCAAAAGGAGTGGGCCAAAATCCCTCCTGCAGTGTGTGCAAACCTGGTGAAAAACTACAGGAAACGTTGGACCTCTGTAATTGCAAACAAAGGCTACTGTACCAAATATTAACACTGATTTTCTCAGGTGTTCAAATATTTATTTGCAGCTGTATCATACAAATAAATTGTTTAAAAAATCATACATTG